>CM066164.1:52023988-52623988 GCA_033629205.1 Lithocarpus polystachyus | reverse complement strand
AGCATATTCTCAAGTATCTACGGAGAATAAGAGATTATATGCTAGTTTACCATTGTGAGGATTTGATTCCCATTGGCTATACAGATTCAGACTTTCATTCGGATCTAGATTTCAGAAACTCCACGTTAGGATGTGTATTCACCTTGGGAGGTGGAGCTATAAGTTGGCGGAGTGTTAAGCAATCTTGTATTGCGAACTCCACCATGGAAGCAGAATATGTTGCTGCTTGTGAAGCGGCAAAGGAAGCTGTTTGGCTCAAGAAATTCCTTTCTGATCTTGGTGTAGTGAGAATGGAGCAAGTTCCCATCACATTGTTTTGTGACAATAGTGGAGCGGTTGCACAATCCAAAGATCCAAGGAATCACAAGAAAGGAAAGCACATTGAGAGAAAGTACCACATCATTCGAGACATTGTTGCTCGTGGAGATGTGGTGGTAGCAAAGATTGAAAGTGCAAATAATCTAGCAGATCCATTTACCAAAGTCTTGCCTCAAAGGAACTTCGAGTCACACTTAAAGGGAATGACAGTTAGATCCACAATAGTCTTTAGGGCAAATGGGAGATTGTTGAGATAAGTGCCCTTAAATCCTATTGTATGATACTATGTATGATATTATGTATGACATTATGTGAGAAATGATGTATGACTTAATATTGTGTTCAATAAATTTGCTTTATTCTTATCTAAAATAATGGTAACATGAATATTCAGATATTCTCATATAGTCCATGAGATGCATAGTATGTAATTTATGTGAAAAGTCATAAAAGATATAAATCACAAGTTCTTTGTAAGCTCAGAATTATAGTTCGTAGTCGGTGATGAAATTGGGTATTTCATCTGCGAAGACTATAACATATTAATTAAGATGATTTGTCTTGATCATGGAAGTGGAGACTTCTAGTTGATATGTTGATATGTTTTAAGAGTTAAGACATATTGAACTGGACCGCTGTGAGATTTATTATTCTTCTAACGACTGTCAATTAAATAATCAATCTCACGGCTTCTATTCACATGAACTCTTAATCCTGAGAGAATAATGGACTTGATCATGAAATGTAGGTTGCTTTGATATATCAGGAGTAAGATCTAAAGTAACGGTCAAAACCTCAGTATGTTGGGCAGCCACATTTAGTGTTGATGGAACATATATTCTCAAGATGGAATTCATAGTCTCTTAACGGAGATATAAAATGTTCCCTTGAGATAAATTTAATGGGTTCAGTTATTCAGAGAGTTAGGCCTAACCACTTTAGTAAGACTAAAGTATATATTTATGAAATTGGATTTCATAACTATATGATGAATAACTTAAAAGGATTAAACCGAGTACTCAAGGATTAAGATGTAGTAATTTACAAAGTGGCAGTCTATTTTCATGACTTTGTATTACTACGAATATTTTATGAAGGGGCTGCATGTATAATAAAGTCTTGGGATATAATTTATTAATAAGGTCTAGAGTGCAATTATATTTATATAGTGGTATTAAATATAATTAATGGTAACTTTGGACTAGTCAAGAGTTAACAGAAAAGCCCAAGGCTCATTGGAGCTAGTGTCTTATTTGTTCCCTTTTGGTCCCACTCCAAGCCACACACTAAAGCCCATTTGGGAGGGCCTAAAAGGCTAGCCCAATTAGATAATAAGTTATGTGGAGAGAAACATACGCAATTTTATATTAGAATGAAATGGTTTGTATGTTCATATGAGAGGACGAAAGAAACTTCTTCATATTCTCTCTAGAACAACACATAGAACTGATTGAGAGACCACACATCTTGGGCATCAAGTGGAATTGGAGTGAAGATTAAAAGTGTTCCCGAGTACTCCTAATCTTTGTTTTGAAATTCACCATACCAAGGTACACTCTCTTGTTCTTATATTCTGAAACTTACATAGTGTGTGTTATCAATTGCGAATGAAGTAGATCCGTTATTTTTCCGCTGTGTATGTTTTGTATGCTATACGAACATGTAATTTTTCATCAGACACAAGTTCAAACCTATGGTGAAGTAAATAAATCTTGGTATATCAAGAAAAATCAATCACAAATATGACAAAATTTTTAGATTTCCGCTCAGTGAAAACTAGCGCAGGACCTTAAATATCAGAATGTACAAGATCAAAAGGTGCAGAAGAAAATGAGTCACTATTATTAAAGGGTAATTTTTTTTTTTTTTTTTTTGCCAAAATGACAGGAAGTACAATCAAATTTTAGAAATTGAACTGAACCTAAATGACCTTGAGAAGCTAAAAACTAAAGACGAGATAATGATGTATGACCAAGGCGAGCATGCCATAAATAAAGTGGCAATAGTAGTAGCACCAAAAACAACTTGTAAAGGAATCTTCAAGTCGTGAACTGCAAACATACGTCCAACCTTATGGCCTATCCCAAGCACTTGACCCGTTCGCAGATCCTACACATTCATACCATGATTAGTAGATAGAATATCTACTGCTAATTCACAAAGTTGACCAACGGAAAGCAAGTTGAGGGACAACTTTGGAATATGAAAAGTGTCCCTAAGGGATAAACTAGGAGAAGAGATTGTTCCTTTATGACTAATAGGCATAGGAGTTCCATCAGCAGTGTGAATAGAGATGGGATGTGCTAAGGGTGCCTTATCAGAGAATTGTGATTCATCAGGGGTCATATGGTTACAACATGCAGTATCAAAGAACCAAGAATCTTTACCTGAGGTGACAGAAAGGGCAATGGAAGTTTGGGATAAAACCTGTTCAACTACTGCCTTAATATCAGCTGTAGTAAATGAGGAAGCTGAAGATGGACTTGTAGAAACTGATAGATCTAAAGGACACATAGCGGCTACCCGATGAAGAGGAGCTTTGTTCTGCTCTTGCTTGAATTTCTACAGTTTGCAAAAAATAGAGATATCATGGCCTTTGGCACTGTAAAACTCGCAACGAGTACCTTTAGAAGACTGAGAGGTGAGATGTATAGAGCTTATTCTTGGAGGAGCAGTGAATGCAGTAATGGGAAGCTGTGGGGGAGGAGAGGGTGTAGCCAACACATGGTCAGAATATGACATATGATAAGTAGGTTGACGATTCTCCTCAGAGATAAGCTCCTTAACTGCAGCATAAAGAGAAGGAGTAGGAGATTAGCTAAGTAAAGAAGTCCAAGTAGGTTCAAAATCCTCACATAGACCCATCATGAAATGCATAAATCAACAACGATCCCGATATTTGGTAAAGAGCTGAATGTCCTCAGGATGCTTCAATGGAAGATCTGCAGCAAAGAGTTGTTCCCACATAGAAGAATTCTAAGAATAATAATCAGAAATAGAATGACTTGTCTCTTGGTGCATCTAGTAAAGCTTTGATTTAATGTGAAACTATAGACTTGAATCATTAGTGCAATTGTAGCAATTGGATAGAAATATCCAAGCAACTACAGAGGTACCAAGATGAGGAAAAAGACCATGAATGGAAGGTATAGAGGCATTGATAAACCAAGATAGAATCTTACTCTGAATACTTTCCCATTCCTCTAGGCATGCTTCATAATCATCCTCTATTATAGCAGTCGTCTTAGAGGCATTGGCGTCAGTAGTGGCTTTGGACTGAGATAGTGACATTGGCTTGGGAATCAAACCAATTACATACCACCATAGTTTGCAACCCTTGAGAAAGATGATCATGTTTTAAGACCATGCATGATAGCTAGTAGGACCATCCAAGATAACGGTTATAGGACAAATAATGTCTTGTTCATTTTATTGAGCCATCATGAAGAAAATGACCACAAAGAGGGAGTTAGAGACCTTAAATGAAGAAACGAAGATCAAAATCGGAATCTATGTGAAAAAATGAGCAAGATAGGCCCTGTTGAAAAATTTTGACTTTTGGTCAAAAATCAACGCAAAAATTCAACAATCAATAGTGATGGTTAACAGTTAGAAGGTGGTCCAAAGTCAACGGCTAACATGTGTTGACATAATCTGATGATGCAAAACACATGGCAGGATGACGTCACCATAGGGTTGACGTGGCTTGACAAGAAATAGTTTTAGCACGTGAGGCATATGGGTCGAGTAACATGAGCGTGACGGGGCTATGTCTAGCACGTGGAGCGTGTTGAGGTTTTGGCAGCACGTGGGAGTGCATGCTCACGAGGTAGAATCTTCAAGCAGCACATGTGGGCTTGTGTCAGATGATTTCGGGTTGTCACCAGTTGGGTTTTTCTCGAAATTGATCGATCTGTCAAGTTTTGCCTTTGCTTTGGCAGTTTGATTCAAAGAATAACAAGATCTGAGCATTGCAGGGGCTGTGCGACGGTAACTCGCTTCTGAGTATGGCTACTTGATGAAGGCGAGGGCAGCGAAAGAATGTCGAAAGAGGCCACGAGTACCGAAATGTCAGAGTAATGGCTTTAATACCATGTTAAGAATATAATGTGAGAGAGAAACACTGAATAGTCTATATATTGATGTATATTCAGTGTTTATAACAATATATAATAGAAAGCCTTATATAAGCTAAGTATATGTGAAGTATAAGTAATATGAGTATACTACAAGTACAATATACTGAGCTAGGCTAGACTAAGCTCTATACTAACACAAATCATACAATGGGAAATAGTCCCACTAAATATGTATTTGTGAAGTGCAGTATTTAAGAGGGCTTTATTTTATCCTAAAAAATAGGTCCTTTTGTGAGAGCGTTTTAAGTTCATCAAAAATACTTTTTCATTAAAAGGTATTTTTGTTCAAGTAATCACATGAATCAATTTTTGAAGATTTTTCAACAGATACTACTGTGTGGACTGATGTAGAACCTACCCTTGTAAAACAATAACCCATTCTGGAAAGTGAATTCTTTGGGTGGATTTCCAACTTGAATGGCAGCAATAATGGACTGAATAGTGTCATCTTGCAAGTAACTATTCTTTAATAAGGACAGCCAAGTAGTGTAACACCCATCTCACTTAAAATTTAATTTATTTGCTTAATTTATTTTGGAGGAGATAATTATTTTATATTATGATTTCTGCAATGATAATAATAATAATAATAATAATAATAATAATAATAATAATAATAATAATAATAATAAGGGGTAACGTGAATAATTATTTTGTGGTTTATTCAATTTAATTTCCAACCAATGTAGGGAACAATTTTAATGTGTAAAGCTGAAAGTTAGGGTTTCCTACGTGAAAAGCAAAGAGTGAAATAAATAAATAAATAAATAAAAAGAAGCAGTGATTAGAGTATATATATTAAGTCTAGGGTTAGGGTTTCTCATTTGAAAAGAATTGGAGGCCGTGCACTACTAGAGGCAGCCAGCAACTCTATTCCGCACTTGAGGTAAAACTTTTATCTATGCAAGCCATTGTTTTTCGCTGGACACTTTTGTTGTTTAAGGGAATTTTTGTCTTCTTGCTGGTCCAGATTTTTAGGATTATAATATCAGTGCATAGGCGTGGAGATCATGAATTTATGTGTAGTCATGCCTTGTCATATTCGAAATTTTGCATCAGACTTTCTTTGTACGTGGAGTACATCTAATCCTATATAGAATAACTTTTATAGATGTCCTAGGGAGGGGATCTAATGGTTTACGTGTATTATTATGTAGGTAGCCGATTTCTTTTAGTTTAGGGATTGATCTGACAGTATAGGGTTGCTTTTGTAGGCGGCTATGCATATAAATATATATGTTAGATGTCCTTGATTCTTATTTATATATATAATAGATGTCCATCACCTGACGTCCTTGGTTCTTATATATATTAGATGTCTTTGGGTGGTTTTCATCAGGTGGATTACGTGTTCTTTTATAAATAAATAAATATATATATATATATATATATATAAGTATATTAGAGGTTAGTTTAGGGAATGCTTTGCAATTGTTTAATCTAGAATAGGTTTGGGGGTTTATTAGAAAGACATGTTAAATTTTATTTTGCCAAATCTTCATAGTGGTTGAGGAATTGTTTTATCAAGAGGACTTTGTGGTTATTAAAGAACCTGCCCTTACTGAGTTATCTAATTATTATTTAGGTTCTAGTTGACGTCGTTTCGAGCAATTGAAGTGAAGCTTGGTTTAGCCACTAGAGGTAAGTAGACTTCAACACATGACGTCTCTCAAGACGTATATATTTTTACATATATATATATATATATATAATTGTGGTAAAAATATATTTATATATATATATACATACACATAATTGCAAAAGTGAAGTTTCAAAGACTTATACCATTGTTAGTGCTTTATACATACTCAAACTCTATTATTTATTGTATATTATTGTGAAACTGTATATGTCAATAGTGTTTCAAATGGTCAACTAGACAGTCTGCAACCTTTGCCAACACAGGGTTAAGTGTTGGTCTTCGGCCGAAGTAGTGTTAGTGTGGTGTGGTGCAGTGTTATTGTTGCTCTTCGGAGCTAGTGTTGCCTCTTTGAGGTTAGTGTTATTGTTCCCATGGGAAATCACCCACCGAGTGTTTAGCAGCTTTTGTCTGTGTTTGACTAATACTTTTCATATTGAATTACTGTTTATTTACTACTGTTCTTTTAGGTGGAAAATTGCTTATTTTCAAAATAAAATTGTTTCTACCTATTTGGTGCATATTGTCATATAAATGTGGTCATTATTTTATTAATGTTTGCAGTGTTATAGTGAAGTGTTTTATTTTAACAGCTTTATAGAATATATTATATTACAGTTTAAACTAATTTTAATTGTATCGTGATGACTATATTTTGTCAATGATATTATCGTTTGTTTTTGGGAGACATCCTCATGTTTGTAGTCTCTTATTGAGCCTTTAGCTCACCCCTTTTTCCATCCTTTCAGATTAGAGTTATGGAGTGTCTTTTGGTGGTAGATCAGTGGAGCCTTAGATTGATGACTGCGTTTGGAGCTTGGATAGTTGCTGAATTGTTTTAGCAAAATTGTTTCAGGACAATGAGATTATTATTTTGGAACTATTTTGAGATGTTATTTGGAGATTTTACATTCAAGAATATTATTGTTGTTGTAACACCCCAAACCCAAAGCAAGGATTTAGATGTTTAACTTGTCTTAGAAATAATCAATAATGATATAATGGAACAGAGCGTAACATTAATCCTCAAATAAACTTCTATAATATCATCAGAGTTCCTTAATAATCCATAAAAACAAAACAAAATATATTATTCTTGTATGAAAAATCTCCAGATAACATCTCAACATAGTTAAAAAAAAAAATAATCTCATTGTCTTGAAACAATTTTTCTAAAACAACTCAGCAACTATCCAAGCTCCAAACGCAGTCATCAATCTAAGGCTCCACTGATCTACCACAAAAGACACTCCATAACTCTAATCTGAAAGGATGGAAAAAGGGGTGAGCTAGAGGCTCAATAAGAGACTACAAACATGAGGATGTCTTTCAAAACAAAACGATAATATCATTGACAAAATATAGTCATCACGATACAATTAAAATTAGTTTAAACTGTAATATATTATATTCTATAAAGCTGTGAAAATAAAACACTTCACTATAACGCTGTAAACATTAATAAAATAATAACCACATTTATATGCCAATATGCACCAAATAAGTAGGAACACTTTATTATGAAAATAAACAATTTTCCACCTGAAAGAACAGTAGCAATTAAACAGTAATCCCATATGAAAAATATTAGTCAACCACAGACAAAAGCTGCTAAACACTCGGTGGGTGATTTCCCATGGGAACAATAACACTAACCTCAAAGAGGCAACACTAGCTCCGAAGAGCAACAATAACACTGCACCACACCACACTAACACTACTTCGGCCGAAGACCAACACTTAACCCTGTGTTGGCAAAGGTTGTAGACTATCTAGTTGACCATTTGAAACACTCTTGACATATACAGTTTCACAATAATATACAATAAATAATAGAGTTTGAGTATGAGTAAAGCACTAACAATGGTATAAGTCTTTGAAACTTCACTTTTGCAATTATGTGTATGTATATATATATATAAATATATTTTTACCATATTTATATATATATATATATATATATATATATATAAATATATACGTCTTGAGAGATGTCATGTGTTGAAGTCTACTTACCTCAAATCACCAAGACACGATAGATCTCAACTATCCAAACTGATGTCACTTGAACCTAATACACAAATAGATATTTTTGCTGCGTTAAGCCATACTTACACTTTTATATAAACATTAGTGCTATCCTTTTCTAAAATCACACATGGGCCCATATATACATAATTACATATTAGAACCTAACCATGTTTCTAACCAAAGGCCCTTAGTATTAAATTCATTACCACCATATCCGAATTAATCCACCAGCACCAATAATACTTACATCTCATGAAAGTGTATGTAAATTTGATATAGGAAATTTGATTTCAATGGGGTATTAGATCACATGTAGTTGTCTGACTCATCAATCAATATATATAACCAAGGCAGCAACAATGCTTCGTTTAATTCAAATCTTAATATATATAAACTTGAACTGATACCATGGTTTGTACATTAGCACATTAATATATATATATATATACATATATATATATATATATTAATCAATTCATGAAGTTAGGCCTTGAAACCTTGATAACATATAATTATATTAAGCAAGACTAACAATAGTACACATTTACCATACAATGATACATGTATCACTAGCCAAAAGTCAAATGCTACTTGATACAATATAATAACCAACGTAATAATCATCCCTGGTGTGAACTCGAAATCATCATGTTTCATAAAGGCAATTTATGTATATATATATATTCATGCCGCAACCCTAATCTATGATATATATATGCCGCAACCCTAATCTATGATAGATGAGATGAACACCACGTGCCAATGAAGATTTGATTCAGAAAAATTGAATAAAAAAAAAAATTATTGCATGACCAATTAACTCCCATGAAATTCCACTTCTATGCGACTAGTATTAAAACTCTAAAATTGCACTAGAAAGAGACCAACGTGAATGTGAAATTTCCAGCAAAACACAATTTCAGCCATCTCAATACCACACAATCGAATATCAGTTGCTGAAAATTACCTTGATGTCGTCTTGTCAGTTTGGCAGAATTTCTCTCACAGCCGCTTCTAGTTTCAAGGGTCTCTTTCTCTACCTATCACATAGGAAGCCCTAATTTCATTTCATTATAAAGCTGTTGCATTGGGCTGAAAGTTTAGAAGCCTATTCCATGATAAGGCTAATTTCAGTTGGGCTGAAAATTTAGAAGCCCACTACAACTAAAATAAACTTCCAAGACCCACCTATATTCCCACTAAACTCATTATAAGGTTGTTAACATAGGCTAGGACTTCTAAAAAATTCCAAAGACACTAAAACTCCTAATCCAAAAAGGTTCAAATCCTTTTAACCTTTTCCTTAACTGATAAGAGGCTAATAGTTAATTTTTGAATAGACCACAAAATAGTTATTCACGTTACCCCTTAATATTAATATTGATATTATTATTATTATCATTGTAAAAATCACAATATAAATTAATTATTTCCTCCAAAATAAATAAGCAATTTATCAAATCTACTCTCTAGAAGTAATTAAATTAAATTTTAAATGAGACGGGTGTTACAGTTGTTTTGTTTTTTTATGGATTGTTAAGGAAATCTGATGATATTCAAGAAGTTTATTTGAGGATAAATATTACGCTCTGTTCCATTATATCATTGTTGATTTTATTTTTATAAGACAGGTTATGCATCTAAATCCTTCTTAAGGGTTTGGGTTGTTACAGTTATGGTATCAGAGCATAGGTTTATGATTCTGTAGACTTATAGGTTTGATCTTAAGACTATTTTGGAACAAGAGTGTGATTACAAGGAATTTTAGTGTTAGAATTAGTTAACCTTTCATAGTGATTTTATATTTTGTTTTGTATTGTTTATTATTCTAAAGTGTGTAGGAATGATTGTTGTACTATCTATGTGTTTGGTTTTGACCCTCTGAAATATTTGAAATATTTACTTATGATATCTTATTGTATTGCTTAGAGATATGGCTCCACCAAGGGGGAACCCAGGGAACAGTCAACCGAATGCTGGGGGACCTACTAATCTCCAGGCTATTATTGAAGCCATTGGGGGCTTAACCAATATAGTGCAACATCAATTGGGAGCCACCAATCCGACTAGTGCCTTGGAGAAGTTTAGGAAGCTTGATCCTCCTGCTTTCAAGGGTACAAAGGATCCAATTGAGGCTGACAACTGGCTTAAGGAGATAGAAAGGCTCTTTAGAGCAATGGAAGTTAGTGATGAGCAACGAGTTGTCCTTGCTGTTTTTGTACTGAAAGGTGATGCATTGGAATGGTGGGAGTCCACGGAGAGGACACATGGAAGAGAAGTTATAACTTGGCAGCATTTTGTTGAGCTCTTTCGTAAGAGGTATTTTCCTGATAGTTTGATGGTGCAAAAGGAAGCTGAGTTCATTCGCATAGCACAAGGTACTCAATCAGTGTATGAGTATGAGCGGAAATTTGCTGAATTATCCCGCTTTGCTCCACACATGGTTGACACGGAAGCAAGGAAGGCCAGGCATTTTGAAAGAGGTTTAAGGGAGGAAATTCAGGGACCGGTTTCCATGTTCAAATTGGAAACATACGCAGAAGTGGTGGATCGAGCTCTCATAGCAGAGAGAAATTGCAATCGTCTCTCAAGGGCCAATGATCAAGAGAGGAAGCCAACCCAGAGTCATTTTCTTAAGGGGAAGTCTAGTGGAAGTTCATTCAAGAAGCAAGGGGTGCCTAATTCAAATAAGAAGGCATACAAAACTTGTCCAAGATGTGGAAAGGCTCATAGTGGAACATGTTATTTGGAGTCAAGGGCGTGTTTTAAATGTGGCAAGACTGGACACTTCATCAAGGATTGTCCAGATATGCGAGCTGAACAAACTACCAATCCAAATGGGAGCCAACAGAGACCTAAGGTTCAGGGTCGAGTTTTTGCGTTGACTAAACAGGACGCCGAGGCATCCCCATCAGTGGTTTCAGGTACACTTCTTGTTTCCAGTCAGCATGCACAAGTGTTATTTGATTCTGGTTCAACCCATTCTTTCATCTCACGTAGACTTGCACAAAGGCTAAACATAGAACCTGAGAGTTTAAATTATGAATTGTGTGTTGCTACACCTTCTGGACAACAAATGATTACCCATAAAGTGTACAAGTCTTGTAATGTTTTAGTCTCTGGGAGGGAATTAAGAGCAGATCTTATGTTGCTTGATATGTTTGAGTTTGATGTGATTCTAGGGATGGATTGGTTATCTACTTTTCATGCTTCCATAGAGTGTTTTGGGAAGAAGGTAGTATTTAGAATTCCTGGGGAGCCAGAATTCTTCTTCGAGGGAGATCGTGTGGTGAAACCACCTGTATTGGTGTCAGTGATGCAGGCAAGGCGATTGCTAAGGAAGGGATGTGAAGGGTTCCTTGTTTGTGCTTTGAAGGGTGATAAAGTAGAGTTAAAAGTTGAAGACATCCCAGTGGTGAAAGAGTTCCCAGATGTGTTCTCTGAGGACTTACCTGGACTACCCCCTGACAGAGAGGTTGAGTTCTCTATTGACCTAGTACCTGGTACCGGCCCAATTTCCAAAGCACCTTATCGAATGGCCCCTACAGAGCTCAATGAGTTGAAGGAGCAATTGCAAGACTTGCTTGATAAAGGCTTTATTCGGCCTAGTGCTTCGCCTTGGGGTGCTCCGGTGTTGTTTGTTAAGAAGAAGGATGGTAGTATGCGGTTGTGCATTGACTATAGGGAGTTGAACAAGGTAACCGTCAGAAACAAATACCCTTTGCCACGAATTGATGATTTGTTTGATCAGCTTCAGGGCGCTCAAGTCTTCTCTAAAATTGACTTGAGATCTGGTTATCATCAGTTGAGGGTTAAGGAGGATGACATACCAAAGACAGCTTTTCGAACTAGGTATGGTCATTATGAGTTCTTAGTGATGCCTTTTGGTCTAACTAATGCTCCTGCTGTTTTTATGGATTTGATGAATAGGGTATTTCATGAGTATTTGGATCGGTTTGTCATTGTTTTCATTGATGACATCTTGGTTTACTCTAAAAGCCAAGAAGAGCATGAGGAACACTTGAGAATGGTGTTGCAGATTTTAAGAGACAAGAAGTTGTATGCTAAATTAAAGAAGTGTGAGTTCTGGTTGAATCAAGTGGTATTCTTAGGACATGTGATCTCTAGAGATGGAATTACAGTGGACCCTAGTAAGATCGAAGCTGTAGTTAATTGGGCTGCCCCTACTAATGTAAGTGAGGTAAGAAGTTTTTTGGGCCTTGCAGGTTATTATAGAAGATTTGTGGAAGGATTTTCCAGTATTGCAACTCCTCTGACTCGATTAACTCGGAAACATGCAAAGTTTGACTGGACAAAGGAATGTGAAAGAAGTTTCCAGGAGTTGAAGCAACGGTTGGTTTCTGCACCAGTATTGACTATTCCATCTGGTTCGGGTGGTTTTGTGATATATAGTGATGCATCTCGTAAGGGTCTTGGTTGTGTTCTGATGCAACATGGGAAGGTGGTTGCTTATGCCTCTCGACAACTAAAGAATTATGAACAGAATTATCCAACTCATGATTTGGAATTGGCAGCAGTGGTTTTTGCATTGAAGATTTGGAGGCATTACTTGTATGGTGAGAGATGTGAAATATACACTGACCATAAAAGTTTGAAGTACATATACACTCAAAAAGAATTAAATTTGAGACAAAGGAGATGGCTAGAATTGATTAAAGACTATGATTGTTCTATAAATTACCATCCTGGTAAAGCCAATGTTGTGGCTGATGCACTTAGTCGGAAGTCGTATAGCTTTTCAGCTGCTTTATTAACTACTCAGAAGCATATTATTGTTGATCTTCAGAAACTTGGAGTAGACATAGTGACTGGAGACTCCCAATCCTACCTGGCAAGTTTAAGTGTACAACCCACCCTAATTGATAAGATCAAAGCTGCTCAGAGTGGTGACCCTCAATTGTTTAAGATCATGGAACAAGTACGTGGTGGAAGTAGATTTGATTTTAGTATCTCTGATGATGGTGTTTTGAGGTTTGGTAATAGGCTTTGTGTGCCTAATGATTCATTGATTAAAAGAGAGATATTGGAGGAAGCACATCGTTCGCCTTATACAATGCATCCGGGTAGTACCAAGATGTATCATGACCTTCGAGAAGTTTATTGGTGGATTAACATGAAAAGAGAAATTGCTCAATTTGTGGAACAATGCTTGATTTGCCAGCAAGTCAAAATGGAGCATCAGAGGCCATCAGGGTTGTTACAACCTTTACCTATTCCTGAGAGGAAGTGGGAGAATATCACCATGGACTTTGTGTGTGGATTACCGAGATCACCTAAGAATCATGATGCTATTTGGGTGGTGGTGGATAGGTTGACTAAATCTGCCCACTTCATTCTAATTAGAATGAACTACTCTCTTGACAAACTGGCTGAACTTTATATAAATGAGATTGTGAGGTTGCATGGAGTGCCAGCTTCTATTGTATCTGATAGAGATTCGAGGTTCACTTCAGGGTTTTGGGATAGTTTGCAAAAAGCCTTGGGTACTAAGTTGAACTTTAGTACTGCTTGCCACCCTCAAACGGATGGACAGTCTGAGAGAACCATCCAAACTTTGGAAGACATGTTGAGAGCTTGTGTCTTGGATTTCAAGGGTAGTTGGAATGACTATTTGACTTTGGTGGAGTTTGCTTATAACAATAGTTATCACTCCAGTATTAAGATGGCACCTTATGAGGCTTTGTATGGGAGAAAGTGTAGATCCCCAGTTTGTTGGGATGAGGTTGGAGAGAGGAGAATCTTGGGTCCTGAGATTGTTCAAAGGACCAGTGAAAAGATTGATGTGATTCGGGAAAGGTTGCGTGCAGCTCAGAGTAGACAGAAAAGTTATGCTGATCCACGGAGAAGAGAAGTGGAATTTGAAGTTGGAGACATGGTTTTCATTCGAGTGTCACCTATGAAAGGAGTTATGAGGTTTGGCAAGAAGGGTAAGTTAAGCCCTAGGTACGTGGGGCCCTTTGAAATTTTGGAGAGAGTTGGTTCTGTTGCTTACCGGCTTGCCTTACCACCGGCTTTGTCAAGGTTACATAACGTTTTTCATGTATCCATGTTGAGGAGGTATGTTCCCGATCCTTCTCATATCTTGAGTTATGAGCCACTTCAAGTCAAAGAGAACTTATCCTACGAGGAAGTCCCAATTCAGATTTTAGATCATAAAGAGCAAGTGCTACGTAATAAGACTATATATTTGGTCAAAGTATTATGGAGGAATCATTCCATAGAAGAAGCTTCATGGAAGCGTAAAGACGAAATGCAATCCAAATATCCCCAGCTTTTTCTGCAGTGAGGTATGTTTTGAATTTTCGAGGACGAAAATTTTATAAGAGGGGGAGAATGTAACACCCGTCTCACTTAAAATTTAATTTATTTGCTTAATTTATTTTGGAGGAGATAATTATTTTATATTATGATTTCTGCAATGATAATAATAATAATAATAATAATAATAATAATAATAATAATAATAATAATAATAATAATAATAATAATAATAATAATAATAAGGGGTAACGTGAATAATTATTTTGTGGTTTATTCAATTTAATTTCCAACCAATGTAGGGAACAATTTTAATGTGTAAAGCTGAAAGTTAGGGTTTCCTACGTGAAAAGCAAAGAGTGAAATAAATAAATAAATAAATAAAAAGAAGCAGTGATTAGAGTATATATATTAAGTCTAGGGTTAGGGTTTCTCATTTGAAAAGAATTGGAGGCCGTGCACTACTAGAGGCAGCCAGCAACTCTATTCCGCACTTGAGGTAAAACTTTTATCTATGCAAGCCATTGTTTTTCGCTGGACACTTTTGTTGTTTAAGGGAATTTTTGTCTTCTTGCTGGTCCAGATTTTTAGGATTATAATATCAGTGCATAGGCGTGGAGATCATGAATTTATGTGTAGTCATGCCTTGTCATATTCGAAATTTTGCATCAGACTTTCTTTGTACATGGAGTACATCTAATCCTATATAGAATAACTTTTATAGATGTCCTAGGGAGGGGATCTAATGGTTTACGTGTATTATTATGTAGGTAGCCGATTTCTTTTAGTTTAGGGATTGATCTGACAGTATAGGGTTGCTTTTGTAGGCGGCTATGCATATAAATATATATGTTAGATGTCCTTGATTCTTATTTATATATATAATAGATGTCCATCACCTGACGTCCTTGGTTCTTATATATATTAGATGTCTTTGGGTGGTTTTCATCAGGTGGATTACGTGTTCTTTTATAAATAAATAAATATATATATACATATATATATATATATATATATAAGTATATTAGAGGTTAGTTTAGGGAATGCTTTGCAATTGTTTAATCTAGAATAGGTTTGGGGGTTTATTAGAAAGACATGTTAAATTTTATTTTGCCAAATCTTCATAGTGGTTGAGGAATTGTTTTATCAAGAGGACTTTGTGGTTATTAAAGAACCTGCCCTTACTGAGTTATCTAATTATTATTTAGGTTCTAGTTGATGTCGTTTCGAGCAATTGAAGTGAAGCTTGGTTTAGCCACTAGAGGTAAGTAGACTTCAACACATGATGTCTCTCAAGACGTATATATTTTTACATATATATATATATATAATTGTGGTAAAAATATATTTATATATATATATATACATACACATAATTGCAAAAGTGAAGTTTCAAAGACTTATACCATTGTTAGTGCTTTATACATACTCAAACTCTATTATTTATTGTATATTATTGTGAAACTGTATATGTCAATAGTGTTTCAAATGGTCAACTAGACAGTCTGCAACCTTTGCCAACACAGGGTTAAGTGTTGGTTTTCGGCCGAAGTAGTGTTAGTGTGGTGTGGTGCAGTGTTATTGTTGCTCTTCGGAGCTAGTGTTGCCTCTTTGAGGTTAGTGTTATTGTTCCCATGGGAAATCACCCACCGAGTGTTTAGCAGCTTTTGTCTGTGTTTGACTAATACTTTTCATATTGAATTACTGTTTATTTACTACTGTTCTTTTAGGTGGAAAATTGCTTATTTTCAAAATAAAATTGTTTCTACCTATTTGGTGCATATTGTCATATAAATGTGGTCATTATTTTATTAATGTTTGCAGTGTTATAGTGAAGTGTTTTATTTTAACAGCTTTATAGAATATATTATATTACTGTTTAAACTAATTTTAATTGTATCGTGATGACTATATTTTGTCAATGATATTATCGTTTGTTTTTGGGAGACATCCTCATGTTTGTAGTCTCTTATTGAGCCTTTAGCTCACCCCTTTTTCCATCCTTACAGATTAGAGTTATGGAGTGTCTTTTGGTGGTAGATCAGTGGAGCCTTAGATTGATGACTGCATTTGGAGCTTGGATAGTTGCTGAATTGTTTTAGCAAAATTGTTTCAGGACAATGAGATTATTATTTTGGAACTATTTTGAGATGTTATTTGGAGATTTTACATTCAAGAATATTATTGTTGTTTTGTTTTTTTATGGATTGTTAAGGAAATCTGATGATATTCAAGAAGTTTATTTGAGGATAAATATTACGCTCTGTTCCATTATATCATTGTTGATTTTATTTTTATAAGACAGGTTATGCATCTAAATCCTTCTTAAGGGTTTGGGGTGTTACAAGTAGGATCAGGTACTGAGACCAGAAATAAGCAACTAGTCTTGGAATTAGAATCAGACTGTAACAACTCAGAACTGAAGGTAGGGTGCCTAGAAAGAGCATCAGCCACCCTATTGTCACTGCCTTTTTTGTATTCCACAACAAAAGCATAACCCAAAAGTTTAGCTAGTCATTTTTGCTGAGATGGAGTGGCAATTCTTTGCTCCAACAAGAATTTTAAACTCTGATGATCAGTCCTGACCACAAAGGGTCTACCAATCAAATAGGATCTCCACTTTTTGACTGCAGAAGCCAAAGCTAGTAACTCAGTCTCATAGGTAGACAGATAAAGGTTCTTCCCTTTCAAAGCTTGACTGTGAAATGCTATTGGTCTGTGGTATTGCATTAGAACAGCCCCTAAACCACAACCTGATGCATCACATTCTATAACAAATGGCTTAGAAAAATTTGGGAGAGCTAGTACAAGAGGCTTAGTCACAGCCTCTTTCAACCGAAGAAATGCCTCCAAAGCTCTGTCAGTCCATTGAAATGCATCTTCTCGAAGAAGATCAATTAAAGGTTGGGCAATTGAGCCAAAACCCTTAATGAACTTTCTATAATACCTTGTCAAACCTAGGAAACCCCTTAAAGCCTTCACATTTTCTAGTATTGGCCACTAGAGCATTGCAGAAGTTTTCTTAGAATTAGCCTTAACACCCTCTCCAGAGATTATATGGCCCAAATATTCCACTTCAAAACACCCAAAAACACATTTAGACTGCTTAGCATAAAGTTGATGAGACAGCAAAACCCTTAAAACAATCCTTAAATGAGAAACATGATCATCCAAGCACTTACTGAAAACAAGGATGCCATCAAAGAACACTAGAACAAAATTTCTCAAATAAGGTCTAAAAATAGAATCCATTAATGCTTGAAAGGTGGATGGGGCATTAGTTAGCCCAAATGGCATGACTAGGAACTCATAGTGTCCTTCATGAGTTCTAAAGGCTGTCTTGGGCACATCCTCACTCTTCATTCTTATCTTTAATTGTTGCCTTATTTAAAGCCCTATAGTCAATGCACATCCTCCAACTACCATCAGCCTTCCTTACAAGTAAGACAGGTAAAGAAAATGGACTTTGGCTAGGCTGAATATAACCCAACTCCAACAACTCATTCACAATTTTCTCAATTTCAGATTTTTGGAAGTAAGGATACCTGTAAGGCCTTTCACAAACAGGTTGGGAGCCTTCCTTGAGGATAATGCCATGCTTATGACCCCTGGCAGGTGGTAAACTAGTGGGAACAGCAAACACTTCTGTAAATTCAACCAATAAAGCAACAAGCACCTCAAGCAAGTGAGACTAAACAGTGGTAGCAGCAGCTGTAGGGAATGCTGAGATATGCAACACTAAGCGTTTCCTTTCTAAACCACTAAGAAACCTATCAGCCTCTACAGCTTCTGAAATGGTTGATGAAGCAATCTGTAATCCTTGCAAAAACACCCTTTTACCCAAGTGCATAAATTTCATGGTCAATAACTGGAAGTCCCAGCTAATTTCCCCCAAAGTACTCAACCATTGAGTACCAAGAACCACCTCACAACCTCCTAACTGTAAGACATTAAAGTCTATGACAAACTGATACCCTTGTATAGTGATAGTGACTCCTGGACAGCTACCTAAAGTCTTGATGATTATGCCATCAGCTACTTTAACCTCTAATATTCGAGAGGTATCAAGTTGCAGCTGCAATCTTGGTAGCACAGAAGCATCCAAGAAGTTATGGGTGCTCCCAGAATCAATAAGAGACACCACTTCTTGTTTCTTGATTCTTCTCTTTACCCTCTTGGTCTTAGAAGTAAGGCACCTTACTTATGCATATAAAGTAATCTTAGTAAGGTCAATGCCATACTTGCCAACCCTATGTTAGAAAATCATCATGTTTGTGTCGCATACAAAACATACGCAGCGGAAAATAAACGGATCTACTTCATTCGCAATTGATAACATGCACTATGTAAATTTCAGAATATAAGAACAAGAGAGTGTACCTTGATGCGGTGAATTTCAAAACCGAATGAAGAAGTACTCGGGAATACTTTCAATCTTCACTCCAATTCCACTCGATGCCCAAGATGTGTGGTCTCTCAATCAGTTCTATGTTTCTAGAGAGAATATGAAAGAGTGTCTCTCTTCCTTATTTTATTACCATAATTATGATAAACATACAAACCATTTTATTCTATATAAAATTCTGTATGTTTCTCTCCACATAACTGATTATCTAATTGGGCTAGCCTTTTGGGCCTTCCCAATTGGGCTTTTGTGTGTGGCTTGGAGTGGGACCAAAAGGGAACAAATAAGACACTAGCTCCAATGGGCCTTGGGCTTTTCCGTCAACTCTTGACAAGTCCAAAGTTACCATTAATTATATTTAATACCACTATATAAATATAATTGCACTCTAGGCCTCATTAATAAATTATATCCCAAGACTTTATTATACATGCAACCCCTTCATAAAATATTCGTAGTAATACAAAGTCATGAATATAGACTGCCACTTTGTAAATTACTACATCTTAATCCTTGAGTACCCGATTTAATCCTTATGAGTTATTCACCATATATTTATGAAATCCAATTTCATAAATATATACTTTAGTCTTACTAAAGTGGTTAGGCCTAACTCTCTGAATAACTGTATCCATTAAACTTATCTCAAGGGAATATTTTATATCTCCGTTAAGAGACTATGAATTCCATCTTGAGAATATATGTTCCATCAACACTAAATGTGGCTGCCCAACATACTGAGGTTTTGACCGTTACTTTAGATCTCACTCCTGATATATCAAAGCAACCTACATTTCATGATCTGGTCCATTATTCTCTCAGGATTAAGAGTTCATGTGAATACAAGTCGTGAGATTTATTATTCAATTGACAGTCGTTAGGAGAATAATAAATCTCACAGCGGTCCAGTTCAATATGTCTTAAAGCTTAAAACATATCAACATATTAACTAGAAATCACCATTTCCATGATCAAGACAAATCATCGTAGTTAATATGTTATAGTCTTCGCAGATGAAATGCCCAATTTCATCACCGACTACGAACCAAAATTCTGAGTTTACAAAGAACTTGTGATCTATATCTTCTGTGACTTTTCACATAAATCACATACTATGCATCTCATGGACTATTTGATAATGTCCGAATATTCATGTTACCATTATTTTAGATAAGAATAAAACAACTTTATTAAACACAATATTATGTCATACATCATGTCTCACATAATGTCATACATAATATCATACATAGCATAATACAATAGGATTTAAGGGCACATATCCTAACACCCCACTCCTCTGAAATGCACCTTGAGGCTCTAACAACACCTTATCATCAGAAATCTCAACTAACTATACACCTGAAGTTCTAGGTTCTACTTCCATGGATATTTCCTCCAACAAAAATAGTTTAGCTCCCTTGCATTTATGCCCCATCTGCCACTTCTCATCACAATTGTAACACAACCCTTGTTTCCTCCTTTCCTCCATTTGTGCACTAGTCAACCTCTGCAATGGGACCTTAGTTCTTGGCTCTACCCTAGCTTCAAACTTAGGGGTACCCAAAATTGAAGCCTTCCTATTATCAATTACACCTCTAAATTCCTACTACTGTTAACATATTCTTCTTGAATCTTTGCTAAACCAAAAGCTTCATTAAGGGTTTTAGGAACTAACATTCTAACTGGCAATCTTATTTCATCTTTTAACCCACTTAAAAAGATACTCAATTTGTGAGACTCAGATAACCCCATGATTCTATTAGACAAAATTTCGAAATTACCTTTGTAAGCCACCACAGAAGTCATCTGCTTGAGTCTTGTCAATGCTTCCATAGGGTCATCATAGGCAGTGGTCCCAAATCGAGTCTGCAAAGCTTGAAAAAACACTTCCCAGCTTACAAACCCTCTTGACTGTTCAGCCTCCTGAAACCAAATTAGAGCTTCACCATCAAGATGATATGAAGCCATTAACACCTTATGATGCTCCGGAGTGTTGTGATATGAGAAAAATTGATTGGCTTTATATACCCAACAAGTAGGATCCACTCCTTGAAATCGTGGAAACTCAAGCCTCAGATTCTTGATTGGTCCAAGTGGTAAATGTTCTTGGCCTTCATTGGAAACCGTAGCATTAACCTGTCCTCTACATTGTGCTGATTGTTGACGTTGTTCCTTAGAATCAACCCACTTTTGCATAAATGTGGTGAGAGTTTGTAATAGCTTCTTGATTTCTTGGAGGGTCTGTTCATGGTTGTCAGTAATCTTGGATAAAGCAGCAATTTTTTTAGAATTATGGGAATTTGATCTTGTTTCAGTCATGTTGCCCAATCTTGGATCACTGCTCTGATACCAAATGTTATGATTCTGCTCAGAGTAAGAGAATGCTTGAGTATTATTCATTGTGCATCATACAAAACCAATCTTCTCTTTATATCTGTGTAACTAACTTCCCTAACAGAATGCTAGTCATTTCCTTCTTGTCACACACGTGCCCTTGCTTAGCTGTTATACACTACACACACACACATGCCATTTGTTTATCTGCTGTACAATACAATGCTGCCACTCGTTTATCTACTGTACAATACAATACTATACAACACAGGTGTTTATCTGCTATACATTATAAAGCTATACAACACAAGTGCAGATAAGGTTCCTAACAATATAATACTAACTAGGGTCGGTTCAACAACTCTGAGATCCTTAAGTGAAAATTTTTAGTTTGGCATTTTTATATTTAAATATTTATTAAATAATATTTATTAAATTTTTTTAAATTTAAAATCTATCTTTCTTGCTTTTTGAGATGCAAAATTACTAATTAAGTTTTTGTATTTAAGTTCCTCTAGCATTTCTTTTTCAATTGATAATATGACTAATCCAATTAATTTTTCTTGTGATATAGTATAAAATAATAAAACCTGGTTACTGCAATTTTCTAAAGCCGTGACCACTTTATACTTTAAAGTCTAAACCTATACAAATAAAAATTAGATTATTACATGGTTCAATAAATTAGTATCACTATAATACAAACTAGTCGCTAACCTGTGCTATGCACGGGAACCTATCTATTTGTGAGATAGACTAAAACAATTTTATAAAATCTTAAATTGATTATGAAACTACACCATTGCATGATTTTCCCTTGTATTACTTCAATTTGTGTTACAATTTGATGAAGAAGTCATTGCTTGATTGTTCAATGGCTTACAAAAAATTTGTTAAATAGTTTCAAATACTGCAAAAAAATAACTCAAAATTCAAATATTAAAACTTCTGAAAGACAAAAAAATATTAAAAAATCAAATGAATCACTGCTTAGAAATTATTGAAACAAAACAAAATATATATATGACTAAACAATAGAGAAATATAAGAGAAAGATGAGTTACATTCAAAAGAATAATTCATGGCTATAACTATTGAAAGGAATTAAAAGATTCAGAACTTAAAAATTATAGATAATATATGTGTGTGTGTGTGTGTGTGTGTGTGTGTGTGTGTGTGTGTGTGTGTGTGTGTGTGATTACATAGATTCAAATGTTAAAACTTCTAAAATGCCAAAAAAGATTTATATTTAAAGAATAAGTTATTGAAACAATTCAAAAAATATATGACCATTAAAAAGAGAAATATAAGAAGAAGAAAAATGTACATGAACCCATAAAGCAATAAGTTTTAAATTTTAACTGGTCTAAACTTTAAACGAACCTTATCAGCATATGGTCAATGCTAAAAAAATGTTAATCAGGAGCCCACGTTGAAATAATGAAAATCATACCTCCTCTTAATATATCATATATAAGTTTTCTACCTAAAAAATTAACATACTTTTATATCGTGTGATGAAACAAAGACATATTCAGTAGTAGGAACCTTAAATTTTAATTATTGCAAGTTTTTTAATTTTGTAAAAAACAACTAAAGAGAGTTTGGTGGTTCATGTGTGAAAATTACTTTTTAAAAAATACATGAAAAACTTTTTTTTTTTTCTTTTAACAAAGTAGAGAAGAAGAAAATAATAGAAGAAGAACTTATACCTCTACTTAGCATTAAAAAAAATATATATTGGGGTTTACATTGCTTTTATAGTGTTCATGATTAACCTCAAAAGTTTGGAGATTAATTGTCAACGTTTGAGTTTGAGTTTAATTTGGACTTGTTAGAGAGATAGAATTTCACTCCTTGTTAAGTTTGGACTAAATAAAAATAATTTAAAAAAATGATAAGGATGAGTTTGAGTTTAAGTTGGACTTATTAGAGAGATAGAATTTCACTCCTTGTTAAGTTTGGACTAAACAAAAATAATTTTATTTTAAAAAAATGATAATGATGTGGCAAGCTTTGGAAAGGTCGATAAAAAGTCAAAGACTTCGGTTTTATCTATATACTAGTCGCAAACATGTGCTACGCACAGAAACCTACTTTTTTGTGTGGTAGACTAAAATAATTTTATAAACTCTTAGCTTAATTATTAAACTACATCATTGCATGAATTTCTCATCTGACTTCAATTTGTGTTACAATTTGATGAATAAGTAATTACTTGAACATTTAATGGCTTACAAAAAATAACTCAAAATTTTGAATATTAAAACTTCTGAAAGGTCAAAGAATATTAACGAATCAAAAGATTCACATCTTAGAAATTATTTAAACAAAACAAAATATATATAATTACACGATAGTGAAATATAAGAGAAAGAATGGCTCAATTCAAAAGAATAGTCTAGGACTATAACTATTGAAATCTACAAGATAGTTTTAGATATTGCAAAAAAATGAACCCAAAAAAATATAGATGTTAAAAAATTCCAAAACTTATAAATTAAAAAAAAAATCTAAAGATTTAAAGCTTACAAATTATAGAAAAAAATGGCATATATGTGACTACACAATAGAAAAATATATGAGAAAGATGTGTTATTCTCAAAAGAATAATTCATGGCTATAGTTATTGAAATTTATCAAATAATTTTAGATATTGCAAGAAAAAAAAATTTATAAAAATCCAGATGTCAAAACTTTTAAAAGGCCAAAGAACCATAAGATTCACTTCTTATAGATTATTGAAATCAAATAAAAAATATATACGACTAAACAGTAGAGAAATATAAGAGAAAAATTGACTACTTTCAAAAGAATAATCTATGGTATGATTGTTGAAATCTACCAAACATGCTTAAATATTGCAAAAACTAAAGCAAAAATTTAGATGCTACATCTTCTAAAATGCCACACACACACACACACACACACACACACACACACACACACACACACAATTAAAGAATTAGAAGATTTAGAGCCTAGAAGTTATTGAAACAATTCAAAAATATATATGACTATTCAAAAGAGAAATACATTATCCCATAAAAAGAAATAAGTTTTAACAGGTCCAAACTTTAAACAATGAAAAAAATGGAATCATAAACTATTATAGGCTTAGAGTTTGGTGATTCATAGTTGTATAAAAGGCCATACCCAGATCACTTTTTTAAAAGTATATAAAAAATCATAAAATAATTTTTTTTTCTCAGCTGTTAGGTTGTGTTCCTAGCAACCCTACAAAAACAAAAGGAAAAGGAAAAAAAAATCCATGGAAAACCATTAACAAAATTTTTTAATGGGTCTAAACTTTAAACATTGAACAAAAAATAATCATAAACAATCATAGGTGCAAGATCTATGGTTAATCATTGTATATTTATAAAGCAAAAAATTTAGAAAACCCAGATTAAAAAAAAAAATAAAAAGGGACGTACAAAGATCAATGGTTGTAAAACACAACCTTTGGTACTGTGTTTAAATGGAATTTCAAATGCTTGTCCTATGCCTCCCATCAAATTTGCTGGGCAATAAGAACATTTATTTGGGTGTTATGCTTCGGCGTGAATTATTTAATTCATCAACCAAGGCATGAAATTTTTTGAAGCACTATCACTGAATGAATAATTAGAATATAAATTGGTGATCAGAAGTTAATGAAGCAAATCTAAAACAAAACATTAAACCCGAATCCATGAACAAAACTAAAGGGCCATATATGTAAACACCGTAAGCATTTAGTATTCTATACTATGCTCTAATGAAATCATATAGGAATATATTGATGCATCTATATGAAAGGCTTCGTCATGATTGCATCAGAAGTTCAAGTGAATGTTCCAAAACATGTTTGATACAGCAGTCCTTGTGACAATTTTGCTTACTACACATGTATCAGATGTGAATATCATAGAGAATTAGCTATCCTTTTTCTTTTTCTTCTTTTTGATCAGACACTAATTGTCTTTCAAAGGGAAGTGAAGTGGCGCAAGTTTAGAGTTTTCTTATTTTTAGTTTTACCAACTGAAGTTTGCAATGTGTTTGTTTGTTTGTTTGTTTTTTTTTTTTTTTTTTTTTTTTTTTTTTTTTTTTTTTTTTTTTGTAACTACTTTTGGTGAACATGTGTGTGGGGTGAATCTAAAACAACTGATTTGGATTATTTGCTGATTTCTCAAACGAAAAGGTGCCTTTTTTGGGAGTTTTTTTTAATGTAAACGTGGCAGTAACTTATGTCGTCACATGGCGCAATGAAAAGTAGTCAACAAAAAAGTCAAACATTTCGACTATTAGTTATTATATAGATTATACAAATGAGTTAATATGATATTCATTAAATTTTAAATTAGTGTGATAACTTATAATAATTGATAAAGTAAAAGCTTGCATAGAAAAATATATATTAATTTGAGTGGGTATACATGGGGTGTGAGTGTGGCTCGTGTGGGTGGGTTAGTGAGTGTGTAGCCATGTGGGTGGGGGCTAGCTATGAATTTTTTTTTTTTTTTTTTACTTTTTTAGATTATAAAATATTATATACTCAACAGTTGAGTCCTGCCATTCTATCAAGTATCGAGCGGTGTGCAGTGTACATTGTCATTATGCAGTGCTGTGGAGTGTGAGCAAACTATGCAAGTACAAGAGCAAGACCAACTTGTTTTCCTTGTCCTATCAATCAAGTAGATTAAAAAATATAACTTAAAATATGTAAAGTGAATTAAAAAACAATCATTCAATCTTAAATATCAAAAAATAGCATGATTTTAAAAATTAGAATGATAACCAAACCAAAAAAGGTAGTGATTTCTAATTTTTTTAGTTCGATTAGGGTCGGACCAATGGTCGAACTAATAACGTCATAAATAATTTAATTAGTTATTATTAAATTATAAAATAAATAACAACTCATCAAATATATTCAAACAAATATAAAAAAAAATTATAAATGAGTTTCATATCTTATATTAGATGGGAAAGGGAAAGAAAGTATAAATAATCAAATTAAACATTACAAAAGTATAAATAATCAAAATTAACATTACAAAAATAATAGCAATGTTATATCTTTTTTTGTTTTATTTATCATTTTTTTTACAACAGTATTAAGAATAAGTAATTTAATTGTACTTTAAAGATCTTTTCTAAATAAAAGGGTGTTTAATTAGATGATAGTAAGCCTAAATGTTAATATACAAATCATTCTTTTATTGTTTTAAAACTATGTTTGCATTTGTATTCCTTTATTAATCAAAACTAGTACGTAACTTCGTGCATATGCACGGATACATTTAAAACAATCACAATTATATATAATATATATGTTTGAATTTTTTTAGTTATATGATTATGTTTTTTATGATTTATTATATTGAACTCCTCGTTTTCTACATTAAATTAACTAATTTGACACAAAAATTTAAAAATTTATATTAGATGGAACACATAGTGCAAAATTAAACTCTAATTGAAGTTCAATTTTTATCTAAATTAACTCACTTGGCACAAAATTCTATAATTTAAATTAAATGAGACACATGACATAAAATTAAACACTAATTGAATTCTAATTTAAAATTTAATTAAATTTTCTCTCTACTTTACCTGTTATTATATAGATAAATTAAGTTATTAACACAAAGTTATTCAGAAAAGGAAGAAGTATCACAAACGTGCAGTACACACTAAAAGTAAAAAATGAAACACTTGGCTAACATGTGTGGTTGTACGTCTCCCGAAGTACCCAATCCAATTCCCAAGTGCCAACTGCCAAGCATTAATACTTTAACAGATGGCCTTTTATGTCTTTCACTGATACTTGGCTTTTGAGTTTTTCAATAGTTTTGTGGGTTGGTTTTTCACTAGTGCAACCGTGCAAGTACGGTACCATGACCCAAGTATTCACAGCCTTCTTTTTCTTCCCTCAAAACTACTTTTTTTTTTTTGGTTTCTGTATATCTCTCAACTTGAATCTTGAAAGATTTGCACAAATATTTCTCAATCATGGACATTAGATCCGGGTTCCAATCTGCTCACTTTTCTTGAGGTGGTCAGCGATGCTGGCTAGGTAACTTATTATTATTTTTTTTAAGCAGTTTTGACTGTTTTGTAGCTAAGTCAGAGAATCGTTGGAAAACGGTTTGACCGTTCCGGCTCTTGGATTTCCTGGTTGAACTGCGGTTTTCTAGATTTTTTGGTTTTTTTTTTTTTTTTTTCATATTTTCGGTTTTTTATGATAACCGAACTGGTATACATACTAATTCATAGTCAGACCGATTGAACCGGCCGTTCTGGTCCGATTTTTAAAACCATGAAAAATAGAGATGGAAAAATGGGTTACCTTTCTTATGTAGGGCTGGCTGAATGAAGAATGATTGAGCTTATAGAAAAAGATCAATAATGAAGATGAAGAAAAGAAATGTAAGAATATAGATGGAGAGGTAGCGAGATAGAGAGATGAGAGATGAGAGATTTTTTATTTTGTTTTAGAAATTATAATCTCTATTTAAGCATATATCAAGACAATTATGTTATATTATTAATGAATTTGTCTGGTATTAATTTTGATTTTAGTATATTTCAAGAATGAGTTAATGAATTTGTTTCTTAAAATTTAATTTTGTTAGCAGAAGTTTGACTAGTTTTGTTTTTCCCTTTGATCTTCTGCATTTTAGGATACAATAAGGCGTTTTTAAGGCATTTTATTGACTAATAAAAGGACTATTTTTTTTGTAATTAAAATATATAGATAAATATTATATATATATATACATATAATTTTTTTTTTTTTTACAAGTGTGGGTCTTCTTTTATTTAGGGGCCTTAGGTATTTGCATTAATTGCATCTATTATTCAGCCGACCCTGATAATAACGCCATGCAACATGTGTTTTAGCCTGTAGATTATATCTCTTGACAATGTATTATTTCTGGATTTTTTTTTTGTCACCCAGTTTATTGGGATGCTTCTGATTTGTATTGTGTTACTTTGAGTTAATTTATATGCATTTTCCTTATACTCCAAAAGGCAGAAGATGATTAAATAGGGTATGGGCTTACTACAAAAAAAATCCAACTAAAATACTATTGTTTATTTATGTTTTGATAAATATAGTAAAATTTCATCTTATGTTATCGGCTTCATTATAATTATTCTTTTATCATTAGGGAAATACATTGAATATATTTTTGTGTAAGTAGGGTTCAAATTGCAAATCTCTTATTTGACTAAAAGAAACCTTATGGATTGAAAATCCGCTACTAAAATATTATTTAGTCCCACGTATTAGAAGTTTCTAAGATATATATAAAGAGAGCACATCAATAATATGGAAGCATAAACAATGATAAAATAGATGATAAAGAAGAAAATAGAAAAATAGATATATTAAAAAAAAGTTAAAACGGAATATGGAATATGAAAATAGAAACTAGTAAAATTTTACTTGAATAAAAACTTCAGTCTTTGATTAAAACTGAAAACTTCTGTCTTTGATACAAACTTGAAAATAAAACACTGTTTGAAGAGTTACAAGATTACAAAATAAAATTTGGCTGAAAGTTTACAAAATTCTATCTGAAGGGAAGGGTTAGCATTTTTAAAGCATTTTATTGACTAATAAAAGGAATATTTTTTTTTATAATTAAAATATATAGATAAATATTATATATATACAAATATATATATATATATTTACAAGTGGGGGTCTTCTTTTATTTTGGGGCCTTAGGTATTTGCATTAATTGCATCTATTGTTCAGCCAACTCTGATAATAATGCCATGCAACATGTGTTGGAGCCTGTAGATCATATCTCTTGACAATGTTTTATTTATGGATTTTTTTTTTGTCACCCAATTTATTGGGATGCTTCTGATCTGTATCGTGTTACTTTGAGTTAATTTATATGCATTTTCCTAATACTCCAAAAGGCAGAAGATGAATAAATAGGGTGTGGGCTTACTACAAAAAAAACTCAACTAAAATACTATTGTTTATTTATGTTTTCATAAATATAGTATAATTTCATCTTATGTTATGGGTTTCATTATAATTATTCTTTTATCATTAGGGTAATATATTGAATATATTTTTGTGTAAGTAGGGTCCAAATTGCGGATTTTTTATTTGACTAAAAGAACCTTTATGGATTGAAAATCCGCAACTAAAATATTATTTAGTCCCAAGTATTAGAAGTTTTCAAGATATATATCTTGAAATAAAATGTGTACTACCCATTTAGATTTATGCTCTGAAAATATCTATACTACCCTCGGCTTTCTTAGAATACGAATCCAATAATATCAAAAAAAATATAATAATATGCCTTGATAGATTCTATCTGATAGAATAGCATCTCTTAAAGACTTAAAAAGGCTTCCAGTTCAGTTTACGCGTTGTTGTTAAAAGAATCTGATACAATAGCATCTCTCAAAGAACACTCCATCACTTCTCTCCCATCTACCACTTGGTTGAAATGATTCCAGGTCACTTTCACTTGAGTTATGGAACTTAACTATATATAGATGTGTCTTGGTGAAGCTAATACTTGAGGCCAGCAAGGTAGATACGACTCTTTCAGTGAAGAAGAGCTAAAGCATTCACACAAAAATGGCATCACTCAAAGCTGAGAAACCCGTTGGCACCCAAGCACCAGGGCAGGTCAAGAAAGAGCCTGCCAAACCTAGCGAGAGCACACCCAAAGCTCCGGCCTCCAAGCCGGCCCCTAAGAAGGCTGAGCAGAAGCCACGAGAGCCTAAGAAGAAGGTACTACATCCATGCATAAACCTTAAAATCTATAACGAAGTAGTAATTTGTGCTTATAATTAATTTGTATATACTTAAAATTTTAATTTAATTTACTTTTTGATGGTTTTTTAGGCAGCAGGAGCCAAGTAGAATGAGGATGACAGGCATGCGTGTGAAGGGTCCATGAAGATGTTAATTCATGCCGGTCCTCCTTGATGTTTAGCAGTATTATATATGGAAGTTGCTTGTGATTTTATATCAATGTCTGTCTTTTTAGGCTTGGCCTAATAAATAAAATATACATATTCCAATAATGAGTTTTTATTTGGTAATCTATACATGAATGGGGAATTATTTTACATCGAGTTCAGGTGATCATTCAGTATACTCATGATGAATTCCAGATAATGAATTCCCATCTACGTACGTACTTTATTTGATGGATATGTATACAAGAAGAAGAATAAACTGAATATCATGACACTTGCCTAATTAACAAACTGACATATTATACTTATCAAGCAGTTGAGAAAAAAAGTGGGGATAATTACAAATCCACAAACTTATTAGCACACAACACGAGCAAAATCAAATCCCATTTTCACATGGACTCCCACTGCATTTTATTTACTGAGGTCACTATCAGTACCTCATAATTACTCTTGCTGGGTGGAAATTCTTTAGGAAAAAAGTGGTCCTTCATTTTAGTGGGGTTGAATCCAAATTTGTTTTACTCGCTACCCCATGTGGACACTCTGTCGATTAAAAAGATATTGCTATTTCGGTGGGAAAATTTTGTCTTTATTGTAGGCTGCGTTTGTTTCGACTGAAAACGGATTCGGGAAAACAAATTACGCTCCTCCGTGTGTTTGGTTACACATGGAAAATATAGTCAAATGGAAAATCATTTCCGTTGACTGTAAAATAACCCCCCAACACCTGGAAAACCATTTGCACTCTCATTTTACCTTCAAACCATTTACACTCTCTCTGGAAAATTTCTCTCCTCACTCACTCTCATCACTCACGCCAAGCCCAAGCTGGAGAGCCATCGCCGGTGAAGCCCAGCTCTGGTCCTCGACCCATGGCCCCGCCGATCTGATCGCGCCGCCTTAGCTCCTCCGATGAACCCAGTCTGATCTCGCCGCTGTCCATGCGATCTTGCCTCTAGATCGTGTGATCTTCGCCGCGCGATCTCACCTTAGCTCCTCCGATGAAGCCGTCCACGCGATCTCGCCGCCGTCCGTGCGATCTCGCCTCTAGATCGTGCAATCTCCGCCGCGCGATCTTGCCTCAGCTCCTTCGATGAACCCAGTCTTATCTCGCCGCCGTTCGCGCTATCTCGCCTTAGCTCCTCCGATGAACCCAGTCACCTCTCCGTTTTCCTTCCTTCTTCTCTCAGTTTGACCGGATTTGATGAATTGTTTTTTTTGGGTTTTGATTCTCTTGTGTTTCTCTGATAAATGATGTTATATATTTGTTTGGAAGGTGAGAAAATGTGAGAAAATGTGAGCAACAAGTAAAAAATGTGTTTTCTATAGCATTTTCAAGAACACAACCAAACACTAAAAAATATTTTTCAAAGTATTTTTTAAAATGTAACCAAACACTTGAAAATATTTTCTTTTCCGAAAAGTATTTTTCCCTGCAAATATTTTACACTCGGAAAACATTTTACATTGAACCAAAAGCAGCCGTAATTGTAATACTCCGGAAAAAAAAAAAAGATTAAAAGGAAGAGAATTAAAGTAAATCTTTTGTGGGGTCAATTTTATAATTTATAATTATAAGGGCTTTTTAGAAAATAAGGTTGAAACCCTAGCTATATATATAAGCATATTAAGTCAATATATATGGAGAGATATTTTGAGAGAGGAGACTATTCAAAGGATTGAAGCAGAGAAGGATTGGCTATATTCTTGAGGTTAATTATATTCTTGAGGTAAGAGCCTAAGAATCTCTTTCTTATCAAATCTAAGCTTTATTTAGAATTAAAGTATTTTTTTTCATGTGATGACTTCGGCCAACAATGAGACTTTCTTTAGACATGGCCGTATGGGTTCTGCATAATTTTTCTTAAAGGAGTAGTACCGGATTGATGGAGTTAAAAAGAAAAAGAAAAATGCTTGAAAAAAAAAGAAGGAAGACCAATTTCTTTATGAGTTATTATTTTTTATTTATTGATTTGACAAAGGAAGAATAGTATTTCAATAAAAGCTTGTCAATGTTTTATTGTGTGATTTGTCCTCATGCCAAAAGAAAGCTAGAGGTGGCAGTGGCAAATATATAAATATATATATATATATATATATAAATCCATAGAATAATCCCCTGGTCAAAGCAATACGCCCTAGCTTCCTTTTAATATTTTTGTTATTATTATATTATTATTATTAGTTCGTTGGTCTGGTAACTGAGGCATATGGGAAATCAGCAAGTGATCATGGAACATAGTCTTGGTAATGCTTTTGACCCAATACGACAATATGTATCTTAGGTTTTATTAGAGGCAGTAGAGTATATATACAAGGATTTTTACTTTGAGATAATGAAGAGAAATTATTGGATATTTTAGTAGTCACTTTGTTGGCCGGATACTGTTATAAGTCATTCTTAAATTATTTAATTATTGAGTAAATGGTACATGCAAAATTGTTTTAGGTGATATCTAAGGATTTTAGAAGAAGTGTTAGGGTGAAGTTTCTTTTGGTATGACTTTTGGAGGTAAGTAACCTTATCCTAATTGGTTTTATTTTACGTATTTTAATTACTGAAAATTGTTTATAATTGTTACAATTTTATTTTTATTGTATTACTGAATTCAAGCAAAGAATTATCCTAAATATATTTGATTACGAAATATATGATGTAATTTATGTAATTGCTTTTAGCTATACTGATTCAAAGTAAAGGGTAAATAATTTTCTCAAATACATGTGAGCATTGAATATAAGGTTTATTTTATTTAATTGTTTTATAGCTATAATGATTTAAAGTAAATAATATAGAAATATCACAAATAGATTTGAATATTGAATATATGATTATATAAATGTGTTTGAATAAGATATTTTTTATTAGAAATTATAATTTCATATATATAATTATGAACAATTTGACTATGAATTTATTTTGATACCCAACCAATGGGGGTTATTCATTGGTACTCTGATACCCAAACCAATGGGGATTATTCATTGCTACTCTGATACCCAAACCAATGGGGGTTATTAATTAGTATACTGATACCCAGCCAATATGGGTTATTCATTGGTACTCTGATGCCCAGTCACGGGGATATAGCGTGATCATAGTCATAAGATTGTTAAGAATATGAATTACGTTTGAATGTTTGAACTATTTTGAGTCCTTAAAACTACATATGTGATTTGGAACTTATTGTAAAGTTATAGCTTTGATATATAGAAAACTGACTACTTTCTAAACCGTCTATGATATATTTGTCAGATTAAAGTATGTGATCTATTTGCAACTTATTATTTTAAGACTACGAAACTACTTCAGTTATTTTGAAAACACATAGTATATTATAACTTGAAAAAATCATATTACTTCTTTTCCTTTACAGATCTATTGCTTGATAGAACTTATTAGGATTTTGGTTACTTATTGAGTTGTCAACTCACCCCCCTTTTTCCCCCTCTAGTTTCAGGTTGTGAAGAATATCAAGTTTTGGGAGTTTGATGTTGTGTTGTGAGCAGAAAAAGAAACTTTGTGATATTGGGATTAGATGGTCTTCTAATAGTTTTATATTTATTGGCCAATTGGCATTATGTATATGAGGTTTGAAATTTATTCTTATTAAATTATTGGAGAGCTATTCATGAAAAAATTTGTTGAGGTATTTTAGATTTATTTGATTTAATTTTTGAGGGTAAATTTTAGTTGCTAAGAAGGCCTTGCACACTTGTAGGTGCTTGTTTTATGAGAGTGCGGCAGTTGTCACGTGCCTATCTTTATACTTGGATTCGGGGCGTGACAGTAATGATAGGAATTTAGTTGGATTCTGGATTAGGGGCATTGTAGCAAACCAACAGGGTTTCGCATCGCATATGGCATACACTAGTAGCATTTCGCAAATTCGCATGTAGTTTACTAGCGTGTATTGACTTGTATAAGTCCAAAAATGTACTGCTACTTAATTCTATCACCAAAACCTTTTGGTCATGATGTGTTTGGATTTGTCTAAAAACTAGTGATTAGAATGTGAGTCTTTGTTCGATGATCAAGCCAAGATATTGTTCTTGTTAAAGACCAAGTAGTCATATTTACTTGAGTACTAGTTCATAACTACGAGAGCCTCGAATCTTCACCTTTAAATGTCAACGTGCATGTCACCTGACCTTTTAAAAGCAACCTAGAGTGAGTCCATCGTAACCACGAACCCACCGCTAACTCTAGGGTTAGAGTAGAGAGAGCAGTTACTTCTTATTTTAGATCCAAATATTACTTTGACCTTGTTATGAGAGATTTTTGTTGCATTGGTACGTTAAGAGTTAAAAATTGATTTTGAGTGGATAGTCGAGTACAGAACTCATGCCAACGAGTCACCCATTGACCGCTACCGTTGTATTTCCCCTTGAATAATAAAATAAGGTAATTAAAAAGAGAAATACGATAAGACATAGTGTAGTTATAACATAAAGCATTAAGAAACAACATTGATAGCACAAAGAATAGTTGCAAACTAATCTAAAGGGCATCAGAGATTGTTGTGTAAATATTTATATGAGTGCCAGGATAGATAATGTCAAAAGAGGTGAGAAATAACATGGATTTGCTTCTTGTGTGCTTATCAATATTGAGACTTGACAGTTCAATTAGTGTGTAAAACACTAATGAATGTTCAAACCTCCAATTTCAAAGTAACCAATACAAGCTTATACTCAAACAATAAATGTGCTGAATGATAAGTACAAGCAATATCCAAATAAACAAACAACTCTAAACCATAATTAATAACAACACAGCAGTAATTAATAGGCAAGCATAAGGGTTAGAGAGATGCAAACACAAAGATAACACCGGCACTTGTTATCGAAGAGGAAACCGAAGAACTCGGCGAATAACCTCTCCGCCGCCCTCCAAGCGGTTAAATGATCCACTAAAGAATAAAGTTGGGATACATGAATAACAGAAGACCTTCCAAACCTAATCTACTCAATGCACCTAAGCCCTCCAAGCTTGCTCCAACAGGGTTACGCTGAACCTTATCTTCTTTAGCTTCCCAGATCCCGCAATAAGCCTATTGCATCAACCAAATAAATTGGTCATATATGAATATGGGTATGGTGAGATAAGGATTTGGCTAATATACCTCCCAAAGGTATGTCAAGGAGAGGGTCAGAGTAGAAGAATTTAGAGAATCAAAAGACAAAGATTGTGGAAGAGTTAATCTTAGTTTTCTCTAGGGTTTCTCTCTCAAAATTCTCTTTAGAAGCTCTCTACATTTCGTGGGTATATGGGTATTTATAGTAGAGTACGTGAGGCATGTGAAAGTCAGTTTTCATCCAAATAAGGCATTCTGGCAACTTGGACTTGCGATTGTAATGAGTCGCGAGCTTACAGCCTAAACAGACTGTACATTTTGTCCAGTAGTGCTCCAGCTGTCGTGACCCTTCAGTTCCCTGCATGCTTCACACGTATGCCACTTTGACGACTTGTCAATTGCAAGCCAGTCGCGAGATCCAGTCGTGAGACTCATTTGAGTGCACACATCTTGAGTTTTCTTCACACTCTCTCACACATTACCCTTACATAATTTCCACCTAAATATAGGGTATCTAATTACTAAAATACAAGCACATTTTGGCACGAAATAAAGCCAATACATAATTGAATAAATTCAACCTTACAAGATTAAAAGCAATATATTTATGTAGTTAAAATAACACATTTAATCAAGTGTTATTTATCTAGCAAAGTTATGACAAAATGTTGGTGAAGTCAAAGTAAAACTTATGATGAAACTAGAACAAGGGCATCTAGTAATTGTAATCATATTTGTTTAAATGAAAATCAAATATGTATGTTTCAAATAAAGTACTAAAAATGACCAGCAATGCTATTAAACATATTTAGCAAAGTATTGTACAAAGTTTAGGAAAGCTAAGCATAAATCTCCAACGATGACAAAATAAATTATTTCTCATAATCAAGTAAGAAATTTCTAGCAATGTCAAATAAATGATATTAACACAATAGCATAAATTAATGTCGATTACACTGTGACTTAAAGTGTTACAATGAAATTACATAAACATGGTAAATGTTGAATTAAAGCTGATGAGGTGAATTTAAACCGTAAGGCAGAGAAGGTAAGTGAAAGTGAGTTAGGGATGGGGATGAAGAACATAATAACTTTGGGCGATGTGTGCCAATAGTAGTTGTTAATCGTGAAATTACGAAGCTACTAGCTAGAGTTTAATTTTGTTTCTATTAGTATAAGAAATATTTAGCAGGGAAGTTACTGTAAGTGAAGCATTTAGTGGTGGATGAAATTATTTTGAGAAAAATAGTGAAAATGATTAAAAGGTATGGGATTTGCTAGTTGAGAAAAACCCCTAGCCTTGACCCCCTTGCAAATTAATTAGGGATGCCTCCTGTTGGAAAAACTGGTTTTGAATCTCATACAAAACCCACAGCAGAAGAAACATAAGTATCTACTTCATTTATGTGAGATAACATGGAATATCTAGAGTTTTAGAAACAAAGTATAGAAAGGTGTGTTAGGATATGTGCCCTTAAATCCTATTGTATGATGCTATGTATGATATTATGTATGACATTATATGAGAAATGATGTATGACTTAATATTGTGTTTAATAAAGTTGTTTTATTCTTATCTAAAGTAATAGTAACATGAATATTCGGACATTATCAAATAGTCCATGAGATGCATAGTATGTAATTTATGTGAAAAGTCATAGAAGATATAAATCACAAGTTCTTTGTAAACTCAGAATTTTGGTTCGTAGTCGGTGATGAAATTGGGCATTTCATCTGCGAAGATTATAACATATTAACTACGATGATTTGTCTTGATCATGGAAGTGGTGACTTCTAGTTAATATGTTGATATGTTTCAAGAGTTAAGACATATTGAACTGGACCGCTGTGAGATTTATTATTCTCCTAACGGCTGTCAATTGAATAATAAATCTCACGACTTGTATTCACATGAACTCTTAATCCTGAGAGAATAATGGACCTGATCATGAAATGTAGGTTGCTTTGATATGTCAGGAGTGAGATCTAAAGTAACGGTCAAAACCTCAGTATGTTGGGCAGCCACATTCAGTGTTGATGGAACATATATTCTCAAGATGGAATTCATAGTCTCTTAACGGAGATATAAAATATTCATTTGAGATAAGTTTAATGGGTACAGTTATTCAGAGAGTTAGGCCTAACCACTTTAGTAAGACTAAAGTATATATTTATGAAATTGGATTTCATAAATATATGGTGAATAACACAAAAGGATTAAACCGGGTACTCAAGGATTAAGATGTAGTAATTTACAAAGCGGCAGTCTATATTCATGACTTTGTATTACTACGAATATTTTATGAAGGGGTTGCATGTATAATAAAATCTTGGGATATAATTTATTAATGAGGCCTAGAGTGCAATTATATTTATATAGTGGTATTAAATATAATTAATGGTAACTTTAGACTTGTCAAGAGTTGACAGAAAAGCCCAAGACCCATTGGAGCTAGTGTCTTATTTGTTCCCTTTTGGTCCCACTCCAAGCCACACACTAAAGCCCAATTGGGAAGGCCCAAAAGGCCAGCCCAATTGGGAAGGCCCAAAAGGCCAGCCCAATTAGATAATCAGTTATGTGGAGAGAAACATACAGAATTTTATATAGAATAAAATGGTTTGTATGTTTAATGAATAAGATAATATGATATAAGGAAGAGAGACACACTTTCATATTCTCTCTAGAAAACATAGAACTGATTGAGAGACCACACATCTTGGGCATCAAGTGGAATTGGAGTGAAGATTGAAAGTGTTCCCGAGTACTTCTTCATTCGGTTTTGAATTTCACCGCATCAAGGTACACTCTCTTGTTCTTATATTCTGAAACCTACATAGTGCATGTTATCAATTGCGAATGAAGTAGATCCGTTTATTTTCCGCTGCCTATGTTTTGTATTCGATGCAAACATGTATTACCCAACATTGGTATCAGAGCGGTCTTCATTTCGAATCTGTATAACATGTTTTGTGTGTTTCAGAATTAGAGATAATAGTTTCAAGTTGATAGAGGATTATACATTTAATTCTCTGCATGGTTGTGGAAACTATGATTTGATACAAACTGATATTGATGTTATGATGTTATTTAAATATGAATTTAAGAATGTTAAATTGATCTTTAAGGCTATAGCATCAATAGATTTCAGTTTTGATATTAATCTCTGTCTATCATGTTCGTATGTGTAATACCCGGAAATAAAAAAATAAAAAAATAAAATAATAAAATAAAAGGAGGGGTATTTAAGTAAATTTTGTTTATGGGTCAGCTATTATAATTAAAATTCCTAAGGGGTTTTTAGAAATAAGTTTGAAACCCTAGTTTATATAGTCTACTTTTTTAAGTCAGCGTATGTTGACAGATTTTTGAAGGAGGAGACTACCCAAAATACTGAAGTAGAGAAGGTTTGACTGTGCAATTGAGGTGATATCTTAAGATTTTAGAGAAAGTGTTAGGAAAAGGTTCTTGTGGTGAATTAGTTGAGGTAAGTAACCTTATCCTAATTAGTTTTATTTTGCGTATTTTAATTACTGAAATTGTTTATAGTCATTACAATTTTATTTCTATTGTACTACTGATTTCAAGTAAAGAATTATCTCAAATATATCTGATTACTGAATATGTGATGTAGTTTATTTAATTGTTTTTAGCTATACTGATTCAAAGTAAAGAATAAAGAACTTTCACAAATATACATGAGCATTGAATATACGGTTTTATTTATTTAATTGTTTCTTAGCTATATTGATTTTAAGTAAAGAATTTTAGAAATATCACAATAGATTTGAATATTGAATATTTGATTATATATATGTATTGAATACAATATATTTTTGTTAGAAACTATGATTCATACATATGATTTTGGACAATCTGACTATGAATTGATTCTGATACCCAAACCAATGGGGGTTATTCATTGGTACTCTGATACCCAAGCCAATGGGGGTTATTCATTGGTACTCTGATACCCAGCCAATGGGGGTATTCATTGGTACTTTGATACCCAAACCAATGGGGGTTATTCATTGGTACTCTGATACCCAGCCAATGGGGGTTATTCATTGGTACTTTGATACCCAAACCAATGGGGGTTATTCATTAGTACTCTGATACCCAGCCAATGGGGGTTATTCATTGGTATTCTGATGCCCAGTCACGGGGATATAGCGTGACCATAGTCATAAGATCATTAAGAATATGAATTACGTTGAATATGTGAACTATTTTGAGTCCTTAAAACTGCTTAAGTGTTTTTTTGGAACCTATTGTAAAGTATGACCTTGTTATATATGGAAAACTGATTATTTTTCTAATCCATTTACGATACATTGTAAGATTTAAAATATTTGATTTATATCCAAATTATTATTTTACAGATCTATTTTCTTGATAGAACTTTTAGGATATTGGTTACTTATTGAGTTGTCAACTCACTTCCCCCTCTCTTTTCCTTTCAGATTTTGATCAGGAAGAGTAGCGTATGTTTGGGCTTCCGCTGGGATGTGTGCATGAGTGAAGTTTAGGAAATCATTGAAAAAAAAAAAAAGATTTGAACTTTTATGTTTAAGATTTTCATTTGTGTAGACTTTTAGATTTAAAGGATTTAGTTAATTTTTATTTTGATGTGGAAGATTATTATTGGAGATCTTTTGAGAATTACATTGTTAAGGATATTATTAAATTTATTGATGAAATTTTTCTTGAGGATGATTATGAAATGTTTAAGAGGGCCTTACACACGTGTAGGATGTAAGCTTTATAAGTGTGTGGCTATTGTCTCGTGCCTAGCCCTTACTTGGGTTCGGGGCGTGACAATATTTATGGTATCAGAGCTCTAGGTTGGATCCTTAGGCATTGAATTGTGAAACTAAATGGTGAGAGGGGTAGAAATTAAGCTTTTGGGGATACGTTGTATGATATATATACTAGATGAGTTTTTTATTTGTATTTTTTTTAATTTATTTAAATTAGAAGTTTGATAACATGTTAGTTTGTCATGTGCATAATGAACAGAGGTCAGGATGCCACCTCGTAGCAGAAACACTGGGAACACTCCCAACAACTCTGGCAATGGTAGGAATCAGCAAGATGGGAACCAAGAATTTAGGCACGACCAAGGCCAACCACCAGAGATGATCCAAATGATGCAGACCTTGGTTGGAGTGGTCCAACAACAGGTCACTACTGGAGATAACCTAGCTAGGATGATGGAACAACGCCGAGGTCATCATGGTGGGATGATGGAATTCAAGAGGTTGTCTCCTCCAGTTTTTGAGGGGACTACCGAGCCTATGGAAGCAGAAAAATGGATCATTGAGATGGAGAAAGTATTCAGAGTTCTTGAATGCTCTGAGGATGAGAAGGTGGCTTATGCAGCTTATATGTTGCGTGGTGACGCTTATGACTGGTGGCGGCTGGAAGAAGAAAAACGTAGCCAAGAGACTGAGCCTTGGACTTGGGAGCTATTTAAGTCTGTATTCTATGAGAAATATTTTCCTAAGAGCATCCATTTTCAGAAGGAAAAAGAGTTTATCAAGCTGACACAAGGTAACATGACAGTTGCTCAGTATGAGGCAGAATTTTCCAGGTTAGCCAAATTTGCTCCGACAATGGTGGTGGATGAAGAAACTAAGGCTCGAAGGTTTGAAGATGGATTAATGTTCCGAATTAAGCAAGGAGTTGTGCCCTTTGAGTTGACTACCTTTAGGGCGGTGGTGAGTAAGGCTTTACTAGTGGAGATGGGGCTCAATGAGGCTTAAGCAGATAGAGATAATAACCAGAAGAAGAGGCCTAGACAAGGAGAGCAAAGCTCTAGCTTTCAAGCCAAGAAACCAGGAACACAACGTGTTGATACCAAGGCCCTGCCAAAGTGCTCGCGATGTGATAGGTCTCATGCAGATAATGATTGCCATTGGAATACTGGAGCATGTTTCTCATGTGGACAAAGGGGTCACAGGATTGCTGAGTGTTCCCAACGAAAGGAGGTTCAGACCATTCCAAGACCAACAACAGGACAAAATCAGGGAGCAAGCCAAAAGCCCAAGATCCAAGGAAGGGTTTATGCACTCACTCAATAGGATGCTAATACTTCTAATGCTGTGGTAACAGGTATTATTCCAGTTTCCACAACTTATGCTTATGCATTGTTTGATCCTGGTGCCACTCACTCCTTCATATCTTCTAAGTTTGCAAAGAAACATAATTTTAAATTTGAGCCTATGGAGTCTGAATTATGTGTGGATACCCCAGTTGGGGGTGTAGTAGTTACTGATAGTGTTTGGAAGTCTTGTGTTGTCAAAATAGCAGATAGAGAGTTATTGGCAGATCTTACATTGTTGGAGATGCGGGATTTTGACATAATCTTTGGGATGGATTGGTTGGCTACCTATTATGCCATAGTTGATTGTCACAGGAAGAAGGTAATTTTCCAAGTACCTGGTGAGATTGAGTTCTGTTTTGTTGGAAGTGGGGCATATACTTCTCCACAGGTGATTTCAGCTTTACAAGCTAGACGTATGATGAGGAAAGGGTGTAAAGGATATCTGGCCACTGTGAGAGACACACAACAAGGTGAATTGAAGCTGGAGGACATTCCTGTAGTGAGAGAGTTTCCAGATGTGTTTCCAGAAGACTTGTCAGGGTTACCACCAGATAGGGAGATAGAGTTTTCTATTGACCTATTACCAGGTTCTAGCCCAATTTCTAAAGCCCCATACCGAATGGCACCTGCTGAGTTAAGAGAATTAAAAGTACAGCTGCAAGAGCTACTTGACAAAGGCTTCATCAGGCCTAGTGTTTCCCCTTGGGGTGCACCTGTGTTGTTTGTAAAGAAAAAGGATGGGAGCATGCGACTTTGCATTGATTATAGGGAGTTGAATAGGGTGACAGTGCGAAATAAATACCCTTTACCAAGGATAGAGGATTTGTTTGATCAACTCCAAGGAGCATAGGTTTTCTCTAAGATTAATCTTCGTTCCGGCTACCATCAATTGAAGATTAAGACTACTGATGTGCCTAAGACGGCCTTCCGTACAAGATATGGCCATTATGAATTTTTGGTGATGCCTTTTGGCTTAACCAATGCACCGGCAGCCTTTATGGACTTGATGAATAGGGTGTTTAAACCCTTCTTAGATAAATTTGTTGTGGTTTTTATTGATGATATCTTGATATATTCCAAGAGTGTGGAAGAGCATGAGAATCATTTGAGGCTTGTACTACAACTATTGCAGGAGAAAAAGTTGTATGCAAAGCTTAAAAAGTGTGAATTTTGGCTAGACAGTGTTGCATTTCTTGGGCATGTTGTGTCTAAAGATGGGATTGCTGTTAACCCTAAGAAAGTGGAAGCAGTTGTAGAATGGAATAGACCAAACAGTGTGACAGAGATTCGTAGCTTTTTGGGACTGGCTGGTTATTATAGGAGGTTTGTTGAAGGATTTTATCACTTAGCCATGCCTTTGACTCGCTTGACCCAAAAGGGGGCTAAGTTTGAGTGGACTGGAAAGTGTGAAGAAAGCTTCCAAGAATTGAAGAGAAGGTTGGTGTCAGCACCCATTCTCACCATACCTTCGGGTAGTGGAGGTTTCACCATTTATAGTGATGCCTTTAAGAAAGGCTTGGGGTGTGTTCTTATGCAGCATGGGAAGGTAGTGGCTTACGCCTCTAGACAGTTGAAGTCTTATGAGCAAAATTATCCCACACATGACTTGGAGTTAGCTGCAGTGGTTTTTGCTCTAAAAATTTGGAGGCACTATTTGTATGGAGAACAGTGTGAGATATTCACTGACCATAAGAGCCTCAAGTACCTCTTTACTCAAAAGGAGTTGAATATGAGACAAAGAAGATGGTTGGAGCTATTAAAGGACTATGACTTGACTATTAGTTACCATCCTGGAAAAGCCAATGTAGTAGCTGATGCCTTAAGTAGGAAGTCTGCAGGAAATTTGGCAGCATTGATGACTACACAAGAACACATCCTGGAAGATTTGAGGAAGATGAGGATAGAAGTACGGTTTCATGAAGCAGAGGCACATTTGGCAAACCTTAGATTTCAGCCTACCTTGATTGAAAGGATAAAGATTGCACAAAGTAATGATCCACAATTGCAGAAAACAAGAGATTTGATAAATCTAGGCTCTCAATCTGAGTTTTGCATTCATGAGGATGGATCCTTGAGGTTTGGTAATCGGCTTTGTGTACCAAATGATCCAGACCTTAAGGCAGAAATTTTAAAGGAGGCTCATAACACAAGTTACACGATACACCCAGGAGGCACTAAGATGTATCGGGATTTAAGGGAGACTTTTTGGTGGAACAACATGAAGAGGGAGATTGCTCAATATGTTGCTCAATGTCTAGTGTGCCAACAAGTCAAGATGGAGCATCAAAGACCAGCTGGATTTTTGCAACCTCTTCCTATTCCAGAACGGAAGTGGGAGGACATTACTATGGATTTTGTGACGGGGCTGCCTAGAACCCCTACTGGTAAGGATGCAATTTGGGTGATTGTGGATCGGTTGACAAGATCTGCACACTTTTTGGCCATTAAGGTGAATTTCTCACTCGAAAGGTTAGCTAGATTGTATATCAATGAAATAGTGAGATTGCATGGTGCACCTGTATCCATTGTTTCTGATAGAGACCGAAGATTTGTGTCTCAATTTTGGGAGAGCGTGCATAAGGCAATGGGTACTAACTTGAAGTTTAGCACAGCCTTTCACCCTCAAACAGATGGACTTTCAGAAAGAACTATTCAAACATTGGAAGATATGCTAAGAGCTTGTGTAATTGATTTCAAAGGTTCATGGGATGAACATCTACCTTTGGTGGAGTTTGCATATAATAATAGCTACCAAGCAAGTATTAAAGCAGCACCCTATGAGGCTTTGTATGGTAGGAAGTGTAGGTCTCCTATATGTTGGGATGATGTTGGGGAAAGAAGATTGTTGGGTCCTGAGATTGTACAGCAAACAGTAGATAAAATTCAAGTGATTAAAGAAAGGCTCCAAACAGCTCAAAGTAGGCAGAAGAGTTATGCAGACATTAGAAGAAGGAAATTAGAGTTCCAAGTGGGTGATCATGTGTTCTTGAGGATTTCACCTACTAAAGGAGTTATGAGATTTGGGTTTCGAGGTAAGTTGAGCCCTCGTTATGTAAGACCTTTTGAAGTCTTGGAGAGGATGGGTAAAGTTGCTTATAGGCTCGCCTTACCACCTTCTTTATCAGGGGTACATAATGTTTTCCATGTCTCAATGTTGAGGAAATATGTTCCAGACCCCAGTCATGTAGTGGATTATGAGCCTTTAAAATTAAGAGATGATTTAACTTATAAAGAGCAACCAGTTAAAATTGTGGACAAGAAGGAGCAAGAGTTGAAGCGTCGTACCATACGTTATGTCAAGGTTCAATGGAGGAACCAGTCTGTGAGAGAGGTTACATGGGAGTTAGAAGATGAAATGAAGGAGAAGTACCCATATCTTTTTGAGGACTCAGGTATGTCAAGTTTAGAGGACTAAACTTCTTTTAAGGGAGGGAGAATGTAATACCCGGAAATAAAAAAATAAAATAATAAAATAAAAGGAGGGGTATTTAAGTAAATTTTGTTTATGGGTCAGCTATTATAATTAAAATTCCTATGGGGTTTTTAGAAATAAGTTTGAAACCCTAGTTTATATTGTCTACTTTTTTAAGTCAGCGTATGTTGACAGATTTTTGAAGGAGGAGACTACCCAAAATACTGAAGTAGAGAAGGTTTGACTGTGCAATTGAGGTGATATCTTAAGATTTTAGAGAAAGTGTTAGGAAAAGGTTCTTGTGGTGAATTAGTTGAGGTAAGTAACCTTATCCTAATTGGTTTTATTTTGCGTATTTTAATTACTGAAATTGTTTATAGTCATTACAATTTTATTTCTATTATACTACTGATTTCAAGTAAAGAATTATCTCAAATATATCTGATTACTGAATATGTGATGTAGTTTATTTAATTGTTTTTAGCTATACTGATTCAAAGTAAAGAATAAAGAACTTTCACAAATATACATGAGCATTGAATATATGGTTTTATTTATTTAATTGTTTCTTAGCTATATTGATTTTAAGTAAAGAATTTTAGAAATATCACAATAGATTTGAATATTGAATATTTGATTATATATATGTATTGAATACAATATATTTTTGTTAGAAACTATGATTCATACATATGATTTTGGACAATCTGACTATGAATTGATTCTGATACCCAAACCAATGGGGGTTATTCATTGGTACTCTGATATCCAAGCCAATGGGGGTTATTCATTGGTACTCTGATACCCAGCGAATGGGGGTATTCATTGGTACTTTGATACCCAAACCAATGGGGGTTATTCATTGGTACTCTGATACCCAGCCAATGGGGGTTATTCATTGGTACTTTGATACCCAAACCAATGGGGGTTATTCATTGGTATTCTGATACCCAAACTAATAGGGGTTATTCATTGGTACTCTGATACTCAGCCAATGGGGGTTATTCATTGGTATTCTGATGCCTAGTCACGGGGATATAGCGTGACCATAGTCATAAGATCATTAAGAATATGAATTACATTGAATATGTGAACTATTTTGAGTCCTTAAAACTGCTTAAGTGTTTTTTTGGAACCTATTGTAAAGTATGACCTTGTTATATATGGAAAACTGATTATTTTTCTAATCCATTTACGATACATTGTAAGATTTAAAATATTTGATTTATATCCAAATTATTATTTTACAGATCTATTTTCTTGATAGAACTTTTAGGATTTTGGTTACTTATTGAGTTGTCAACTCACTTCCCCTTCTCTTTTCCTTTCAGATTTTGATCAGGAAGAGTAGCGTATGTTTGGGCTTCCGCTGGGATGTGCGCATGAGTGAAGTTCAGGAAATCATTGAAAAAAAAAAAAGATTTGAACTTTTATGTTTAAGATTTTCATTTGTGTAGACTTTTAGATTTAAAGGATTTAGTTAATTTTTATTTTGATGTGGAAGATTATTATTGGAGATCTTTTGAGAATTACATTGTTAAGGATATTATTAAATTTATTGATGAAATTTTTCTTGAGGATGATTATGAAATGTTTAAGAGGGCCTTACACACGTGTAGGATGTAAGCTTTATAAGTGTGTGGCTATTGTCTCGTGCCTAGCCCTTACTTGGGTTCGGGGCGTGACAGTATGATTGTTGTTAATTCATGCAAAACCGTTGAAAACTGTCTTAGAGAAATTCTGGAAATTCGAGTTTCACGAGTTTCGATCGGTCGAAATTTACTTTCAATCGATCGAGTGAAACAGTGATCAATCTTTTGAATCGATTAATATTCGATTGATAGTCGATCGAATGAATTTTCTTTTCGATCGATCGAGAGGCGATCGAGTATCAATCGAATCAGACAGAAGGTTTAGTTCGGATTGTTAGAAAAAGTGCAAGGTTGTGTATAATTAGTTTATGCATGTTTAAAAGATAAAAACCTTTAATATAAAATATCTAGTGGGAGAGAGATACAAGGGTTGGATCTCACGGCCTTCATTGTTGGTTCATAGTAGTATGAAATATATATTTTGTCTTAGTTTCGAGCTTTGCATTCCATGCGGAGAATATGTATTTCATGGTCCTACAAGATTGAATTTCTTGGTTTATAGTGGTTTGATCAAACACCTTGTCTTAGCTTCGAGCTTTGCATTCCATGCGAAGGGTGTTTTGTATCATGGTACTACATGATAAGCCTGTTAAGGGGATGAAATGTGGCTACACATGATTCTAGACAATGGTATACACTAGATTAAATATTATAGTATCCTCTATGTTGAGTTCTTGCTATAATCATTTAGAGGCCAAATGTATAACGGCATATTATTAAGTGTTTGATAAGAGCTATCATGATAGCACTAATAATGAGAATAGTTCTCAATCAATCATAGTATTTAATGTTCACTCTATGCTGAGGGATATTGAGTATGAGATTGGGTTGTCGTTGCATATATTATATTATGGTTTTATTAAGGTTCCATACTATATGTTTATATGCTAAATTGATAATGTCCAGTTTACTTATTATATTCATGTTTATTATTTTCAAATTTGAACATGGCATCATTTAGCCCACTTGTTAGCATTCTTAATCAAAACAAACTGACTGGAACCAATTATGTTGACTGGAAAAGAAACTTGGACATAGTTCTCACAACTGAAGAGCACAAATATGTGCTTACTCAACCATGTCCTAGCTTTCCTTCATTAGATGCTCCTCCTGAGGAAAAACAACGATATGATCGTTGGCAGAAATCTAATGAAATGGCCAAGTGCTACATCCTAGCGTCCATCTCAAATGTTCTACAGCATCAAATGCAGGATGTAGAACTAGCTTCGGACATTATGCTAAGTCTGAAGGAGATGTTTGGTGAGCAAGGCCGTTCTGCAAGGCAAGAAACCATGAGACAAATTTATAATATCAAAATGGCTAAAGGTAGTTCAGTGAGAGAGCATTGTCTTACAATGATCTCTAATCTGAATACTTTAGAAGTTTTGGGTGCCGACATTGATGGAAAATCCCAAGTGGATATGATACTCCAGTCACTACCGGAATCATTCAAGGAATTCAGACTTAATTATAACATGAACAAAAAGATTTATTCTTTGTCTGAATTAATGAATGAGTTGGTAGCGGCGGAAGGCATCCTAGGTACTTCTAATGTTGAAGCCAATGTGGGTGAAGCTTCTACTTCTCAACCTAAGTCAAAAGGCAAGGGTAAGAAGAAGAAGAAGGACTTCACTAAGCAGGAGGGTAAACAAATTGTTTTAGGGGTTGCCGACAAAGGAAAGAAGCTGAAAGGAAAATGTTTCCATTGTGGTGAGAAAGGACATTGGAAAAGAAATTGTCCAAAGTTCAAGGCTGCCAATAAGGGTATGAAAATTTCATTCCTTCTTGAAATATGTTTGGTACAAAATCCCACGAATTCCTGGTGTGTGGATTTAGATTGTACTAATCATATCTGCAATTCTTTGCAGGGGTTCCAGGAGACCAAAAGACTTAAAGAAGGAGAGTTGTTTCTGACCTTGGCTGATGGGAGTAGGATTCCAGTTGTAGCTATTGGAGTGTTTAATTTATGCTTTGAAACTAGAGTTTTAATATTGTAAGACTGTTTGTATGTACCTAATGTTTGTAGGAATTTAATTTCTGCAACTTATTTAGGTAAAAGTGGATATTGTGTTATCCTTAAAGACAATGTTGTAATAAAGAAAGGTAAAACATTTATCTATTCTGGCAATATTGTGGATGGTCTTTATATTTTAACTCCTGATAAGCATGAATTATATAATTCTGAATTAGATAATAACTTTCATGTAAAATCATTAAAGAGAAAGTTTCCTTCTACTAATGATGCATATCTTTGGCACTTGCGTTTGGGTCATATTAATCCAAACAGAATTCAAAGGCTGATCAAAGATGGTCTCTTAGAGCCATTGGACTTTGATGAATTTCCAGTTTGTGAGTCTTGTTTGGAAGGCAAAATGACCAAACGACCTTTTAATGCAAAAGGTAGAAGAGCCCAAGAGTTGCTAGAATTAGTTCATACGGATGTTTGTGGTCCTATGTCAATCCAAGCAAGAGGTGGCTATGAGTATTTCATTACATTCATTGATGATTACTCTAAATTTGGTTATGTGTACCTAATGAAACGGAAGTCCGAAGCCTTTGAAAAGTTCAAAGAGTTTAGGGCTGAAGTTGAGAATCAATTGGGTAAACGCATAAAGGCCATTCGATCTGATCGTGGTGGCGAATACCTTCTTGGGGATTTTAAGGATTACTTAACTGAAAATGAGATTTTATCTCAATTGACTGCACCTGGAACTCCACAACAAAATGGTGTAGTGGAAAGAAGGAATAGGACTCTTTTAGATATGGTTAGGTCCATGATGAGTTATTCGACTCTACCAACTTCTTTTTGGGGATATGCCTTAAATACTGCAATGTATTTTTTGAATTTAGTATCTTCGAAGTCTGTTCCTAAAACACCTTAAGAGTTGTGGAATGGGCGTAAGCCTAGTATGAGACATCTCCATATTTGGGGTTGTCCAGTACATGTGTTAAAAGGAAAGTCTGACAAGTTACAGTCTAAAACAGAAGTGGTATTCTTTGTAGGGTATCCAAAAGGAACTGCTGGAGGTTTATTCTATAGTCATAAAGATAATAAAGTGTTTGTTAGTACAAATGCCAAATTCTTGGAAAATGACTATATGAATGATTTCACTCCTAGAAGTAGAGTTGTCTTGGCTGAAATGAATGAACCTGTAATTGAACAACCAATGGTTGAAACTAGGGATGATGTGGCTATATTGGATACACCACAAGATACTACTCATGAGATGTCTAGTACACAGTTGCCTCGTCGTAGTGGGAGGAATGTTAGGCCACCTATAAGATTCATAGGTCTTGGAGAGACCTATGAGGCTATCTCAGAGGAGGCCGAAACTGATCCTTACACTTATGAAGAAGTAATGAATGATATAGATGCACATCATTGGGTCCAAGCTATGAAATCAGAATTAGATTCCATGTATTCCAATCAAGTTTGGGATCTTGTAAAGGCGCCTAACGGCATTAAACCTGTTGGTTGCAAATGGGTTTACAAAAGGAAGAGAGAGATAGATGGAAAGGTTGAAACCTTTAAAGCAAGGCTAGTGGCAAAAGGGTATACTAAAAAAGAAGGTATTGATTATGAGGAAACCTTTTCACCAGTAGCAATGCTTAAATCTATCAGAATTCTCTTATCCATTGCTGCTCATTATGATTATGAGATTTGGCAAATGGATGTCAAGACTGCATTTCTTAATGGCAATCTTGAAGAGGAAATGTATATGAAGCAACTAGAAGGTTTCATAGCAAAGAACCAAGAGCATATGGTATGCAAGCTGAATAGGTCCATTTATGGACTTAAGCAAGCATCTAGGTCATGGAACATCAAATTTGATCAAGCAATCAAATCATTTGGTTTTGAACAAAATCTTGATGAACCATGTGTATACAAACGACATCAAGACAAAGTAGTAATGTTCCTAGTGCTTTATGTTGATGATATTCTACTCATTGGAAATGATGTAGGTGTAATGTCATCAGCAAAGGTTTGGTTGTCAAGCCAATTTGATATGAAGGACTTGGGTGAGGCTAACTTTATTCTAGGGATCAAGCTTTGGCGAGATCGTAAGAATAAGATGTTAGGCTTATCACAAGCTGGATATATAGATAAGGTTCTAGAACGGTTTAGCATGCAAAACTCCAAGAAAGGATTACTTCCTTTTAGACATGGAGTTCCTCTGTCTGATGACCAAAGGCCTAAGACTCAAGAGGAAGAAGATATGATGAGACAAGTTCCTTATGCTTCTGCAGTAGGAAGTCTCATGTAAGCCATGCTTTGTACTAGACCAGATATCTGTTTTTCAGTTGGCATGGTCAGCCGATATCAATCAAGTCCAGGACCACAACATTGGCAAGCTGTAAAGCATATTCTCAAGTATCTACGGAGAACGAGAAATTATATGCTTGTTTACCATTGTGAGGATTTGATTCCCATTGGCTATACAGATTTAGATTTTCAATCAGATCTAGATTTCAGAAAGTCCACGTCAGGATGTGTATTCACCTTGGGAGGTGGAGCCATAAGTTGGAGTGTTAAGCAATCTTGTATTGCGGACTCTACCACGGAAGCTGATCATGTTGCTGCTTGTGAGGCGGCAAAGGAAGCTGTTTGGCTCAAGAAATTCCTTTCTGATCTTGGTGTAGTGAGAATGAAGCAAGTTCCTATTACATTGTTTTGTGACAATAGTGGAGCGGTTGCACAATCCAAAGATCCAAGGAATCACAAGAAAGGAAAGCACATTGAAAGGAAATACCACATCATTCGAGACATTATTGCTCGTGGAGATGTGGTGGTGGCAAAGATTGAAAGTGCAAATAATCTAGCAGATCCCTTTACCAAAGTCTTGCCTCAAAGGACCTTCGAGTTACATTTGGAGGGAATGGGAGTTAGATTAGTGCACAATAGTCTTTAGGGCAAGTGGGAGATTGTTAGGATATGTGCCCTTAAATCCTATTGTATGATGCTATGTATGATATTATGTATGAGATTATGTGAGAAATGATGTATGACTTAATATTGTGTTTAATAAAGTTGTTTTATTCTTATCTAAAGTAATGGTAACATGAATATTCGGACATTATCAAATAGTCCATGAGATGCATAGTATGTGATTTATGTGAAAAGTCACAGAAGATATAAATCACAAGTTCTTTGTAAACTCAGAATTTTGGTTCGTAGACGGTGATGAAATTGGGCATTTCATCTGCGAAAACTATAACATATTAACTACGATGATTTGTCTTGATCATGGAATTGGTGACTTCTAGTTAATATGTTGATATGTTTTAAGAGTTAAGACATATTGAACTGGACCGCTGTGAGATTTATTATTCTCCTAACGACTGTCAATTGAATAATAAATCTCACGACTTGTATTCACATGAACTCTTAATCCTGAGAGAATAATAGACCTGATCATGAAATGTAGGTTGCTTTGATATATCAGGAGTGAGATCTAAAGTAACGGTCAAAACCTCAGTATGTTGGGCAGCCACATTTAGTGTTGATGGAACATATATTCTCAAGATGGAATTCATAGTCTCTTAACGGAGATATAAAATATTCCCTTGAGATAAGTTTAATGGGTACAGTTATTCAGAGAGTTAGGCCTAACCACTTTAGTAAGACTAAAGTATATATTTATGAAATTGGATTTCATAAATATATGGTGAATAACACAAAAGGATTAAACCGGGTACTCAAGGATTAAGATGTAGTAATTTACAAAGCGGCAGTCTATATTCATGACTTTGTATTACTACAAATATTTTATGAAGGGGTTGCATGTATAATAAAATCTTGGGATATAATTTATTAATGAGGCCTAGAGTGCAATTATATTTATATAGTGGTATTAAATATAATTAATGGTAACTTTAGACTTGTCAAGAGTTGACAGAAAAGCCCAAGGCCCATTGGAGCTAGTGTCTTATTTGTTCCCTTTTGGTCCCACTCCAAGCCACACTCTAAAGCCCAATTGGGAAGGCCCAAAAGGCCAGTCCAATTAGATAATCAGTTATGTGGAGAGAAACATACAGAATTTTATATAGAATAAAATGGTTTGTATGTTTAATGAATAAGATAATATGATATAAGGAAGAGAGACACACTTTCATATTCTCTCTAGAAAACATAGAACTGATTGAGAGACCACACATCTTGGGCATCAAGTGGAATTGGAGTGAAGATTGAAAGTGTTCCCGAGTACTTCTTCATTCGGTTTTGAATTTCACCGCATCAAGGTACACTCTCTTGTTCTTATATTCTGAAACCTACATAGTGCATGTTATCAATTGCGAATGAAGTAGATCCGTTTATTTTCCGCTGCCTATGTTTTGTATTCGATGCAAACATGTATATTACCCAACAAGGTGTACGTTGATGTAATGAAATTCAAAAAAAAAAAAAAAGATCAAACTTGGGAAGACCTTCAATCTTCACCCCAATTCTACATATGCCCAAGATGTGTGGTTTCTTAATCAGTTATATACGCACTTGTTCAAGAGAGAATGTGTTTAGAGAAAAATGTATTTTTCTCTTTTAATCATACGTACGTCTTTAAACTGTCAAAAACAGTTACTTTATTTAATAACTCTTACTAAATAAACAATTAATTATCTAATTGGGCAAGCCTTTTAGGCCAGCTCAATTGGGCTTTAGCGTGTAGCTTTGGATGGGACTAAAGGGACAGATAAAGCTCTAGCTCCAATGGGCTTCGGGCTTATCTATCAACTCTTGACAAACCCAAAGTTACCATTAATTATATTTAATACCACTATATAAATATAATTGCACTCTAGGATTTATTAATAAAATTAAATCCCAAGACTTTATCATCTAAACAATTATTCCCTTCATGAAAATATTCGTAATAATACAAAATCATAATATATAACTGCCACTTTGAAAATTGCTACATCTTGATCCTTGAGAACCCGGTTTAATCCTTTAAGTTATTCATAAATATGAAATCAAATTTCATAAAATATAAACTTTAGTAACTCTTTACTAAAATAGTTAGGCCTAACACTCTAAATAACCAAACTCATTAAACTTACCTCAAAAGAATATTTTATATCTCTACAAAGAGACTATGAGTTCCATCATGAGAATATGTGTTCCATTACCACTATGTGTGGTTGCCCAACATACAGAGGTTTTGACCGTTGAATTAGATCTCACTCTTGATATATCAAAGCAACCTATATTTCAAGATTGGGTTCACTATCCTCTTAGGATTGAGAGTTGAGAGTTTATGTAAATTAAAGTCGTGAGATTTATTATTCAGTTGACAGTCGTTAATAGAATAATTAATTTCATATCGATCCAGTTCAATATGTCTTATACACTTAAGACACATCAACATATTAACTAGAAGTCTCCACTTCCATGATAAAGACAAACCATCTTAGTTGACACGTTATAGTCTTCACAAATGAAATTTTCAATTTCATCACCGACTACGAACTAAGATTTTGAGTTTATAAAGAACTTGTGATTTATATCTTCTGTAACTAAATCACATAAATCACATACTATGCATCTCAAGGACTATATGATAATGTCCAAATAGTCATGTTACCATTATTTTAGATAATAAAACAACTTCATTATTTATAACATAATGTTATACGTAATATCATACACAGCATCGTACAATAGGATTTTAGGGAACTAATCCTAGCAATCTCCCACTTGCCCTTAAAGACTATTGCATACCAATCTAACTCCTATTCCCTCCAGGTGTGACTCAAAGGTCCTATGGGGCAAGGTTTTGGTAAAGGGATCTATCAGATTATTTGCACCATCAATCTTTGCTACTACCACATCTCCTTTAGTCACAATGTCTTAAATAATATGATACTTTCTTTCTATGTGCTTTCCTTTCATGTGATTCCTTGGATCCTTGGATTGTGCAATTGCTCCACTATTGTCACAAAACAATGTGATTGGAACTTGTTCCATTTTTATTACACCATGATCGAAAAGGAATTTCTTAAACCAAATAGCTTCCTTTGCTGCTTCAGAAGCAGCAACATATTCATCTTCTATGGTGGAGTCAGCAATACAAGATTGTTTAACATTCCTCCAACTAATGGTTCCACCTCCCAAGGTGAACACATAACCTGAAGTGGACTTTCTAAAATCAAGATCTGATTAAAAATCAAAATCTGTGTAACTAATAGGTATCAAATCCTCACAATGGTAAACAAGCATATAGTCCTTCGTTCTCCTTAGACACTTAAGAATATACTTTACAGCCTCCCAATGTTTTGGTCCTGGATTTGATTGATATCGGCTGACCATGCCAACTGAATAATAGATATCTGGCCTAATACATAGCATGACATACATGAGACTTCCTACTGCAGAAGCATAGGGAATTTTTCTCATCATCTTTTTCTCTTCAGAAGTCTTAGGCCTTGGTCATCAGACAAAGGAACTCCATGCCTGAAAGGAAATAATCTTTTCTTGGAGTTTTGCATGCTAAACCTTACTAGAATCTTATCTATATATCCAGCTTGAGATAAGCCTAACATCATATTCTTTCGATCTCGTCAAAGCTTGATCCCTACGATAGAGCTTGCTTCACCTAAGTCCTTCATATCAAATTGGCTTGACAACCAAATCTTCACTGATGACATTACCCCTACATCATTCCTAATGAGTAGGATGTCATTAACCTAAAGTACTAGGAAAATTACTACTTTATCTTACTGTCTCTTGTACACACAGGGTTTATCAAGATTTTGTTCAAAACTAAATGATTTGATTGTTTTATCAAACGTGATGTTCCATAACCTAGATGCTTGCTTAAGTCCATAAATGGACCTTTTCAATTTGCATACCATATGCTCTTGGTTCTTTGCTATGAATCCTTCTAGTTGCTTCATATAAATTTCTTCTTCAAGATTGCCATTTAGAAAAGCAGTCTTGACATCTATTTGCAAAATTTCATAATCAAAATGAGTAGCAATGGATAAGAGAATTCTGATAGATTTAAGCATGGTTACTGGCGAAAAGTTTCTTCATAATCAATGTCTTCTTTTTGTGTATACCTTTTTGCCACTAGTCTTTCCTTAAAGGTTTCAACCTTTTCATCTACCCCTCTCTTCCTCTTATAGACCCATTTGCAACCAATAGGTTTAATGCCATTAGGTACCTTTACAAAATCCCAAACTTGATTGGAATACATAATATCCAATTTAGATTTCATAACTTTGACCCAATAATGTGCATCTATATATTTTATTGCCACTTCATAAGTGTAAGGATCAGATTCAGGCCCTTCTAAGACAACTTCAAAAGTTTCTTCTAGAAGTGTAAATCTTACAGGTGGCCTAATACTTTTCCCACTACTACGAGGCTTTAGTTAGGCCTATACACGGTGCGGTGTGGCCGGTTATTAGGGGTATTTTTGCACCACACCCGTAAGGTGCGGTTTTCCCTCATACTTGACTGCACCTCACTTGTGGATGGTAGGAATCGGTCTACAAAAGGTGTGGTGCACTATATCGGTTCGGCGCTTTTAGTTCAGTTAATTCCCTATTTTCTCAAGAACTAAACACAATGCAATCCGCATCCCAAAACCACATCATAATCAGTGAAAAACCTATATATTCTAATAATAATAAAAAAAAAAACAAAAGAAAACAAACAGCTAAACAGAAATTCTCAATCTTTCTCTAAAAAATAACACGTTTCAAATCACAAAAAATTCAAATGAGAATGTCGTGAGAAAGAGAGAGGAGAGGGTTAACTCCCAGAACGGTGGCATCGAGTGGAGGTGTATGAGGGGCGAGGGCAACAAGAGGCAAAAGGCAGAAGTTAAAGGGAGAGAGAGAGAGAGAGAGAGAGAGAGAGAGAGAGAGAGAGAGAGAGAGTTGCTGGGAGTTTAGGACTAGGAGAGGGAGACTGACGTGAGAGACAGCAGGGGTGTGAGTAAATAAATCTAGGGTTCGAAATTGAAACTACGTCATTTGGGTCTTTATTTTTTAATCCAATTATAAAACAACATTATTTTGGAACTGATATTGAATTAATATGAGGTTCAAAATGACACCGTTTTAGTGTGTATATAAATAACTAATAATAAAAACCCTAACATTTTTTTTTAACCCACACACCCAGGCAGCCGTTCTTTTCTTCTTCAACCTTGCCTCTCTCGCCTGCCATCTCTGAGTTTTCTTCTCTTTGTGAAGCAAAAAACTATATACACATATGTTAAATTGTGGTGTGTATATATATATATATATATATATATATACAGGTGCGGTGCGGTGCGGTTTCTCGTCGGAGTGCAATAGAATCACTGCTCGTTGCACCGGCTATCTTCGGTGTGCCTAAATTGCTGCCGACCACTGTACCGGACACCTACGATAGTGCTTTGCAGTAGTCGGATCGGTTCGGTGCCGGCCGGTTTCATTGGCGTCGGTCAGATCCTGAACAGGCCTATCTCTAGCGTACTAGTCATCTCATGAGTAGTGTTTTGTGGTGTATCTGATACAACCACATCATTCCTAGTTTAATAGGGAATCTGTGTCTACAGCGACCACTATTGAATGTGGAAGTAGTCGTGTGCATGAGAGTTTGGATCAATTTGGTGATTTCTATGGGATGCTGCATGACTTACACCTCATGCATGATATCGCACTAGCTTTAGTGGTTGAAGGTCCTAGTGTGTAACAAGGTCTAGATGGTTTTTCTGTGCAAAAACCGGTTGAAGGTCCCAATGATGATGCAAAAAAGTTTTATGACCGAATAGAAGATGTGGAGAAACCTTTATACAAAGGGTGTACAAAATTTAGCATATTCTCAGCCATTGTGGTTTTGTACCACTTAAAGACTCTTTGTGGTTAGACTAACAAATTTTTCACTTTGTTGCTCCAAGTCTTGCAAGATTTACTTCCTTCGGATGCTAAGTTGCCAAAATATTGTTATGAGGCTAAGAAGATAATTATGGATTTGGGTTTGGGTTATGAGAAGATTCATGCTTGTCCTAATGACTGCATGCTTTTATTAGAAGGAAAATAGTAACCTTGATGCTTGCCCACATTGTGAGATATCAAGATGGAAACCACCCGAGTCACCAGTAGTGGATTAGACACAGGGTTCATCAAGCAAAAGTAAGAAGAAAGTTGCAAAGGTCCTACATTGGTTCCCTTTAAAGCCAAGATTGCAACAACTCTTTCTATAATCTAAACTAGCCACTAATATGAAATGGCATGCTACTGGTCGAACAAATGACGGGGTAATGAGGCATCCCGCTGATTCTGAAACTTTGAAAGTATTTGATGATAAGTATGTAGAGCTTGCATCTGACCCCTACAATGTAAGACTTGGGTTAGTAGCTGATGAGCTCAACCCGTATGGAAACATGAGTACCACACATAGTACATGGCTGGTTGTTTTGGTTCCATACAACCTCCCTCCTTGGATGTGCATGAAAAGGTCTTCCTTGATCTTGTCGCTTGTAATTGTAAGGTTGTTTAGACCCCTTAAACCCAAACAAATTAACCTAGTTATTTAGCCAAGTGATTAACTTAGGTAAATTATTCAGATCTAGGTTAACACAAATATATCATATCATGCAAAGGTGTGGAATAATAAAGAACACATGATATGATGACTTAGGAAAACCAAACCGGTAAAAAACCTGGGAAGGATTTAACCTAGCTATCCTCAAGGTAAAACGAATTCACTATGAAAGAATCGAAGTTTACACAATAGAGACTTAGACCACTAACATCCTATTGCTACCTGCCTGTAGGAAACTTACTACCACGACCACGTGACAGCTCCGAGACCACGAACTCCTTCTTTCCTTGAATTCTCAGCAAAGCACAAGCACACCTACTTGTATATCTTGAAGCTCTTTTGTTCTGCAACTGTATGATTTACCAATCTCTTGACATGAATCTAGAGTTTGGAAACCCTAAGTGTATGTGAAGGTAAACACCTTTAGATCTAACAATTAGATTCACAAACACAGCATTCAGAACACTAAAAACGTGGTTAGGGTTTTCCCTTATATACTTAGGGCAAAACATAAAACCCTACACATCAAATGGGCTAGGGCTGAGTTGGAAAATTCTACATAAAAACAATCTGCACGACTTTCGATCGGTCGAGTCTAATTCTCGATCGATCGAGCTAGGCAAAAATGCACAGTGAATTCTGCAGTAACTCAATTCCAACTTTACATAAAAAGCCATACTTTGAGCAAGTCTAAAAACAAGGACTAAAGATTGTTTTGATCATGGTTTGCCAACATTACAAATTGAAGTTCTAATACATTAGTTCCTAATTTATTAAAACCTAACAAACTCCCCCTTTGGCAATCTGTGACAAAACACAGACTTAAGAAAAAGCTCAAAGTTTACAAAATAATTAGCCCATTACAAAACAATAGCCATTAAACAAATTCAACCTAACTACTATCTACCAGTTGCAAAAGTAGACAGCAGCACGACTGAATCAACTTGTATATTCTTGTAACACTTAACAAACACATAAACGCATGTGTGGAAAATACAAGTAACAAAAAAAAAAAAAAACTTCTTGATTTCACATAACACAAAATAAAGACATATATCATGAAGAACATCATAAATATAAATCAATATGCAATGTAGCATTGTGAAACAAGAAACATATACATAAAAACGTATCTAAAAAATATCTCCCCTATCATGAGCCAAAAAAGTAAATACACAGTGAAGCACCTAGATACAATCTAAAAGACTCCACAAGCTCCTCAGTATCACAACAAGATACAAAACTCCCCCTAAGACAAAAATCTCCTCTACAAGTATGTACTCCACAATAGAATATACTCCCCGTTTTTGTGACGAATTGTCAAAGGGCACTTACTCATCATCAAAAGGAGGCGGCGGAGGAGAACGATGAAAACTTGCCAAATCCGCTCTCAAAGCATGAAGCTCATCAAGTACATCCACTAGAAGCTGACCATGAGCCGCCAGAATGGTCATGACAGTGTCCAAAGTCCGACGAATATCAAAAACATCCGAAGGAAAAGGCGGAGGAACATTAGCAGCAGCAGCAACAGGATCAGTAGACGTCTCAGCTGCAGGAGCATCTGTAGAAGAAGAAGGAGGTGGAGCGACACCGGAAGGCTCTACCCTAGGACGCTTAGAGCTAGCTCGAAGTTGAGCAGCCCTTTGTCTCAGAAAGGTAGCACCTATAGGAGCAATAATGTGAACGGGCTCAGAAGCAGGGAAATCACCTAAACCTAGATGAAGAAGAATCCGATGAATAAAGACAGGAAAGAATAAAGCATGAGCCGTAGAACTACTCCAATGCACTTCATTCAAAGAACGAAGAAACAGATAAGGAAAACTGATAGGAGCATCAGTAACAAGAGCATACAAAAACACATACCGCTCAATAGGAATGGTGTGGAGATGAGAAATAGGCCATAAGGAATGACAGGCAATCCTAAATAAAAGATAATGAAGCTCAGAGAGCTCAGCAGACGTGATCCGAGGATCAGAGCCCCACTGGATAGAAGATCCAGTGATGTAAGACATCACGTCATCAAGAGGCGGAAACTCATCATAAGGAAAGATCGAATAATCAACAATAGGCACCCCAAGAGCATCAGACACTACCGTAGGGGTAATGCGATACTCTACATCTCGGATCCAACTCTTAACTAGAGTGTTGGTATCATAGACGTGGATAGAGAGGTTCGAGTAGAACTCTTTAATCAAGGTAGCCGGAGGTGGATGATCAATGTCTAACAAAGGTAACCAACCCCGATGCTCAAAATTACGTCTCACCTCAGGATCAACCTCATCTAAAATGACCCTACGCTCACCCCAAATATGACGCCTAAGGTTAAGGGTCTCGTTTGTCTCTTGGTTCTTCTCACTAGGAAACCGATCACTATCAAAAAAAGGCGAAGGAACAGAAGTCCTATGAGCTCTGGTTTTCCTAGGCATGGTGCTAAGGATAGAGAGACACAGACAGAAAAAGGACAAAGACAAAAACAGAGAAACCAAGGGCAGACTGCAAGTTAGCACAGCATAAAATATAGAAATATCAATCTATATGATGCATGAGCATGATAATCAAATGATGCATGAACTAATGCAGTGACATAGTTCAAATATGATCCAAATTAACAAAATTGGCTTGAGCATGAAATTTAAATCAAAAATACCCAATTTAGAAAAACTCAATTTTTCAAAACACAACAAATTGAGAAATTGATCATCACAACAGTTAAGAAACACAATATAATGATCAAATTAATCAATCTAACAATCCAATTTCATCAATTTATATCAATTTGAACAAATTTCCAAATTCATCAATTTCAAGCCCTAGATTTTCAAATTGTCCATAAAACACCAAATTAATCAAATTAAACCACTTGTTGTACTTGTATATGGTGTCCCCACAAAAACCCATGATTAATTTCAAAGAAAAACACCCAAAATCAATACCAAAAACACCAAAACTACAAATGCCGAAAATACCCAAAAATGCATGAAAAATGAAAATAAAATCAAAAGGAGGGGCAAAAGAGACTTACCGGCCTTGGGAGAGAGATTCTTTACAAAAAGAATGGAGAAAAACGACAAAAATAGCAACAGTTGGCTTGACCGATTAGTGAGAGACAAAAAAGGATTGGAATAGTTTTTGAAAAGTGAAGAACACGTGAAAGAAATTCCTTTTTAAAAACACTCAGTCCGATTTTCGATCGATCGAAAAACAGATTCAATCGGTCAAAAATCCTTTGATTGATCCAAAACCAATCAAGTACCGATCGAAACACACCGAAATTTTCCAGGGTTTTTAAAAACATTTTCGATCAGTCGAAAAACATGTTCAATCGATCGAAATTCTGGAAAAAACAAATTTTTGAAAAACGAAGCATTTTTAGTGCAATAACTCCTCAAAGCATTCGATTTTATGAATAAAATGGATGAGTATGATATGAAATGTTTTCCAAAAACACATGTATTTATCCCAGATTTCCCAAAACAAGATTTTCTTATAGATTCCCTCAAAAAAAAAAAAAAAAAAAAAAAAAAAAAAAAAAAAAAACTCAAACATCAAACATGTTTTGCATCAATTTCAAGAATTTTTCAAATTTGGTTAGTCAGACCAAAAACACACACAATAACATGTACACAGTTTAGCAGAGAATAACTTGTGTAGTATGTGCAACTAGCAGAAGCTTGAGAAACATGTGAGGTGATATGCACATAGTGATTAATCACAATTTCTACAAAATTCATCACATGAATTTGAAAGAGAATATAACTTAAAGAGTTACATCATATAACTCTCACATCTCCTAGAATAAAAGCTTGCAATCATGTAAGTTTCTTGATTTACCTCATAATTAATATCAATTGTAATTGATCAGAAACTTGTTAACAAAGCCAGGATAATGTACACACCAATTTTATTTGAATTGTGAATTTATTATAGTCCAATAATGTATACACCAATTTTAGCATTTTAATAGAGGCTACACCTTATGTTCTTTTTGTGCATGTGCTACACTTTCTCCAGCACAAAATCTTACGATATGCACTAAGGTGTTCATGATTGACTAATAAACAGTGGTGAGATGGTTATTTATGCCTTTCTCAAAAAGTTTAAGTCCGGCAATCAAAGACATATGACTTCAAGATCAAGATCAAGTAATCAACAATTACAACATCTTCCCACACAACATGCACTACAAAAATTTCAGCTAGTAAAGTGTAGTAGAATAAGCTCATCCAAGCTAAATAAGGTACATAAACATGTTATGTAAAATAGATTGACCAACCTTGTCTTCAAATTTAAGAAAAATATAGCAAAAACACATTTTGCACAAAATATTTTTTTTTTAAAAGAAATAAAACAACCTAGAATGAAATGCATGAATGTTATGCAATGTAAATAAAAAAAAAATGGTCACAAAAGATATAGCAAAGAAGCACAAGGACCATGTCAGACAGACTTAATTAGGTCTAGTCTTTTGCATCCAAAACCTTTTAGATGCAACTCTTGCATTGGAGTTATGATTCACATTCGAATTCTGAGCAACTTCAGGATTGGAATAAAGATTTAACGCCTTTACCAATTCACCAATAAGTACCATAGGATTTTGTGCTTGAGGCACAGGTACTTTAGGTTTATTTGCTCGCTTCGCAGCTTGCAACTTGAAACAATTTGGACGAATGTGTCCAGACTTTCCACAAAAATGACAAACCCATGCAGGCTTATCAAGCAATTTGCCCTTAGAAGAATTAGAAGCTTTAGAATGAGACTCTTGAAGATCAACCCTAATCTTCCTAGGTGGAGTAACATCTACAGATTTAACAGGTTCACTCATCAAAGGTTTGACAATCTCAATCTTAGGAGGTTCAGAATAGAGAACAAAATTTGTGGAATGAGATTCAAGCACAGAGATGCTTTCCACAAAACCTAAGCCAATTTTGTCAGAAGAAGACTTTTGAACACTCAACATGTGATCAATTTTGGAGCTTGCAGACCTATTAGATTGTTTTCTAGCAACAGATAATTCAAGTTCCAAGTTTTTAACTTTATCAATTAAAAACATGTTCTCAGTTTTCACATTATTCAAAAGCTCATTAGCATCAAACAATTTTACAAGCAAATTCTTCTTATCAAGTTCAAGAGATGCAATTTTCTTTAAGCCTAAATCCACATTCTTAGCATCCTTTGCAGCAACTTTGCAAAGTTTATTAAAGGCTTCCTGTAGGTCTACATCTTCAGAGAGTTCCCCATTAGAAGGGTTCTCTTCAACAAACATGCTTTCATTAACTACAGTAGTAGCAGTGAAAGCAATGACGTTTCCATCCTCATCACTAGCGGATTCACTGTCAGAAACTTCATCATCACTAAGGGTCACAGCCATAGCCTTACCCTTAAACTTCAAATATGTAGAACATTCAGATTTCATATGATCATACCCTTGACATCCATAACATTGTTGTCCCATAGAATTACTAGAAGGTTGACCAACTTTCTCTTTTGGTTTTTCAGTGTTATTAACCTTAGTGGGATCATTCCTCCTAAAATTTCTAGGTTCAGCAGTGTTCTTACCTCTTACCCTTCTATTATTGTTCCTAAGAAAGTTTCTAAAGTTTTTGGCTAGATAGGCAATCTCTGTCGCAGAGAGTTCATCATCAAATCTACCATCCTCAACATCATCAACAAACTTAAGAGCCATTGATTTGGATTTGTTAGTCTTAGGTAGGTCCAACTCATAGGACTGAAGAGATCCTACAAGTTCATCAATAGGGATGGAGTCCACATCCTTGCTTTCAGTGATGGCAGTTACTTTGGGTCTAAAATCCTCAGTCAAAGATCTAAGAATCTTCCTAACAATTTTAGGTTGATCATAGATTTCACCCAAATTATATGCAGAATTAACAATATTATTCAGTTTAGCATAGAACTCATCAAAATTCATCATCATCATTCATTCTAATGCTTTCAAATCTAGTAGTCAATTGCTGCAACTTATTAATCTTAACTGCCTTTGTGCCTTCAAGCACAGTCTGGAGGATATTCCAAGCAGTATGAGCAACCTCAACATTTAAGATTCTCTTAAATTCCTCCATGGAGATAGCATTGAAAATAGCATTCATAGCTTTGCTATTGAAAAAAGCTGCCTCCTTTTGAGAAGTTTACCACTCACTCACAAGAGTAGTGGGCTTCTCCCATCCATATTCCACAGAGTTCCAGACTCTCTCATCAAAAGATTTCAGGAATGCTTTCATCCTTACTTTCCAATAAGCATAATTGTTCCCATCAAAATGAGGTGAAACAACAAGAGAGTGTCTGTGTTCCATGACAACAGGTGTCAAGGATCAGCTCAAAGATCAAAAGATTAAAAACAAAAAGCTACCCGCTCTGATACCACTTGTAAGGTTGTTTATGTTAGGATATGTGCCCTTAAATCCTATTGTATGATGCTATGTATAATATTATGTATGACATTATGTGAAAAGTCACAGAAGATATAAATCACAAGTTCTTTGTAAACTCAAAATTTTGGTTCGTAGTCGGTGATGAAATTGGGCATTTCATCTGCGAAGACTATAACATATTAACTACGATGATTTGTCTTGATCATGGAAGTGGTGACTTCTAGTTAATATGTTGATATGTTTTAAGAGTTAAGACATATTGAACTGGACCGCTGTGAGATTTATTATTCTCCTAACGACTGTCAATTGAATAATAAATCTCACGACTTGTATTCACATGAACTCTTAATCCTGAGAGAATAATGGACCTGATCATGAAATGTAGGTTGCTTTGATATATCAGGAGTGAGATCTAAAGTAACGGTCAAAACCTCAGTATGTTGGGCAGTCACATTTAGTGTTGATGGAACATATATTCTCAAGATGGAATTCATAGTCTCTTAACGGAGATATAAAATATTTCCTTGAGATAAATTTAATGGGTACAGTTATTCAGAGAGTTAGGCCTAACCACTTTAGTAAGACTAAAGTATATATTTATGAAATTGGATTTCATAAATATATGGTGAATAACACAAAAGGATTAAACCGGGTACTCAAGGATTAAGATGTAGTAATTTACAAAGTGGCAGTCTATATTCATGACTTTGTATTACTACGAATATTTTATGAAGGGGTTGCATGTATAATAAAGTCTTAGGATATAATTTATTAATGAGGCCTAGAGTGCAATTATATTTATATAGTGGTATTAAATATAATTAATGGTAACTTTGGACTTGTCAAGAGTTAACAGAAAAGCCCAAGGCCCATTGGAGCTAGTGTCTTATTTGTTCCCTTTTGGTCCCACTCCAAGCCACACACTAAAGCCCAATTGGAAAGGCCCAAAAGGCTAGCCCAATTAGATAATCAGTTATGTGGAGAGAAGCATACAGAATTTTATAAAGAATAAAATGGTTTGTATGTTTAATAAGTGTAATAATATATGATATAAGGAAGAGAGACACTCTTTCATATTCTCTTTAGAAAACATAGAACTGATTGAGAGACCACACCTCTTGGGCATCAAGTGGAATTGGAGTGAAGATTGAAAGTTTTCCCGAGTACTTCTTCATTTCGGTTTTGAATTTCACTGCATCAAGGTGTTGGAAAATCATCATGTTTGTATCGCATACAAAACATACACAGCGAAAAAATAAACGGATCTACTTCATTCGCAATCGATAACATGTACTATGTAGGTTTCAGAATACAAGAACAAGAGAGTGTACCTTGATGCGGTGAAATTCAAAACCGAATGAAGATGTACTCGGGAAGACTTTCAATCTTCACTTCAAGTCCACTTGATGCCCAAGATGTGTGGTCTCTCAATCAGTTCTTTGTTTTTAGAGAGAATATGAAAGAGTGTCTCTCTTCCTTATTTCATTACCATAATAATGATAAAACATACAAACCATTTTATTGTATATAAAATTCTGTATGTTTCTTTCCACATAACTGATTATCTAATTGGGCTAGCCTTTTGGGCCTTCCCAATTGGGCTTTAGTATGTGGCTTGGAGTGGGACCAAAAGGGAACAAATAAGACACTAGCTCCAATGGGCCTTGGGCTTTTCTGTCAACTCTTGACAAGTCCAAAGTTACCATTAATTATATTTAATACCACTATATAAATATAATTACACTCTAGGCCTCATTAATAAATTATATCCCAAGACTCTATTATACATGCAACCCCTTCATAAAATATTCGTAGTAATACAAAGTCATGAATATAGACTGCCACTTTGTAAATTACTACATCTTAATCCTTGAGTACCCGGTTTAATCCTTTTGTGTTATTCACCATATATTTATGAAATCCAATTTCATAAATATATACTTTAGTCTTACTAAAGTGGTTAGGCCTAACTCTCTGAATAACTGTACCCATTAAACTTATCTCAAGGGAATATTTTATATCTCCGTTAAGAGACTATGAATTCCATCTTGAGAATATATGTTCCATCAACACTAAATGTGGCTGCCCAACATACTGAGGTTTTGACCGTTACTTTAGATCTCACTCCTGATATATCAAAGCAACCTACATTTCATGATCAGGTCCATTATTCTCTCAGGATTAAGAGTTCATGTGAATTCAAGTCGTGAGATTTATTATTCAATTGACAGTCGTTAGGAGAATAATAAATATCACAGCAGTCCAGTTCAATATGTCTTAACTCTTAAAACATATCAACATATTAACTAGAAGTCACCACTTCCATGATCAAGACAAATCATCGTAGTTAATATGTTATAGTCTTCGCAGATGAAATGCCCAATTTTATCACCGACTACGAACCAAAATTCTGAGTTTACAAAGAACTTGTGATCTATATTTTCTGTGACTAAATCACATAAATCACATACTATGCATCTCATGGACTATTTGATAATGTCCGAATATTCATGTTACCATTATTTTAGATAAGAATAAAACAACTTTATTAAACATAATATTAAGTCATACATCATTTCTCAAATAATGTCATACATAATATTATACATAGCATCATACAATAGGATTTAAGGGCACATATCCTAACACAAGGTACACTCTCTTGTTCTCATATTCTAAAACCTACATAGTGCATGTTATCAATTGCGAATGAAGTAGATCCGTTTATTTTCCGCTGCATGTGTTTTGTATTCGATGCAAACATGTATATTACCCAACAGTTTAGACCCCTTAAACCCAAACAAATTAACCTAGTTATTTAGCCAAGTGATTAACTTAGGTAAATTATTCAGATCTAGGTTAATACAAATATATCATATCATGCACAGGTGCGGAATAATAAAGAACACATGATATGATGACCCAGGAAAACCAAACCGGTAAAAAACTTGGGGAGGATTTAACCTAGCTATCCTCAAGGTAAAACGAATTCACTATGAAAGAATCGAAGTTTATACAATAGAGACTTAGACCACTAACATCCTGTTGCTACCTGCCTGTAGGAAACTTACTACCATGACCACGTGACAGCTCCGAGACTACGGACTCCTTCTTTCCTTGAATTCTCAGCAAAGCACAAGCACATCTGCTTGTATATCTTGAAGCTCTTTTGTTCTGCAACTATATGATTTACCAATCTCTTGACATGCATCTAGAGTTTGGAAACCCTAAGTGTATGTGAAGGTAAACACCTCTAGATCTAACAATTAGATTCACAAACACAGCATTCAGAACATTGAAAACATGGCTAGGGTTTTCCCTTATATACTTAGGGCAAAACATAAAACCCTACACATTAAATGGGCTAGGGCTGAGTTGGAAAATTCTGCAGAAAAACAATTTGCACGACTTTTGATCGGTTGAGTCTAATTCTCGATCGATCGAGCCAGGCAGAAGTGCACTGTGAATTCTGCAGTAACTCGATTCCAACTTTACATAAAAAGCCATACTTTGAGCAAGTCTAAAAAGAAGACTAAAGATTGTTTTGACCATGGTTTGCCAACATTACAAATTGAAGTTATAATACATTAGTTCCTAATTTCTTAGAACCTAACAGTAATTCCTAGTCCAACCTAACTTGGGATTGCTATAGATGTGTACCTATATCCCTTGGTAGAAGAATTAAGAAAGCTGTGGGATGTTGGAGTCGAATCATTTGATGCGTCTTCTAATACCAAATTCCAATTGTGTGCAGCATTGATGTGGACCATAAATGATTTTCCTGCAAACGCTGACGTTTTCGGTTGGAGTACGAATGGTATGCTTGCATGTCCATGTTGCATGTATGATACTGAGTCTCATTACCTTAAAAATGGCTGGAAAGTTTGTTTCATGGGACATAGACAATGGTTGGGTAACGATCACGAGTTTCGTAAAGATGATATAAATTTTGATGGGATTAAGGAGTTTAGATTGGCTCCAGTGATACCATCGGGCTCAGACATCATGCAGCAAACAGAGAAGTTAGTTGGACAATGTCTTGGGAAGAAGCATCATGTCTGGAAGAAGAGAAGCATTTTGTTCACCTTGCCTTATTGGGCTGATCATAAGTTCCATCACAATATAATGGCCACGTTGCTAGACTTGGATGGCAAGACAAAGGAAACCTACCAAGCACGCCTTGACTTAAAGGCAATGGGTATACAAAGTGAACTTCATCTAGTCCACAAAGGTGTTGATACAGTTGAGATGCCAGCTGCTTTTAAGATGAATACAAGTGAGAAAGACGGTTTCCTACAAGTTTTGAAGGATGTAAGAGTGCCCGATGGGTTTGCATCAAATATCTCACGTCATGTCCATCTCAAAGAACGCAAGATTTATGGTTTAAGAAGCCATGATGACCACATCTTGATGCAGTAACTCCTTCCAATAGCTTTGCGCAGATCGTTGCCTTCACAAGTAATAAGGCCTTTGATCAAGTTATCATGTTATTTCCATTAAATCTTTTCCAAAACACTGACTATGCTGAATCTTGAAAATCTCGAGAAAGACATTTAGCCACATTGTGCGAATTGGAGAAGATATTCCCTCCATCATTTTTCACGATTATGGTACATTTAGTCATGCACTTGGCAAGGGAAGCAAAGCTTGGTGGACCAGTTCATTATCGTTGGATGTATCCTAGTGAGAGGTAATCCTAATATTTGGCCTATGATTGATTTGGTATTTTTATGCATGGTACGTTCTTCAATTGTTGAGTTTGGTATTTTGCCTAGGTACCTATCACGACTTAATTCTTACATGCGAAATAAAGCCACTCCAGAAGGATCTATAGTTGAGGGGTACATAGTTGAAGAGTGTTTAACATTTTGTTCAAGGTACATGCATGGCATTAAAACAATTTTCACACGACCTATCAGAACAGCGGAAAATTCTATCGGTGCAGTGTCTTACTTCACACTAGGTCAAACAGAATTAATTCAAGCTCATCATTACATTCTTTTCAACTGTGCTGACGTTGGACATTTTTGCAAGTAAGTTATAGTTGATTCAATTAGTTTACGTTGGTAGTCCATTACTGGAAATAATGTTTTATTATGAGTAACACAATTGCATGCACTGCATGCACAAACATGTGATCGAGGATGAACTAAGAAAGGCCCACCGCCATATAACCGATCATGTCATTCATAAGCACCACATGGAGAAGTTTTGTGGCTGGTTTAGAGATCTTATATGTATGAATGCTAGGTTAATTATTCATGGTTGTATATGTTAAGTAAAATAACTTACTTATAATATTTACATATAAATGTGTTAGGTTATGTCCGTGAATGATGATGACAGGCAGAAACTTAGTGTTACTCTTAGTACAATTGGTGCCAAGCGGATGAAGTACTATATCACCAATGGTTTAAAATTTCGAACTAAAGATTCTGAGAAGAATAAGAAAACTTAAAACAGTGGAGTAAGTGTCGTGACTGACGGTGGCATTGCTTACTATGGTATTCTAATGGATATTAATGAGTTGAATTATTCGGATAAAATAAGACATGTGTTATTCAAATGTAAATGGGTCGACGTTCATAGTAGGCGGGGGTACAAGATTAATGTGATAGGCTTTCCACTTATGAATTTTACCCACTTGATACGTGTGAGGGATGAACTGATGGATGAGCCATATGTATTGGCATCTAAAGCTTCACAAGTGTTTTATGTAGAGGACAAGAGGGACAAGAATTGGTTTGTAGTTGTTAAAACTAAAGCATGGGATGTGTTTGATGCTGGCAGTGGTCCCATGTGTGGCAATGATGATGGTGATACTTATTGCGAGAATGTTCTTTACAATATCATTGCTAACAATGCGGTTTTTGACAACATTGGTTTGGCTCGAGCTGATGTCCAAGGAACCACAATTAATGCAATGCTTATTGCTGAGAACGACAAGCAAGAAGGGCACTTCATAGATGATAATGACTTTATTGATGACAAAGTTAGCAATGAGGACTATAGTGACAATGAGTACAATGACGATTAGTAGTGTAATGTAGTAAGACCATCTTTTGAACTACTATGTTCCTGTTATAACACTTTAGATTATAATATGTATTTTGATTGTCACCTATACTATGTTTCAACTTAAGTAAATGGAAACTCAATTGCTTCCATATGTGTGGCCTGGTAATGTGCTTGTGAAGTGTTGCATGTGTAAAGCGTTTGTTTCTTATAGGTTTTAAACATGGTAAAGAGATGGCAAGATCAAGGTAGAGTGATAGAGACAAAGAAGTATTTACTATTGTACTATATTCATGCTTATATATATATATATATATCTTGGATATGGTCATGACTTGGTTAGTAAGAATAAACAAATATTGATTCTGGGACATCATGTTTAGGATTGTATTAGGAAATCCCTTGCTCTTTTTCGTTCTTTGGATGTGTTTTGGCATAACTAGTATGTGTTACATGTGTTAGAAATTGGTTAAATTGACTGTTTGGGTTAATGGGGTTGTGATAGTGTATTATATTTGTTCCCTGTGTTGTTGTGAATTTTCTGTTGATCAAGATGCTGAATTTGGGTGTTGTAGTGGTGTTGCTTTTTTCAGCTTGTTTTTCTTAAAGGGTATTTGTTTGGTTTGATTGTTGGTGGGAATTCCGTGTTGGTTTAATGGGATTAGGAGTTTGTATACCATTGCTGTTTGTGTTTCTATGTATGATCTTGCTCTTTAGATATTGATGAAGTCTGACTAGTTGAATGAAGGGGGATGAAACTTGAAAGTGGTATCCCAAATACAATTATGGTGCAATGAAACATGTATTGAACCCTTGTACTGTATCATACTGGCTGTAAGTAGAGAGAATTGTGTTAGTTTACACAATAAACATATACGTATATATGTATATATATATATAGACATATGGATATGTAACATTATGTTTTTTATAACTAACAAGCTTGCATAGTTTAGGTACTGCACACAGGAATGGGGAGGAAGCCGCGACTTGAGTTTGTTGAGCTAGGTGAGAGCTCCTCACGTGTGGAGTCGAATGAAGTACAATCAGGCCAACAAGCTCCTCCAACTGATGATGATGGATGACATTCCCAGGGGAATGATGACGAGACACAACCACCTGGTTGATGTATTTCTGTATGAGGCTTGAGAGTTGAGATTTAGACTGACTTGACCCTCATTTTCCTTCTTCTTTTTCTTTTCTGTTTTATACTTCCTTTGCAGAAGGTAGGAGACAATTTTAATGTGGCATTCAGCATTAGATAAAGGACACATTCATCTAGGACTTAACAATCACACACACCATCTTCATATAATAAAATGAAAAACTATGAATCATTTAAAAAATGAATGAATTTAGTAATTATTCAATACAAATTACAACAAAGCTTGACGATCTATTGGTTATCATGCTGGATAATAGCCTTCGGGGGCTGATGTATGTGAAATTTAATCATTTCTAAAAAAATTTCACAAAAAGCCCTTTGACCTAGTTGAACTGAAAATGGTTACGATTCATGGGATTCACTTGGTTTCTTTAAAAATCATGACTTTCAAATGTAAAAAATTGGCTTTGCAATCGGTTCATAGCTAACCCGATCAGATTAGATAGTTTGGATTGGGTTTCCAAACCATGGATATAATCTTAAAGGTGTCATCCAAAACAAGTGAACTTGATGCCATTTGGTGGACTCCTTTTGTATATATTAAAAATGTCCGCCAATAAGTAAAACTCTAATGTAGTATTTAACAGAATAAAATTATTCGTCACCATTAAGGTTGAAAGTTCAAATAGCGTATAAAACACTATGAACGTTTAGACCCACAATTTACAAAATACCAATTCAAGCTTTAAAATAAACGATAAACGTGCGGAAGATGAACTAAAACTTAAGACAGAATTGATAAACAATCTAAGTCAAATAAAATCACATCCATTACAGAAATTAAATGACAAAGATAAAAGGGAAGAGAGATGCAAACACAAGGACAACATTCAATGTGTTATCGAAGAGGAAACCGAAGACCTCGGCGAAAAACCTCTCCGCCGCCTTCCAAGCGGTCAAATGATCCACTAAAGATTGTAGTTGGGATACAAGAACAGCAATAGACCCTCCAAGCCTAATCTACCCAGTGTACCTAAGCCCTCTAAGCTTCTTGCTTCAACGAGGTTATGCCGAACCTATTTCTTCTTTAGCTGCCCGGATCCCGCTACTAGTCCATAGCATCAACCAATAAGAATTGGTTCCTTCCTAACTACTTCCCAAAGCACCAAATAACCTTCTCACAGATGTGGGTGTGGTGAGAAAATGATTTGGCTAAAGTACCTTTCAAGGATCTACAATGGAGAGGGTGAGAGTAGAGGAATTTGAAGAGTCACAAGGTAAAGATTATGGATGAGTCAATCTTGTTTTTCTCTAGGGTTTCTCTCTCAAAATTCTCTACAAAAGCTCTCTGCATTTCATGGGTATAAGGGGTATATATATTGGAGTGAGAGAGGAATGCGAAGAGTCAGTTTTTCCAAAACAGAGCTGTCTGGCGGCTTGAGTCGCGAGTTCAAGCCTCAAACTAACTGACCTGCCAGACTGGAATTTTTGTCCTGTAGTGCACCAATTGGCACGACGGTTCAGTTCCTGGTGGCTTGCCAGTCGCGAGCTACCGGCAAGACCAGTTGAGAGTTCTGCTCTGCATGCTTCACTCATGTGCAAATTCTGGTGACTTGACAGTCGCGAGACACTGCGAGATCCAATCGCGAGTCCCTGTTCTGCTGCACAAACTTGAGCATTTCTTCACACTCTTTCACACATTACCCTTACATGATTTCCACCTAAAATACAGGGTTTCTAAGTGCTGAATTACAAGAAAATTGGCACGGAATAAAGCCAACAAAATGGTTGATAAAATTCAACCTTACAATCTCCCCCTTTGGCTATTCCGTGACAAAACCCTACAACAAACTCTAGACTTAACGCGTAAATTGGGAACAGTTAAACAAAACTCACTCACACCTAACTCTGGAATCTGTGAAGCTCTTGAATCATAAGTACAAGTATCTCCTGAAAGGTAGCCACACAATAAGATCATTGTATGCAGAAAAACTTGTATTGCATATAAAGCAAGCACAATGCGATCAATCAAAACGGATTAAAGCAATTAAGCAAGGCTTGACCAAAAATAAAAAATCACTATAAATAGTGATCACAATGCTTATTCACACATGGAATGAACATCCAGACATGCAAGCAAATAAGCTCAATGCAAAGTATCGTTTGCATGTCCAACACACAATGCAACAACACAAGGTAATTGCATTAAGGATAAAAATCCAATAAAGGGCACAAAAGTGATGTACTTAAGAAAATGCATAACATTAACAAAAAGTACTAGCTACAAAGCAAGGGAAGAAAAGATAACCAACAGCCACAGAAGCAAAAGGTACAAATACGCTTACAAAAGCAAGGTACAAATTAAAAAGAACTGAATAACATCAATATATATCAAAGTACCTTATCCAACAGTTTAGAACAAATGTATAGATATAAGGACTAAAAATGTACTGAAGAAAAGTCAAAGGTATGTAAATAACTCCCCCTGTACAACTTCCCTTTTTATTGCACTGTACTCCCTCCCCCTTTCAATGTTCTCCCCCTTTTTGTCACAAATAGCTAAAGACTATTTTTGATCTGCTGCTGAATAGCATCTAATTGTGCCTCAATCCCGGTGAAGCGCATGTGAATAGAGTTGTTGTATTGGATGAGAAGTTTTTCCAGTCCGAAAATACGTTAATTTACACCTTCAATCAGATTGCTCAACCTATCAGTAGGAACACTAGGTTGAGTGCGTGGCGTTTGCAACTTTGGAGTAGGAGTAGAAGGTGTCTCTGTATGTATAGGAGTAGCTTGACCAGATGGACCGACATGGGTGAGTGGCTCAGTCTTTGTTGCCATAAAGGAGTGACTCTTGATTGCTTGAAGAGTGAACATGGAAATTGGTCGAGAACGTGGCACAATTTTTCCATCTGTTATTAGGCGTATACCTTCTTGAATCATGACCTTCATAATAAGACTACTGAATGGAAGACAAGCTCTTGCTGCTGATCAAGCCGCAGTTTTCCCAATTGTTTGAAAAATATGGGCACAAATGTCAATTGGAGCACCAGTAATGAGGTCACACAAAAACTGGGCTCTTCCAAGATTTATGAAACCAGTGTTGGACAATGGGTAAAGATTAGAGAACATGATCAGTTTCAGAGTTGTCAGTTTAGGCGTAAACTTTTCAGTGCCTATAGACAATCCTTTGCTTCTAACTTCATGGTTTGGCCCAAGAACTTGAAGAATGTCTTGCACCTAAGGGATTCTATCATCATACGGAGTCTTGTCCACATTTTCTGGTCGGGTGTTATGAAGAACTTATGCAAGGTAGTATGGAGTAATAACAAATTCTTTTCCTCTTACCCAACATTGTAGTTCAATTCCAATGAATCGAGCATTTGAGTAGAATTCTCTTACTAACTCATCATATGGATCCTCGAAGTTCCCAAAAAGAGCAGCCCAATCTCTTCCTTCAAAGATCCTAGGTATAAGCGTAGTTCCCAAGGTATCAAAATGCACTATGCGTTCCACAATAATGGGAGCATCGACAAAGACATTTGAGTAGGTTTGAGAATCAATGGGTGTCCTGAATCTCTCACTTCTTGGGTCTTGAGATGACTGGGATGAGCGTCGAGTTCACTTAGCAACAGGTGAAGGAACATCACTCATAATCTCCTTTCCATTAGACATACGTCGTGACATCTGTAAAAGAATAGACACACAGCAGAGTTCCAAGAGCAAACACAAGACAAAAACATCAACTTGATTAGATACAAGTTAGTTAGAAAAATGATATAACGGTTAACACATGGAACATTATAGGGACAAAAACACAAAAACACAAGTACATTGTGTTAATGAGTATTTAGAAGGACTCCAAACTGAATAAATGTGCAGGAATGACACAGACCAATGTATTATAGGGACATTATACAGTTGCAAGGAACTGTCATTTTGTCAAGAAACAATGAGGATGACATGCACAAGATGGTCAAAACAGCATATGTACTCAATGATGATAAATAAGCATGAGAAAATGCATATCAAGCATTAGATTAGAGGGATCAACAAAACCCATTCAAGCAAATCTAACAAAATGATTCAAACCCACAGCCGAAACCCCAAATAACTCAACCGTTCAAAACATCACAAAATCCAAGAAAATAAGGCTTAAAAACATGAAATAGGTAATGAAAATATGAAAACCCATACCTTTTTCTTGAAGATTGATGAAGAAATGATGAAGAGCAAAGAGATTTTTGTGATGAACATGGTGAATTTGAGAGAGAAGAACACGGACAGGATAATGAACAGCCACAAATATTCGAGGGAAAATTGAAAAGTTTCAAAAACTGATTTTATACACACAAAACACACGTTTTTTGCGACTGATCTAAGTCGCGTACAAGTCGCCAGCTCCAGCCGCCAAAACACTTAAACAAAAATTTTGAAAAATTTTCTAAGTGTTTTTTCGCGACTGGAAGTTCAAGTCGCTTAAAAAACACGAGCTGAGCCACAAAACATTCTGTGTAATTCTCGCAACTGAGCCTCCACTCGCGACAAAGCCGCCAAGTCAACCCGCGAGAAACATTAAAAACCCATATTTTAAAAAATATTCTAAGTCTTTTTCGCGACTTGGGCATTGACCCGCTAGTAAGACGCAAAAACTGTCTGTATAGAGCTTGCGACTGGGGCATGCGACTGGACAGACTCGCGACTGAGTCGCCAAAACAGGACACAGCAGATTTTGAAAATTTTGACATTTTGTAAAACAAAAGACTTTCCAAAACAACTAAAAACGCTTAAAAATCATTTTGTGCTTGATCAACAAATAGATGAGCATGTAAAACATATTTTATCAAGTACAATCACTTGAACGAATAAGGTATTCAATGAACATAGACATGTGTGATGTGTGTGGATATCAACAATGAGATAATCCTTAGTCTAATGTGAAGTTTCAATGATCAATTCAATCAAGGCATACACAATTAGCACTAGATAATGTGACCCATCTCAATTACAGAAATATGTATATATGACCTCCCACATAAACTTGATAACTCAACATTGAAGCTTTTCATTTGGCTCCATCTTCAACTTTTGATTTGATCTTTTTGAAACATAACATCTCATTTTGGAGATATATAGACACAAGTCTCGGTTCAGCTTCTGGCGGCTTGCTAGTCGCGAGCTACCTGCGAGGTCCAATCACGAGTTCCTCTCTGCACGCTTCATTCGTGTGCAACATCTGGTGGCTTACCAGTCATGAGACACCAGCGAGATCCAATCGCAAGTCCCTGTTCTGCTGCACAGTCTTGAGCATTTCTTCACACTCTCTCACACACTACCCTTACATGATCCCCACTTAAATACAGGGTTTCTAAGTACTGAAATACAAGCAAATTGGCACGGAATAAAGCCAACAAAATGGTTAATAAATTTCAACCTTACAGGCTTCATTTGCTTTATTTCTCTCCTCTACACACCACCCTCATAGCACACTCTAGCCATTCGTGATTCGGTTTTATCCACTAGATTCATGGCCGAGCATTGAATTTTACACCTAAGAGCTGTTGTCAAGCTACGACCTCTAGATTAAGCTCTATCTATAAGTTATCCTCTGCAGGAAATATCAGTCAATTTTCCTTTGTAAGAATGGTAGGTATATGTTATTGCCCTCACCTACACTCTCTAAGACAAGTCACCGTTCTGCATGCCCTACACCACTGGGACAGTGGACAGTACGATTTTCCACTAGCATGGTGGTTGAGTCATGGGCACTGATCAGAGAGGGTTCTACGCTACCGCTAACGAGAGTAGAAAAAGGCTGTAAGGACTGAGTAACCTATTCAACCAATCGATTGAAAAAAGTTCCAATATTTCACACTAATGCAATAGCCACTACATTAACTGTTTTGTATTTTTGTGTAGGGTTATCATAACTTTTAAAATCACAGTGGGAATAGAATAAAATTGATAATGCTGAAAAGTTTTAAAACTAACCTAGACATGCTTTACTGAAACTAAAACTCATAACAAAAATCAAGCATTAATGAACATGTTGCTTCTCCAAGTCCCAACTTCCAAGCATGGTTTAAAACCTTTGATTATTGACAATTTGAAACTTATTGATACATTTATCTAATAAACTAGAGGCAACTTTTGGCTTCAATGATTCAAAATTGTAACTTTTCTATAAATAATAATAGTAATCATTAATGAGAAGTAATATCGAAATCCTAACAGTTCAAATTGGCATATCTTCTTATCAAGAAAAAAAAAAAAAAAAAATTTGGCATATCTTATCAACAAGATTCGGATTTTATTAGGAAAAACTATACCAGCATACACAGACAAGTGACAACCAACAGGAGTAGATAAGCATCACATATGGTTGTAATTAGGGGAGAGTGAAGAAAAAGCTGGAATAAAAGTCAAGGTAGAAAATGAAGCCCTTTACATGTCATAACTAGAAAGTAAGAATAGTAGGGTCCCTTAAGCACCTATTCCAGGAACATAGTCGGGAGGTGTAATTGTCAAAACATAGTTTGATTTGAACTTAAGATGATGTTCTCATGACAAAAATATTTCTTCGATGGTGGAGAACTATTTGAGATTGAAGCTAATGGTTCATATGGTTCATTACAGGTGCTATAAAATATGAATTGTGGATGCTATTAAAGAAAATATGAATTGTAGATATGTAACTTCAGTGGATGCTATTAAAGAAAACAACTTTTTTTTTTTTTTTTTTAAGAATAAGAGCAGATCACTCAGTCAACCCTAGGTAGAGAATCCTAGAGATTTTGTTCTTTGCTGCTTGGTGCTCACTCCAGGCAATCCTAGATGCCAACTTGTAGTTTATTTATCAATTATTTTTCTGTTCTCCAAATTTTAATTCAGTGGATGCTATTAAAAAAATTCTTGTAAAGAATAAGAGCAGATGATTCAGCCAACCCTATATTAATTACTTACCTAGTTACACTATATTAATTACTTAACTCATGTCATTGTTATTTGCTATAACACTTAACTTACCTATAGATACTCAACATATACAAAACAGATTTAAATGTTCTTATACACTACATCTATAATAACCACAGAACCAAAACAAAACAAAAAATAATATATACCGTTTGATTGACAACATGTTTAATCAATAATTCTACAAACTTATGATGATAGAGAAAGTTTTTTCCTGAAAATGTGTTTCACTAAAGTAAATATAGGTACTTATGTGTTAATGAATATGTTCAAGATATTATACATTACTCATGTTGGCAAGTGTATTATTTGCTAATACGTTGTCTTGTTTATTTGTGAGTACTAGGCAAAGATGAAAGAGCTTACGGCAACGGGCTCACAGTTGTAGGGAGAGGACATTGAGGTTGTCATACATTGGCAGCTCGATGATGCATTTGGACAGGTCATTGGTCCAGAGAGAGGTGGCCGTGTCAGAGGGGTAGGCTTTGGTCCAATCCCCTTTGGCAATCGTGCAAGGAACATGGAGGACAGTACACCTTCTCCAACATCTACTACAACCGACCAAAGGGTTAAGGAGTTGTCTACTCAAGTAGAAGCAATGAGGGAGAAATGCACCTGGTATGATGCCATTGAAGCTGAAGTGAGGTTAATGAGGAGGATGTTGACCCAAATGTACCCATGTTTCCCACTATCTCTATGGTAAGAAGTTTGAATTACAAAGTACGATGTGTGTCATATTTATTAGATCATTGATCACAAACAAGGATAGATTTTACAGTGAAATAGGTCAGCATATATTGTCATAATGCTGTGCTAGATACAAATACATTTATTCCATTTGTCCTATTAGAAATTTCCCATATTGGGCTCCATAAAAACTTTAGACACACAAGGAACTTGTATAGTAAAAAAAAATATAGCAATTTTCATGTCTTATCGGCAAACACAAAAGTATACTCAATCAAGAGCACCATTGATGTCCCATGCAAGTGAGTGGCTTTCATGCCATTTTTATTTGCCAACTTTCTATGCAATTTATGATTATATTGGGAATATCCCACTACAAAATTGTTACCCTACTCTACGTTTGGCTTAATTTAGCACTCAGTTACTTTACTATAATAACGCCAATAATGGTGTAATCATATATGCCCAATCTTCTTCTTCATGTTTTGTGAGTTGAGATTTAGGAGTTTATGTTTGGTAGGGTGAAGATCCAAATCCCAGTGGAGATTTCATTGTGAGTTGGGTTCATTTTTTGTCATCACACTCTCTAATCCAAGTAGAAAATTCAATTAAAGTAAAGAGGAGTTGTGATTTTCTTTGTCTAGAAAGTGTCAGCTAAGAAAATAAGATGTTCATTTGAATTTGGATCATTGTTTTTTTATATGAATGCTGTTGTGTTATAACTTTTTAATAAATTATATATTGAAATTTTTAACCTAATGTCAAACGTGTAAAGTGTACTTGAATGTGTTTTAATTGCTAATGTGGCACTTGGTAGTAATACTAGTGATATTGTGTCATTCAGCTACTAACTTTGTTGTTTAGTACATTAATCCATTGTGTGTTTATAATTCATAGGATGGTGATGGTGATTCTGCAGTGGATATCCAGTCTCCCAGTGCTTAGCACTTATCATCTGATGATACGCATTAGGCAATACTTTGGGCCCTATTTTGGAGTAGTTGCTGTGACATTTTGATATTTATAATAAAGTTTCAAACTTTGATATATATATATATATATATATATACACATATGTGCCATAAAATTAAAAAAAAAATTTAAAAAGGCCCTATTGCAGCGCTTTAAAAACCGCTAGAATAGGGTTTGGCAAAAGCAAGGCTGTTATGGCATTTTAAAAACACTGGTATAGGGCTTATTTTTAATTTTGTAGATGCCCTATACCATCGGTTCTTAAAGCCTTGGCATAGGCAGAACCTATTATAGTGGTTTGAAAGCGCTGGTATAGGCCTTATTATTATATCCATTGAAGACCTATACTAGCACTTTCAAAAACGCTGGAATAGGTACCACTTGTGCCAACACTTTTAAAAGCACTGGTATAGGTTGTATTCATATTTCCATAAATACCCTATAGGGGCGGTTATAAAACCGTTGGTATAGATAAACCTATATTGACACTTTTATATATATATATATATATATTAAAAAGCGCTGGTATAGGCTCTGAAATCTGCCAGTATAGGTCTCAAAAGTTGTTGGCCAGGACTGTCCCAACACAAGTAAAGGTGCCGGAACAAGGTCTGAAAAGCACCGACACTTTTGAAATGTGCTGGTACAGGTCTGGCGACCCTCTACCGACCGTCACTACACAGCAGTTTAAAGTGCCAAGATAAGAATTTTGGGCATATTTCGGTGCTTTTTGGGGCTATCCCAGTGGTTTTGCAAACGCTGGGATAGTCCCATTTTTTTATAGTGATAGTTCCACATCCTGCATTTGATGTTGTAGAACATTAGAAATAGATGCTAGGATATAGCACTTAGCCATCTCATTAGATTTCTACCAACGATCATATTTCTGCCTTTCCTCAGAAGGAGCATTTAATGTAGGAAAGTCTGGACATGGTTCACTAAGCACAAATTTGTGTTCTTCAGCAATAAGAACAATGTCTAAATTCCTTTTCCAGTCAACATAATTAGGTCCAGTCAGCTTGTTTTGGTTAAGAATAGCAATAAGTGGGCTAAAAGATGCCATGATTAAATCTGAAAAAGATAAACATGAATACAATAAGTAAATAGGACATTATCAATTTAGCATATAAGCACATTGTATGGAACCTTAACAAAACCATAATATAAAAATATGCAACGACAACCCAATCCCATATTTAAAATTCCTTGGTAGCAAGTAAATAATAAATATTATGATTGATTGAGAACTATTCTCATTACTTGTGCTATCTTGATATCTTTTACCAAACACTAATAATATGCCGTTTTCCCTTTAGCCTCTAAGTAATAATGACATAGCTTCATAGGGAGGCTAACATTAAACTTAGTCTAGTGTACACCATTGCCTAGACTCTATGTGAGTCACCAAGTAACTCCATGAAAGCATGGTTGTTCTCAATGTAAAAACACATATTATCCATCATTAAGAAGTTTAATCTGTAGTAATATGAATTAAACACCATCTGTAGGGAGCAAGGCATATACACCCAGGCAAGGTGCCAAATCACACTACTATAAACTGACAATAGAGGCTGTGAGATTCAACCCTTGAATCTCTCTCCCACTAGAAATTTTAAAAGAAAGATTTTTATTATTTTCCATCAAAAACACCTTTTGATTTTATAAATGAAGATTTATAGATTAAACATTATGGGTTTCAAAATCAAGATCAAGAACCCTAAAATGCTAGAAACCCTTGAAAATAAAATCCTAATCCCATTAGGAATAAATTTCATTAAAGGATTTCAACAAGTAAACAAAAATACTTTAATTCTAGCATTAACATAGACTGTTTGACTATAAATATGTAATGCGAGGCAAGCAAAAATACACGTTCCTCATTCCTATCTTAATATATATAAACATGAACTGATATCATGGTTTGTACATCTGCACATTAATATATATATTAATCAATCCAAGGATATAAACTTATCTGAAAGAGTAACACTTACTTGTTTTTTGATATGAGCATTTATTATGATAAATAAGTATTACTTCATAACAGGTAGTTGTAATCTTTAAACAAATAATAATACCCATCCAATTTTGTTTATAAACTAATCTCAATAAACCCTCTTGCAAGATATGTAGATGGTGTTCGACACAAATACTAACACCAAAATGAAAGCACACACGACATAATACAAAAAACTACAACCGTGGCCTTAAAAAAAAAAAAAAAAATAATATATCTCATATATTGATCAAGGCACATGTGCTTAAAGTTTATAGAACAAAAACATTATGCAGAAAAAACTACTGCATAACTTTGAAACATCAAGAAAACGGTTTTCTTTAATTCTAAAACTCAATCACATGTTATACAAGCATAATATTGAAGTTTGCTCTGATACCAAACATTGGAAAAACTGGTTTCACATCTCATACAAAACCAACAACGTAAGCAACATAAGGATCTACTTCATCCATGTGAGATAACATGGAATATCAAGAGTTTAGAAACAAAGTATAAAAAGGCATACTTTGATGTAGTGAAATTCAAAACAAAACAAGATCGATTGGGAAGTCCTTCAATCTTCACCCCAATTCCACATATGCCCAAGATGTGTGGTCTCTCAATCAGTTATGTACGCACTTGTTCAAGAAAGAATGTGTTTACAGAAGACTGTATTTTTCTCTTTTAATCGTACGTATATGTTTAAACTGTCAAAAGAAGTTACTTTATTTAATAATTCTTAAAACATAAACATTTGGTTATCTAATTGGGTTAGCCTTCTGGGCCAGCCTAATTGGGCTTTAGTGTGTAGCTTGGAATAGGACCAAAGAGACAAATAAAGCTCTAGCTCCAATGGGTTTTAGGTTTATCTGTCAACTCTTGACAAGCCCAAAGTTACCATTAATTATATTTAATACCACTATATAAATATAATTGTACTCTAGGCTTTATTAATAAAATTAAATCCCAAGACTTTATTATCTAAACAATTAACCCCTTCATGAAAATATTCGTAGCAATACAAAGTCATAATATATAACTGTCACTTTGAAAATTACTACCTCTTGATCCTTGAGTACTTGTTTAATCCTTTAAGTTATTCATATATATTTATGAAATCAAATTTCATAAAATATAAACTTTAATAACTCATTACTAAAGTGGTTAGGCCTGACACTCTGTATGACCAAACTCGTTAAACTTATCTTAAGGGAATATTTTATATCTCTACAAAGAGACTACGAATTCCATCTTGAAAATATGTGTTCCTTTAGCACCACATGTCGCTGCCCAACATATTGAGATTTTGACCATTGAATTAGATCTCACTCCTGATATATCAAAGCAACTTACATTTCATGATCGGGTTCACTATCCTCTTTGGATTAGGAGTTTATCTAAATTAAAGTCATGAGATTTATTATTCAGTTGAGAGTCGTTAATAGAATAATTAATTTCATAGAGGTCCAGTTCAATATGTCTTATACACTTAAGACACATCAACATATCATCTAGAAGTCTCCATTTCCATGATCGAGACAAACCATCTTAGTTGACACATTATAGTCGTCACAAATGAAATGCCCAATTTCATCACCGACTATGAACTAAGGTTTTTGTAGGATAATAACATGTTTGTATCGCATACAAAACATACGCAGCGGAAAATTAACGGATCTACTTCATTCGCAATAGATAACATGTGCAATGTAAATTTCAGAATATAAGAATAAGAGAGTGTACCTTGGTATGGTGAATTTCAAAAAAAAGATTAGAAGTACTCGAGAACACTTTTAATCTTCACTCCAATTCCACTTGATGCCCAAGATGTGTGGTCTCTCAATTAGTTCTATGTGTTTGTTCTAGAGAGAATATGAAAGAGTCGTTCTCTTACAATAAAATGAACATACAAACCATTTCATTCTCATATAAAATTCTGTATGTTTCTCTCCACATAACTGATTATCTAATTGGGCTAACCTTTTGGGCCTTTCCAATTAGGCTTTAGTGTGTGGCTTGAAGTGGGACCAAAAGGGAACAAATAAAACACTAGCTCCAATGGGCCTTGAGCTTTTCTGTCAACTCTTGACAAGTCCAAAATTATCATTAATTATATTTAATACCACTATATAAATATAATTGCACTCTAGGCCTTATTAATAAATTATATCCCAAGACTTTATTATACATGCAACCCCTTCATAAAATGTTCATAGTAATACAAAGTCATGAATATAGACTTCCACTTTGTAAATTACTACATCTTAATCCTTGAGTACCTGATTTAATCCTTTTAAGTTATTCATCATATATTTATAAAATCTAATTTCATAAATATATACTTTAGTCTTACTAAAGTGGTTAGGCCTAACTCTCTGAATAACTGAACCTATTAAACTTATCTCAAGGGAATATTTTATATATCCGTTAAGAGACTATGAATTCCATCTTAAGAATATATGTTCCATTAACACTAAATGTGGCTGCCCAACATACTGAGGTTTTGACCATTACTTTAGATCTCACTCTTGATATATCAAAGCAACCTACATTTCATGATCAGGTCCATTATTCTCTCAGGATTAAGAGTTCATGTGAATAGAAGTCGTGAAATTTATAATTCAATTGACAGTCGTTAGGAGAATAATAAATCTCACATCGGTCCAGTTCAATATGTCTTAACTCTTAAAACATATCAACATATCAACTAGAAGTCTCCACTTCCATGATCAAGACAAATCATCTTAGTTAATATGTTATAGTCTTTGCAGATGAAATGCCCAATTTCATCACCGACACGAACTATAATTCTGAGTTTACAAAGAACTTGTGATTTATATTTTCTGTGACTTTTCACATAAATCACATACTATGCGTCTCATAGACTATATGATAATGTCCGAATATTCATATTACCATTATTTTAGATAAGAATAAAGCAACTTTATTAAACACAATATTAAGTTATACACCATTTCTCACATAATGTCATACATAATATCATACATAGCATCATACATAATGCCATACATAATATCACCATACCAAGGTACACTCTCTTGTTCTTATATTCTGAAATTTACATTGCACATGTTATCTATTGCGAATGAAATAGATCCGTTAATTTTCTGCTGCGTATATTTTGTAGCGATACAAACATGTTATTATTCTACACATACTATGCTTACAGGATCAAAGCTTGGTATCCATAAGCCTAAGGTTCTTAAGGTTGTTGTTGATTACTCTTATCAAGAACCTCCATCTTTTATTATGGCTCCTAGATACCTTCATTCTTTTCTCAAGCAACAAACATGGTCCCTTGTTCCACCTCCTATTGATAAGAATATTGTCACTTATAAGTGAGTGTTTAAGCTCAAAAGAATTAGTGATGAGACTATAGCCAAGTATAAGGCCAGTTTGGTGGCTAGAGGTTAACTTCAATATATGGCTTGTACTATGAAGAGACATATAGCCTTGTAATTAAGCCTACCATTGTCAGGTTACTTCTTGCTCTTGCTATGAACTATGGTTGGGATTTGAGGCAGTTGGATGTGGACAATGCCTTTCTACATGGTGTAGACACTGCATTTTGTACCCCATTTGATTTGGGCCCCCGTTCCCCAATGATGTAAGAATTCTAAAGCCCAAGGTTGGTTTAGGGCTTGAGCAAATGCAAATTGACTTGAGGAAAGCATTTATGGAAAATGTAACTTATTTTTGGAAGAATAAATCCATTTTTGAAAAGAAAAGCCATGGAAACCCTAGGGCATGCGTACACATACACACGTATGCGCATGCATGCTCAAGCTCTACGTGCGCATGCTTCATGCATGCATACACATACACGGGCATACGTGTGCATGCTAAGGTTCTAGAAACTAGAAAGGAAAGGTGTTTTGCATAAAAAATTGGTTTGGAACGAATCCCACATCGTCTGGGAGCTACCTTAAACCAACTATTTTCAAATATAAAAAGCCTAAAATGGTAGATTTTCGAAGGGGGAAGAATTCTGGTGGTAAAACACAAAAGATTCACTAGAAAATAGTGAATCAATGAGGGACTTTTTTACAAAACATCCTCAAGTCAAATTTTATTTGATTGGGACCTATTCTGGTCTTGATCTTTGAGTTCTATGATTACTAACTCACTTTTTAATTGATTGTGATTAGATTGATGAGGAAATAGTCAAAATCAAGCTCTAGAGAGTTCTAGTGTTGAGGTAAAGTTTCTAACTTTGGAACTTCACTTTTCTTTATTTTCCCTTTGTTTTTATGTTTCTATATATGTTTTAGTTGCTTTAATATGTTTTTTTAGCTTAGGTTTTTGTAATGTTTTTTTTTTTGTCTAAATCATGTTAGGCTGTTAGATTCCCTATTTTCTATATGTTTTCTATGCTCTGTTTTTGTTTTCTAAGTTTAGGGTTTCGGGTGTGAATGCATGCATATGCATATTCGTAGTATGCGTACGCATACAGTTAGGCTGTGTATGCATGCCCTATGTATGTGCATGCATACTCTTCCCCAAAATCCCTATTTCATTCCTGTATGCTTTTCCCTTTGTTTTATTCACATGTGTAAAGTTGTGATTTTCAACTATGTTTTATGTTGGCTTTAATTTCGTGTCAAATTTGATTATAATTCTATTCAATCATTTCCCTATATTTTTGTAGGATTTAATGTGAGAGTTGTGTATGAGTGTTTGGTGAAGAACTAGTGAAGATAAGGATTTTGCGACTAGCTCGCGACTGGCTTGCAATTACTGACTTGCGAAATAGGCCACGTGACAAGTATAAGCTGGAATTTGAATAGTTTTTGACAGGTTGGATTTCGCGAGTCATTTGTGACGAGTGTGCCTTTTCTCATTCCTTTACAAACGCTATATAAACCCTCATAACCCACAAAATGTAAGCAAAATAAGGAGTATTCACAAAAAACTTTTGAGAGAGAAAACCCTAGTCAAACACTTGAAAGTTAGAGATTTTTTTACCCACAATCCTTTACATCATTTCTTTAGAGTTTCCATTTACTTTTACATCTCCATCTACACATCCTTGAGAGGTTATTAGCTTAAACACTTACTTCAACCATTTTGAGTGTTGAGAGAAGTTTTGGTGTCTATAGAAAGCAATCAAAGAAGCCATTGAGTGGCAGATGCAATCGGGTGGAATTGTGAGATTCAAATAACTAGTGAAGACAAGACTCTGAGAAGTCTATTGGTAGCAGGAGATTGGAGGGCTCAAGTACATTGGGTAGATTAGGCTTAAAGGGTCTTTTTGATATTTGTGTACTCCAACTTATTCACTAGTGGATCGATTTTGGCTTGGAGGGCCGCGAAAAGGTTTTTCGCAAAGTACTTTGGTTTCCTCTTTGATAACACGTCTCGGTGTTATCTTGTGTTTGCATCTCTCTGTTGGAAAATCTGGTTTTGTATCTCATACAAAACACACAGTGAAAGCAATAAACATGGATCTATTTCATTCATGATTGATAACGTGCACTATGTAAATTTCAGAATTTAAGATTGCTTAACGCTCCTCCAACTAATGGCTCCACCTTCCAAGGTGAACACATAACTTAAAGTGGATTTTCTGAAATCAAGATCTGATTGAAAATTTGAATCTATATAACCAATGGGAATCAAATCCTCACTATGGTAAACAAGTATATAATCTCTTGTTCTCCATAGATACTTGAGAATATGCTTTACAGCTTGCCAATGTTTAAGTCCTAGATTTGATTGATATCGGCTGACCATGCCAACTGAATAACAGATATCTGGTCTAGTACATAGCGTGACATACATGAGACTTCCCATAGCAGAAGCATAAGGAACTTGTCTCATTATATTTTCTTCCTCAAGAGTCTTTGGCCTTTGGTCATCAGACAAAGGAACTCTATGTCTAAAAGGAAGTAATCCTTTCTTGGAGTTTTGCATGCTAAACCGTTCTAAAACCTTATTTATATATCCAGTTTGTGATAAACCTAACATCTTATTCTTGCGATCTCGCCAAAGCTTGATCCCTAGAATAAAGTTAGCTTCACCCAAGTCCTTTTATTTCAAATTAGCTTGACAACCAAACCTTTACTGATGACATTACCCCTACATCATTTCCAATGAGTAAAATATCATCAACATAAAGCACTAGGAACATTACTATTTTATCTTGATGTCTTTGTACACACATGGTTCATCAAGATTTTGTTCAAAACCAAATAATTTGATTTCTTGATCAAATCTGATGCTCCATGACCTAGATGCTTGCTTAAGTCCATAAATTGACCTTTTCAACTTGCATACCATATGCTCTTGGTTCTTTGCTATGAAACCTCCTAGTTGCATCATATTGATTTCTTCTTTAAGATTGCCATTAAGAAATGCAGTCTTGACATCCATTTGCCAAATCTCATAATCATAATGAGCAGCAATGGATAAGAGAATTCTGATAGATTTAAGCATGGCTACTGGCAAAAAAGTTTCATCATAATCAATACCTTCTTTTTGTGTATAGCCTTTCGCCACTAGTTTTGCTTTAAAAGTTTCAACCTTTCCATCTATCCCCTTCTTTCTCTTGTAAACCCATTTGCAACCAACAGGTTTAATGTCGTCAAGCGCCTTTACAAGATCCCATACTTGATTGGAATACATAGAATCCAATTCAGATTTCATAGCTTGGACCCAATGATGTACATCTATCTCATTCATTACCTCTTCATAAGTGTAGGGATCCGATTCAGCCTTTTCTGGGATAGCTTCATAAGTTTCTCCCAAACCTATAAATCTTATAGGAGGCCAAACAATTCTCCACCTATGACGAGGCACTTGTGTACTAGTCATCTCATGAGTAATGTCTTGTGGTGTATCAAATACAGCCACATTATTCCTAGTTTCATCCATTGGTTGTTCAATTATAGGTTCATCTAATTCAGCCAATACAACTTTGTTTCTAGAACTAAATTTATTCACATAATCATCTTCCAAAAATTTGGCATGGGTACTAACAAACACTTTGTTATCCTTATGATTATAGAATAAATAACCCTTGGTTTCCTTTGAATACCCTAAGAACATGCATACCTCTGTTTTAGCTTCCAACTTATCAGCCTTCCCTTTCAACACATGTGCTGGACATCCCCAAATGTGGAGATATTTCATACTAGGCTTGCACCCACTCCACAATTCCTTAGGTATGTTGGGAACAGATTTTGATGGAACTAAATTCAAAATATGCATAGCAGTTTTTAGTGCATATCCCCAAAAAGAAATTGGTAAAGTTGAATAACTCATCATAGACCTAACCATTTTGAAAAGAGTCATATTCCTTCTTTCCACTACACCACTTTTTTGGGGAGTTCCAGGTGTAGTCAATTGGGAGACAATCCCATTATGAATTAGGTAATTCTTGAAATCCCCAAGAAGGTATTTGCCACCTCAATTAGATCGAATAGCCTTTATGCGTTTACCCAATTGATTTTCAACTTCAGCCCTAAACTCTTTGAACTTTTCAATGGTTTCGAACTTCCGTCTCATTAGGTATACATAACCATATCTTGAGTAACCATCTGTAAAAGGTATGAAGTACTCATAATCTCCTTTTGCTTGGGTTGACATAGGACCATATACATTTGTATGAACTAATTCAAGTAACACTTGGCCTTTTCTACCTTTTGCGTTAGAAGGTCGTTTGGTCATTTTATCTTCCAAACAAGATTCACAAACTGGAAATCCATCAAAGTCCATGGGCTGTAAAAGTCCATCTTTGATTAGTCTTTGAATCCTATTTGAATTAGTATGACCCAAATGCAAGTGCCATACGTATGCATTGTTGGGTAATCATCATGTTTGCATTGAATACAAAACACATGCAGCGGAAAATAAACGGATCTACTTCTTTCGCAATTGATAACATGTACTATGTAGGTTTCAGAATATAAGAACAAGAGAGTGTACCTTGATGCGGTGAAATTCAAAACCGAATGAAGAAGTACTCGGGAAGACTTTCAATCTTCACTCCAATTCCACTTGATGCCCAAGATGTGTGGTCTCTCAATCAGTTCTATGTTTTCTAGAGAGAAAATGAAAGAGTGTCTCTTTTCCTTATTTTATTATCTTACACATACAAACCATTTCATTCAATATAAAATTCGGTATGTTTCTCTCTACATAACTGATTATCTAATTGGGCTAGCCTTTTGGGCCTTCCCAATTGGGTTTTAGTGTGTGGCTTGGAGTGGGACCAAAAGGGAACAAATAAGACACTAGCTCCAATGGGCCTTGGGCTTTTCTGTTAACTCTTGACAAGTCCAAAGTTACCATTAATTATATTTAATACCACTATATAAATATAATTGCACTCTAGGCCTCATTAATAAATTATATCCCAAGACTTTATTATACATGCAACCCCTTCATAAAATATTCGTAGTAATACAAAGTCATGAATATAGACTGCCACTTTGTAAATTACTACATCTTAATCCTTGAGTACTCGGTTTAATCCTTTTGAGTTATTCACCATATATTTATGAAATCCAATTTCATAAATATATACTTTAATCTTACTAAAGTGGTTAGGCCTAACTCTCTGAATAACTGTACCCATTAAACTTATCTCAAGGGAATATTTTATATCTCCGTTAAGAGACTATGAATTTCATCTTGAGAATATATGTTCCATCAACACTAAATGTGGCTGCCCAACATACTGAGGTTTTGACCGTTACTTTAGATCTCACTCCTGATATATCAAAGCAACCTACATTTCATGATCAGGTCCATTATTCTCTCAGGATTAAGAGTTCATGTGAATACAAGTCGTGATATTTATTATTCAATTGATAGTCGTTAGGAGAATAATAAATCTCACAGCGGTCCAGTTCAATATGTCTTAACTCTTAAAACATATCAACATATTAACTAGAAGTCACCACTTCCATGATCAAGACAAATCATCGTAGTTAATATGTTATAGTCTTCGCAGATGAAATGCCCAATTTCATCATCGACTACGAACCAAAATTCTGAGTTTACAAAGAACTTGTGATCTATATCTTCTGTGACTAAATCACATAAATCACATACTATGCATCTCATGGACTATTTGATAATGTCCGAATATTCATGTTACCATTATTTTAGATAAGAATAAAACAACTATATTAAACACAATATTAAGTCATACATCATTTCTCACATAATGTCATACATAATATCATACATAGCATCATACAATAGGATTTAAGGGCACAAATCCTAACAATCTCCCACTTGCCCTAAAGACTATTGTGCACTAATCTAACTCTCATTCCCTCCAAATGTGACTCAAATGTCCTTTGAGGCAAGACTTTGGTAAAGGGATCTGCTAGATTATTTGCACTTTAAATCTTTGCTACCACCACATCTCCACGAGCAACAATGTCTCGAATGATGTGGTACTTTCTCTCAATGTGCTTTCCTTTCTTGTGATTCCTTGGATCTTTGGATTGTGCAACCGCTCCACTATTGTCACAAAACAATGTGATAGGAACTTGCTCTATTCTCACTACACCAAGATCAGAAAGGAATTTCTTGAGCCAAACAGCTTCCTTTGCCGCCTCACAAGCAGCAACATATTCAGCTTCCATGGTGGAGTCCGCAATACAAGATTGCTTAACACTCCTCCAACTTATGGCTCCACCTCCCAAGGTGAATACACATCCTGACGTGGACTTTCTGAAATCTAGATCTGATTGAAAGTCTGAATCTGTATAGCCAATGGGAATCAAATCCTCACAACGATAAACAAGCATATAATCTCTCGTTCTCCGTAGATACTTGAGAATATGCTTTACGGCTTGCCAATGTTGTGGTCCTGGATTTGATTGATATCGGCTAACCATGCCAACTGAAAAACAGATATCCGGTCTAGTACAAAGCATGGCATACATGAGACTTCCTACTGCAGAAGCATAAGGAACTTGTCTCATCATATCTACTTCCTCTTGAGTCTTAGGCCTTTGGTCATCAGACAGAGGAACTCCATGTCTGAAAGGAAGTAATCCTTTCTTGGAGTTTTGCATGCTAAACCGTTCTAGAACCTTATCTATATATCCAGCTTGTGATAAGCCTAACATCTTAGTCTTACAATTTCGCCAAAGCTTGATCCTTAGAATAAAGTTAGCCTCACCCAAGTCCTTCATATCAAATTGGCTTGACAACCAAACTTTTACAGATGATATTACACCTACATCATTTCCAATGAGTAAAATATCATCAACATAAAGCACTAGGAACATTACTACTTTGTTTTAATGTCTTTTATACACACATGGTTTGTCAAGATTTTGTTCAAAACCAAATGATTTGATTGCTTGATCAAATTTGATGTTCCATGACCTAGATGCTTGCTTAAGTCCATAAATGGACCTATTCAACTTACATACCATATGCTCTTGGTTCTTTGCTATGAAACCTTCTGGTTGCTTCATATAGATTTCCTCTTCAAGATTGCCATTAAGAAATGCAGTCTTGACATCCATTTGCCAAATCTCATAATCATAATGAGCAGCAATGGATAAGAGAATTCTGATAGATTTAAGCATTGCTACTGGTGAAAAGGTTTCCTCATAATCAATACCTTCTTTTTGAGTATACCCTTTTGCCACTAGCCTTACTTTAAAGGTTTCAACCTTTCCATCCATCCCTCTCTTCCTCTTGTAAACCCATTTGCAACCAACAGGTTTAATGCCGTTAGGCGCCTTTACAAGATCCCAAACTTGATTGGAATACATGGAATCTAATTCTGATTTCATAGCTAGGACCCAATGATGTGCATCTATATCATTCATTGCTTCTTCATAAGTGTAAGGATCAGTTTCGGCCTCCTCTGAGATAGCCTCATAAGTCTCTCCAAGACCTATGAATCTTATAGGTGGCCTAACATTCCTCCCACTACGACGAGGCAATTGTGTACTAGACATCTCATGAGTAGTATCTTGTGGTGTATCCAATACAGCCACATCATCCCTAGTTTCAACCATTGGTTGTTCAATTACAGGTTCATTCATTTCAGCCAATGTTAGGATATGTGCCCTTAAATCCTATTATATAATGATGCTATGTATAATATTATGTATGACATTATTTGAGAACTGATGTATGACTTAATATTATGTTTAATAAAGTTGTTTTATTCTTATCTAAAATAATGGTAACATGAATATTCAGACATTATCAAATAGTCCATGAGATGCATAGTATGTGATTTATGTGATTTAGTCACAGAAGATATAGATCACAAGTTCTTTGTAAACTCAGAATTTTGGTTCGTAGTCGGTGATGAAATTGGGCATTTCATCTGCGAAGACTATAACATATTAACTACGATGATTTGTCTTGATCATGGAAGTGGTGACTTCTAGTTAATATGTTGATATGTTTTAAGAGTTAAGACATATTGAACAGGACCGCTGTGAGATTTATTATTCTCCTAACGACTGTCAATTGAATAATAAATCTCACGACTTGTATTCACATGAACTCTTAATCCTGAGAGAATAATGGACCTGAACATGAAATGTAGGTTGCTTTAATATATCAGGAGTGAGATCTAAAGTAACGGTCAAAACCTCAGTATGTTGGGCAGCCACATTTAGTGTTGATGGAACATATATTCTCAAGATGGAATTCATAGTCTCTTAACGGAGATATAAAATATTCCCTTGAGATAAGTTTAATGAGTACAGTTATTCAGAGAGTTAGGCTTAACCACTTTAGTAAGACTAAAGTATATATTTATGAAATTGGATTTCATAAATATATGGTGAATAACTAAAAAGGATTAAACCGGGTACTCAAGGATTAAGATGTAGTAATTCACAAAGTGACAGTCTATATTTATGACTTTGTGTTACTACGAATATTTTACGTTGCATGTATAATAAAGTCTTGGGATATAATTTATTAATGAGGCCTAGAGTGCAATTATATTTATATAGTGGTATTAAATATAATTAATGGTAACTTTGGACTTGTCAAGAGTTGACGGAAAAGCCCAAGGCCCATTGGAGCTAGTGTCTTATTTGTTCCCTTTTGGTCCCACTCCAAGCCACACACTAAAGCCCAATTGGGAAGGCCCAAAACGCTAGCCCAATTAGATAATCAGTTATGTGGAGAGAAACATACAGAATTTTATATTGTATGAAATGGTTTGTATGTGTATGGTAATGAAATAAGGAAGAGAGACACTCTTTCATATTCTCTCTAGAAACATAGAACTGATTGAGAGACCACACATCTTGGGCATCGAGTGGAATTGGAGTGGAGATTGAAAGTATTCCCGAGTACTTCTTCATTCGGTTTTGAAATTCACCGCATCAAGGTACACTCTCTTGTTCTTATATTCTGAAACTTACATAGTGAATGTTATCAATTGCGAATGAAGTAGATCCGTTTATTTTCCGCTGCGTATGTTTTGTATTCGTTACAAACATGATGATTTCCCAACAGCCAAGACAACTCTACTTCTAGGGTTAAAATTATTCACATAATCATCTTCCAAAAATTTGGCATGCGTGCTAACAAACACTTTGTTATCCTTATGATTATAGAATAAATAACCCTTGGTTTCCTTTGAATACCCTAAAAACATGCATACTTCCGTTTTAGCTTCCAACTTATCAGACTTCCCTTTCAACACATGTTCTGGACATCCCCAAATGTGGAGATATTTCATACTAGGCTTGCGCCCCCTCCACAATTCCATAGGTGTGTTGGGAACAGATTTTGATGGAACTAAATTCAAAATATGCATTGCAGTTTTTAGTGCATATCCCCAAAAGGAAACTGGTAAAGTTGAGTAACTCATCATGGACCTAACCATTTCTAAAAAATTCCTATTCCTTCTTTCTGCTACACCATTTTGTTGGGGAGTTCCAGGTGCAGTCAATTGGGATACAATCCCATTTTGAGTTAAGTAATCCTTGAAATCCCCAAGAAGGTATTTGCCACCACGATCAGATCGAATGGCCTTTATGTGTTTACCCAATTGATTCTCAACTTCAGCCCTAAACTCTTTGAATTTTTCAAAGGCTTCGGACTTCCGTCTCATTAGGTACATATATCCAAATCTAGAGTAATCATCGGTGAAAGTGATGAAATACTCATAACCTCCTTTTGCTTGGGTTGACATAGGACCACAAACGTCCGTATGAACTAATTCTAGCAACTCTTGGGCTCTTCTGCCTTTTGCATTAAAAGGTCGTTTGGTCATTTTTCCTTCCAAACAAGATTCACAAACTGGAAATTCATCAAAGTCCAATGGCTCTGAGAGACCATCTTTGATCGGCCTTTGAATTCTGTTTGGATTAATATGACCTAAACGCAAGTGCCAAAGATATGCATCATTAGTAGAAGGAAGCTTTCTTTTTAATGATTTTACATGAGAGTTATTATCTAATTCAGAATTATATAATTCATGCTTATCAGGAGTTAAAATATAAAGACCATCCACAATATTGCCAGAACAGATAAATGATTTACCCATCTTTATTACAACATTGTCTTTAAGGATAACACAATATCCACTTTTACCTAAATAAGTTGCAGAAATTAAATTCCTACGAACATTAGGTACATACAGACAGTCTTGCAATATTAAAACTCTAGTTTCAAAGCATAAATTAAACACTCCAATAGCTACAACTGGAATCCTACTCCCACCAGCCAATGTCAGAAACAACTCTCCTTCTTTAAGTCTTTTTGTCTCCTGGAACCCCTGCAAAGAATTGCAGATATGATTAGTACAACCTGAATCCACACACCAGGAATCCGTGGGATTTTGTACCAAACATATTTCAAGAAGGAATGAAATTTTCGTACCCTTAATGGCAGCCTTGAACTTTGGACAATTTCTCTTCCAATGTCCTTTCTCACCACAATGGAAACATTTTCCTTTCAGCTTCTTTCCTTTGTCGGCAACCCCTAAGACAATTTGTTTACCCTCCTGCTTAGTAAAGTCCTTCTTCTTCTTCTTCTTACCCTTTCCTTTCGACTTAGGTTGAGAAGTAGAAGCTTCACCCACATTGGCTTCAACATTAGAAGTACCAAGGATGCCTTCCGCTGCTACCAACTCATTCATTAATTCAGACAAAGAATAAATCTTTTTGTTCATGTTATAATTAAGTCTGAATTCCTTGAATGATTCCGGTAGTGACTGGAGTATCATATCCACTTGGGATTCTCCATCAATGTCGGCACCCAAAACTTCCAATGTATTCAGATTAGAGATCATTGTAAGACAATGTTTTCTCACTGAACTACCTTCAGCCATTTTGGTATTATAAATTTGCCTCATGGTTTCTTGCCTTGTAGAACGGCCTTGCTCACCAAACATCTCCTTCAAACTTAGCATAATGTCCGAAGCAAGTTCTACATCCTGCATCTGATGCTGTAGAACATTTGAGATGGACGCTAGGATGTAGCACTTGGCCAATTCATTAGATTTCTGCCAACGATCATATCGTTGTTTTTCCTCAGGAGGAGCCTCTAATGAAGGAAAGCTAGGACATGGTTGAGTAAGCACATATTTGTGCTCTTCAGCTGTGAGAACTATGTCCAAGTTTCTTTTCCAGTCAACATAATTGGTTCCAGTCAGTTTGTTTTGATTAAGAATGCTAACAAGTGGGCTAGATGATGCCATGTTCAAATCTGAAAATAATAAACATGAATATAATAAGTAAACTGGACATTATCAATTTAGCATATAAGCATATAATATGGAACCTTAATGAAACCATAAAATAATATATGCAACGACAACCCAATCCATGTCTATAATTCCTTGGTAGCAAGTTTATTATAAACACATCAATCAGTTGAGAACTATTCTCATTATTAGTGCTATCATGATAACTCTTATCAAACACTAATAATATGCCGTATTATCTTTAGCCTCTAAGTAATAATGACATAGCTCCTTTGGAAGGTTAACATTAAACTTAGTCTAGTGTACACCATTATCTAGAATCATGTGTAGCCACATTTCATCTTCCTTTATGGTGTTTAAACTTGTAGTACCATAGAACAAAACACCCTCCTTTGGGATCGCGAGGCATATACGCCAAGACGAGGTGCTTGTCTACACTACTTTAAACAGGTAAGTTCAATCTTGTAGTACTATGAAGTAAACACCCTCCTTTGGGATCGCGAGGCATATACGCCAAGACGAGATGCTTAGCCCACACTACTATGAACCGATAATGGAGGCCGTGAGATCCAACCCTTGTATCTCTCTCCCACTAGATATTTTAAAATAAAGGTTTTTATCTTTTAAACATGCATAAACTAATTATACACAACCTTGCACTTTTTCTTTCTTTCAATCGATCGAATGTGCCCCTCGATCGATCGAAAAAATTAAACAATTTGAACTAAACCTTCTGTCTGATTCGATTGATACTCAATCGCCTCTCGATCGATCGAAAAGAAAATTCGATCGATCAACTAGCAATCGAATATTAATCAATTCAAAAGGATTAGTCTCTGTTTTACTCGATCGATCAAAAGTAAATTTCGATCGATCGAAACTCATAAATCTCGAATTTCCAGAAATTCTTCTAAGGCAGTTTTCAACCGTTTTGCATGAATAAACAACCATCATACGAAAATGACAAACAGAAATTGATATCAAAATTGAAATCTATTGATGCTATAGCCTTAAAGATCAATTTAACATTCTAAAATTCATATTTAAACAACATCATAACATCAATATCAGTTTTTATCAAATTATAGTTTCAACAATCATGCAGAAAATTAAATGTATAATCCTCTATCAACTTGAAACTATTATCTCTAATTCCAAAACGCACAAAACATGTTATACAGATTCGAAATGAAGACCGCTCTGATACCAATGTTGGGTAATCATCATGTTTGCATCGAATACAAAACACACGCAGCGGAAAATAAACGGATCTACTTCTTTCGCAATTGATAACATGTACTATGTAGGTTTCAGAATATAAGAACAAGAGAGTGTACCTTGATGCGGTGAAATTCAAAACTGAATGAAGAAGTACTCGGGAAGACTTTCAATCTTCACTCCAATTCCACTTGCTGCCCAAGATGTGTGGTCTCTCAATCAGTTCTATGTTTTCTAGAGAGAAAATGAAAGAATGTCTCTCTTCCTTATTTTATTATCTTACACATACAAACCATTTCATTCAATATAAAATTCTGTATGTTTCTCTCCACATAACTGATTATCTAATTGGGCTAGCCTTTTGGGCCTTCCCAATTGGGCTTTAGTGTGTGGCTTGGAGTGGGACCAAAAGGGAACAAATAAGACACTAGCACCAATGGGCCTTGGGCTTTTCTGTCAACTCTTGACAAGTCCAAAGTTACCATTAATTATATTTAATACCACTATATAAATATAATTGCACTCTAGGCCTCATTAATAAATTATATCCTAAGACTTTATTATACATGCAATCCCTTCATAAAATATTCGTAGTAATACAAAGTCATGAATATAGACTGCCACTTTGTAAATTACTACATCTTAATCCTTGAGTACCCGGTTTAATCCTTTTGAGTTATTCACCATATATTTATGAAATCCAATTTCATAAATATATACTTTAGTCTTACTATAGTGGTTAGGCCTAACTCTCTGAATAACTGTACCCATTAAACTTATCTCAAGGGAATATTTTATATCTCCGTTAAGAGACTATGAATTCTATCTTGAGAATATATGTTCCATCAACACTAAATGTGGCTGCCCAACATACTGAGGTTTTGACCGTTACTTTAGATCTCACTCCTGATATATCAAAGCAACCTACATTTCATGATCAGGTCCATTATTCTCTCAGGATTAAGAGTTCATGTGAATACAAGTCGTGAGATTTATTATTCAATTGACAGTCGTTAGGAGAATAATAAATCTCACAGTGGTCCAGTTCAATATGTCTTAACTCTTAAAACATATCAACATATTAACTAGAAATCACCACTTCCATGATCAAGACAAATCATCGTAGTTAATATGTTATAGTCTTCGCAGATGAAATGTCCAATTTTATCACCGACTACGAACCAAAATTCTGAGTTTACAAAGAACTTGTGATCTATATCTTCTGTGACTAAATCACATAAATCACATACTATGCATCTCATGGACTATTTGATAATGTCCAAATATTCATGTTACCATTATTTTAGATAAGAATAAAACAACTATATTAAACACAATATTAAGTCATACATCATTTCTCACATAATGTCATACATAATATCATACATAGCATCATACAATAGGATTTAAGGGCACATATCCTAACATGCATCACTAGTAGAAAGAAACTCTCTTTAATGATTTTACATGAGAGCTACTATCTAATTCAGAATTATATAATTCATGCTTGTCAGGAGTTAAAATATAAAGACCATCCATAATATTGTCAGAACAAATAAACACTTTATCCTTCTTTATTACAACAGTGTCTTTGAAAAATAACATAATATCCATGTTTACCTAAATAAGTTACAGAAATTAAATTCCTACGAACATTAGGTATATTCAAACAGTCTTTCAATATTAAAACCTAGACTCAAAACATAAATTAAACACTCCAATAGCTACAACTGGTATTTTGCTCCCATCAGCCAAAGTAAGAAACAATTCCCCTTCATTCAGCTTTTTGGTCACCTAAAACCCCTGCAAAGTGTTGCAGATATGATTAGTACAACCTGAACTCACACACCAGGAATCCGTGGGATTCTGTACCACACATATTTCAAGAAGGAATGTACTTTTCATACCTTTATTCTTGACAGCTTTGAATATTGGAAAATTCCTCTTCCAATGTCCTTTCTCACCACAATGGAAACACTTTCCTTTGGTTTTCTTCCCTTTGCAGGCAACTTCTAAGGCAACTTTTTTATCATCTCTCTTGGTGAAGTCCTTCTTCTTCTTCTTCTTCTTCTTCTTCTTCTTCTTCTTTTAACCCTTGCCTTTTGACTTAGGTTGAGAAGTAGAAGATTTAGCCATATTGGCATCAACACTAGAAGTACCAAGGATGCCTTCCGCCGCTACCAATTCATTCATCAATTCAGACAAAGAATAAATCTTTTTGTTCATATTATAATTAAGTATGAATTCCTTGAATGATTCTGATAGTGACTGGAATATCATATCCACTTGGGATTCTCCATCAATATCAGCACCTAAAACTTCCAATGTATTCAGATTAAAGATCATCCTAAGACAATGCTCCCTCACTGAAGTACCTTCAGTCATTTTGGTATTATAAATCTGCCTCATAGTTTCTTGCCTTGCAAAACGGCCTTGCTCACCAAACATCTCCTTCAGACTTAGCATAATGTCCGAAGCTAGTTCTACATCCTGCATTTGATGCTGTAGAACATTTGAAATAGATGCTAGGATATAACACTTGGCCATCTCATTAGATTTCTGCCAACGATCATATCACTGTTTTTCCTCAAGAGAAGCATCTAATGATGGAAAGGTAGGACATGGTTGAGTAAGCACATATTTGTGCTCTTCAGCAGTATAAACAATGTCCAAATTTCCTTTCCAGTCAACATAGTTGGATCCAATCAGTTTGTTTTAATTAAGAATAGCAACAAGTGGGCTAAAGGATGCCATGATTTAAATCTGAAAATAACAAACATGAATATAATAAATAAACTAGACATTATCAATTTAGCATATAAGCATATAATATGAAACCTTAAAAAGCCATAAAATAATATATGCAACGACAACCCAATCCATGTCTATAATTCCTTGGTAGCAAGTTTATTATAAACACATTAATTGGTTGAGAACTATTCTCATTATTAATACTATTATGGTAACTCTTACCAAACAAAAATAATTTGTTGTTTTGCCTTTAGTCTCTAAGCAATAATGACATAGCTCCTTTGGGAGGTTAACATTACACTTAGTCTAGTGTACACCATTATCTAGAATCATGTGTAGCCACATTTCATCCCTCTTTATAGTATTTAAACTTGTAGTACCATGAAACAAAACACCCTCTTTTGGGATCGCGAGGCATATATGCCAAGATGAGGTGCTTGTTCACACTACTATAAACGGGTAAGTTCAATCTTGTAGTACTATGAAGTAAACACCTTCCTTTGGGATCACAAGGCATATACGCCAAGACGAGGTGTTTACCCACATTACAATGAACCGATAATGGAGGCCGTGAGATCCAACCCTTGTATCTCTCTCCCACTAGATGTTTTAAATTAAAGGTTTTTAAGATCAAGAACCATAATAATGCTAGACACCTTGAAAACATAATCCTAATCTCATTAGAAATAAATTTCATAACCCTAGCATTAATATGAACTGTTTGACAATAAATATATGATGAATCTTTGATCAAACACATATATTTATATATATATATATATGTATATATATGTAAACCCATATAATATATATGCATGATATACTGATTGAAGCCTTAATATATATGGATTGTCCATTCACGCAATATATAATAGCCAAGAGGATTGTCAATTCATGCAATATATATACGGATTGTCAATATATAAGCCTTAATGTTCAAATGCCTTGTAATAGCCAAGCGGTGCAATGGCTTAAATGCTTATACAAAAATTTGCATGTAAACCTATATTATATATATATATATATATGACAATCATCATACCTTATATATATATATATATATATATATATAATATACTATACGGATTGGAAGATGGCTATAACACGTTCAAAATGCCTATAAAGGCATTTAATGTTAATTCATCTTTTATAGCCAAGCGGTGCAAAAACTACTTTCATGCACATGGCAGTTATTTATTTAATAACCATATCCTAGGCCATAACGGATTTGCATATAAAGCCATATAACAGCCAATGGTCATCTTATATAACAAGGATTCAAGAGAATCCTTAAGGATAGCAAAATGCAACCGTACGTGGGCCACGAAACAGTGCTATTCAATCCACACCATTAAGTATTATTCTTTTATCATATTGGTTATAAAACAACATCATCTTGAAGTTTATGGCCAACATAATTCTTTTGAAGATGAAATTCCATATTAATAGAAATTCTTTTCACATCAACACAAAGTCAATCACCTTCTCTTAAAAGAAATTATGAAATCAAAAATCCTATAAATGTGATTATATAGAACAATTACTGCAGATTTGAGAATCCCATAACAACAAGAAAATGATTCTCTTTGATTCTAAAACTCAATCACATGTCATACAAGCATGATATGAAAACCTAGCTCTGATACCAACTGTTGAAAAATCAGGTTTTGTATCTCATACAAAACACATAGCGGAAGCAACAAATATGGATCTATTTCATTCATGATTGATAACATGCACTATGTAAATTTCAGAATTTAAGAACAAGATAGTGTGCCTTCGTGCAGTGAAATTCAAAATAAAAGATTAGAAATACTTGAGAATACATTTAATCTTCACTCCAATTCCACTTTACGCCCAAGAAGTATGGTCTCTCAATCAGTTTCTAAGGGAGAATAATTGAGTGACTTCACTCACACATACACACCACTTCACAATGATATGTCTTTTTCTTTTATAAAAAATTCTTTATGTTTTTCCCTTTATAACTAACTAATTATCTAATTGGACTAGCCTATTAGGCCTTTCCAATTAGGCTTTAGTGTGTAGCTTGGAGTGGGATCAAAAGAGAACAATAAGACATTAGCTCCAATGGGTCTTGGGCTTTTCTATCAACTCTTGACAAGCCCAAAGTTACCATTAATTATATTTAATATCACTATATAAATATAATTGCACTCTAGGTCTTATTAATAAATTATATCCCAAGACTTTATTATACATGCAATCCCTTCATAAAACATCTTCATCCTTGAGTACCCGGTTTAATCCTTTAAGTTATTCATTATATATTTATGAAATCCAATTTCATAAATATATACTTTAGTATATCCTTACTAAAGTGGTTAGGCCTAACACTCAGAATAACCAAACCCATTAAACTTATCTCAAGGGATAATTTTATATTTCTATTAAGAGATTATGAATTCCATCTTGAGAATATATGTTCCATCAACACTAAATGTGGCTACCCAACATATTGAGGTTTTGATCATAATTTCAAATCTCACTCCTGATATATCAAAGCAACCTACACCTAATGATCATGTCCATTATTCTCTCAGGATTAAGAGTTCATGCAAATAGAAGTCGTGAGATTTATTACTTATTTAACAGTCATTAGAAGAATAATAAATCTCATAGTGGTCCAGTTCAATATGTCTTAACTCTTAAAACATATCAACATATCAACTAGAAGTCTCCACTTCCATGATCAAGACAAATCATCTTAGTTGATATGTTATAGTCTTCACACATAAAATGTCCAATTTCATCACTAACTACGAACTACAATTCTGAGTTTACAAAAAACTTGTGATTTATATCTTCTGTGACTAAATCACATACTATGCATCTCATGGATTATATGATAATGTCCAAATATTCATGCTACCATTATTTTAGATAATAATAAAACAACTTTATTAATCATAACATTAAGTCATACATAATGTCATACATAGCATCATACAATAAGATTTAAGGGCACATATCCTAACACTCTCTTCCCTACTCTTTAAGGTTTACATTTATCGATTATTGCACTTGCTTAGGGCTTAGATTAGTGTTCTGGTTTATTGCACTTCATTTACCCTTGTCCCGCACTTAGATAAATTAGAGTAAAAACAATTAAGCCGTAATTTAAAATTTAGGGTCTAAACAACCATTAGTGTTTTCACACTGATTAAGCTTTCAACCTGTTTAGCCCATGTCTAACTTGTTTTTTCTATCTTTAAGTATTTGTTTCTCTATTTTATTTTAGATTTTTTGTTTTATCTCTTTTATGCATATTAGGGTTTAAGATTGTTTGAATATCATGAACATGCATTGATGCATAGATGCTGTAGTGCAATGAGATAAGTGAGGAAAGTCATGAATTCACATGAACATGCATTGTTTGGATACAATCTTGGTTTGATTAACGAACATGAATATGCTTAGTTTGAATGCTAAGCCTTTGATGTTAAGATGCCTTTACATGTTTGTTTGATTCTGCCTCATGATGTTTTTGCCTTTGGGTTTTATATGTTGTGATGCCATGATAGTGAATGTTAGGTGTTGGGATGATTATTCCATGTTTGCATGTTTAGATGCATGCTAGAATGTGTGAGAGTTAGAATAAAAATGTTGAACTTGCCTTTAACGAGATTAAGATTTGGAGCACAATAAGTGGAAGTCGACCCACATGTCGGGTGGGGTTGGGTGTCTAACATCTTCTCATCTCCACACCTAAATTTCAGACACGTACTCTAGTAAAAGATTAGTCCTTCCACCAAGGGTGCTACATTTATGGTTCCTATTCCTAATCTACATGGCGACTCCATTATTTTTCTCTACCATGGTTTACCCTAGGCTAAGGCGTACTTCCCACAACCTGTCGTGGGCGCTAGTGCCCATAGTGGCAACTCTACTGGGGAATAGAGAGTTTGATTCCAATGTATTCCATTTCTTAATCTTGATAAAGGCTTGCTTAATATTTTTTTCACACACTTTCACTTGGTTCTTTTGTCCCTTTACCATGGTTGGTAATGAGTGGGAAGGTAGAGGCTCCATTCGGGCTAAAATTTTCCAAAGGTCATTTCACTAACTCATAATCCGTGCCATCACCTATAATGGGCTTTGATTACATTAGTGGTTTGCCACCAATCCATTACAATCCATTTAGGCTGAAGGTTGTAATCATGGCCTATCTAGTTGTGAGTGACCTATTGATCTATCCATTTTGCCTTAAGGAGCTTATCCATACTTAGAGAGATCCTAGATCCTATCAAAAGAGGATACCCTTTAAATATCTTGTTTGTTCAACCATATAACTTGTGTTCACCTAATTCTAAAGGACAAATAAAAGATATAAAGGTTGAAAGGATGACCCAGGAGTTCTGGCATACCCTAAGACATTGGTGTTAGGATTAGTGCCCTTAAATCCTATTGTAATATGCCATGTATGATACTATGTATGACATTATGTACGACATGATGTATGACTTAATATTGTAATTAATAAAGTTGTTTTTATTATTATCTAAAATAATGGTAATATAAATATTCGGACATTATCATATAGTCCATGAGATGCATAGTATGTGATTTATGTGAAAAGTCACAGAAGTCTCTACTTTCATAATAAGACAAATCATATTAGTTGATATGTTATAGTCTTCGCAGATGAATTGGGCATTTCATCTGCGAAGACTATAACATATCAACTAAGATGATTTGTCTTACTATGGAAGTGGAGACTTCTAGTTGATGTGTTGATATGTCTTAAGAGTTAAGACATATTGAACTGGACCGCTATAAGATTTATTATTCTCCTAATGACTGTCAATTGAATAATAAATCTCACGACTTCTATTTACATGAACTCTTAATCCTGAGAGAATAATGAACCTGATCATGAAGTGTACGTTGCTTTGATATATCAGGAGTGAGATCTAAAGTATCAATCAAAACCTCAGTATGTTAGCCATATTTAGTGTAGATGGAACATATATTCTCAAGATGAAATTTATAGTCTCTTAACGGAGATATAAAATATTCCCTTAAGATAAGTTTAATGGGTTCAATTATTCAGAGAATTAGGCCTAACCACTTTAGTAAGACTAAAGTATATATATTTATGAAATTAGATTTCATAAATATATAATGAATAACTTAAAAGGATTAAACCGGGTAATCAAGGATTAAGATGTAGTAATTCACAAAGTGGCAGTCTACATTCATGACTTTGTATTACTACGAATATTTTAATGAAGGGGTTGCATGTACAATAAAGTCTTGGGATATAATTTATTAATAAGACCTAGAGTGCAATTATATTTATATAGTGGTATTAAATATAATTAATGGTAACTTTGGACTTGTCAAGAGTTGACAGAAAAGCCCAAGGCCCATTGGAGCTAGTATCTTATTTGTTCCCTTTTGGTCCCATTCCAAGCCACATACTAAAGCCCAATTGGAAAAGCCCAAAAGGCTAGTCCAATTAGATAATCAATTATTAAGGGAGAAACATACAGAATTTTTTGAGAGGGACATCTTGATGAAATGGTATGTATGTGAGTGTTGGACACTTTTCTTATTCTCTCTAGAACAAACATATATAACTGATTGAGAGACCACACTTTTTGGGCACAAGTGGAATTGGAGTGAAGATTAAAAGTTTTCCCAAGTGCTTTTCATCTTTGGTTTTGAAATTCACCATACCAAGGTACACTTTCTTGTCCTTATATTCTAAAACTTACATAGTGCATGTTATCAATTGCGAATGAAGTAGATCCGTTATTTTCCGCTGCGTATGTTTTGTATGCGATACAAACAAGATTTTTTCATCAATTGGGAAGAAAAGAAAAGATGTTCTCACATTTAAAATGCTTATGGCAAAGTCTAAAGGTATGTCTTAACTTAGATGGTTCATAGGACCATAGCCTAGTTACTATCATAAGCCTAAATCAAAAGGCCTTTTGAAAAGGAGAACCTTGGGCATAAGGTAACAAATATGTTATGGACCTAGCATCCAACATCCTACAAAGTTAATATGAAACTCCTTAATCTTGGGCCTCTTTGTTGTATGCCAAGGCCCAAAATGATGAGAGATTCATGAACTTTGAGAATGTCACAATATATTCTAGCAAGAAGGCTACTTCAAAAAAAAAAAAAAAAAAAAAAAAAAGAGAGAAAAAAATGATAATGAAAGAATGAAAAGAAGAGCCCAAAGGTGATGAATACATTGTTGGCCCGTATTTGAGGCAAAGGGTTGAAAATCCCTAAGTAGATTCTAATGAAAGCCGATGAGAGTAAAATGAGAGCTTTATTATAAATGGACCAAGCCCAAGGAGATAAGGGGCAAGGCTCATGAGAGAAAAATGACTGGTTTTGTAATTGGGCCTTCATTAAAATTGACTTAAAGATTTTCTAAGAACATCTAAATAAGATAACCTTTTGATTAGGACATAGCCTTAATAGAAATGTGACGTCATTTTAGGCACCATTGCACCACCAAGATCGAATAAGCTCATCCCCACTCTAATTTAGGTTCAAGAGAAGAACAAAAGACGTTTGATTAGGGTTTTGGTCACACATCAAGAAGAGACATTTCAAGAAGAAGTATCTCAAGAAGAAATGGCTTCTCCAATTGATTACATGATTGCACGAAAGATATACAAATCAATAGAAGGACAGGGCGAGGTTCTCAAGAAGATGGGAGGTTGTCTCTCCAAGCTAGAGGAGAGCAAGCTCAAGAAACCTGTGCACATAGAGATACATGAAGAAGAAGAAAGCGAGGAATGGGACGAAAGAGACAAGGGTGATTATGAGAGAAACAAGCAATTTGAGAAGTTTATCATGGATACCGTGGCTATGAAAGAAAAGATGGATAAAATGCAACTAACCTTTCGCAAGGCTCAAGAAAATCGATGATTATCTCAAAAACTTGGGTGGATTGAGTTCCAAAACTCCTATTGCTTTACCTTCCAAGTTCATGATTTTTGATGTGGAAAAGTTTGATAGGACTGGGGATTCTAAGCAACATGTTGGGAGATATATAATTATTTCCAAAATGAAAGGGTTGAATGAGAAGCAAACTTTACATGCATTCCCTCTATCACTTATGGGAGGTGTATAGAGATGGTACTATTGTTGGGGTTTACTCCCTAAAATTCAATTTATTAGCATGTCATAAATAATGAAATTGTTTAATTATATGAGACTATTTATAAATGAACAAATGGGACATTATCTTAGTCCATAAGATGCATCGTATGTGATTTATATGAAAAGTCACAGAAGATATAACTCACAAGTTCTTTGTAAACTCAGAATTTTAGTTCGTAATCGGTGATAAAATTGGGCATTTTATCTACGAAGACTATAACATATCAACTAATATTATTTGTCTTGATCATGGAAGTGGAGACTTCTAGTTGATATGTTTTAAGAGTTAAGACATATTGAACTGGACCGCTGTGAAATTTATTATTCTTCTAACGACTATCAAATGAATAATAAATCTCATGACTTCTATTTACATTAACTCTAAATCCTGAGTGAATAATAAACCTGATCATGAAGTGTATGTTACTTTGATATATCTGAAGTGAGATCTATAAGTCATGATCAAAATCTCAATATGTTGAGCATCCATATTTAGTGTTGATGGAACATATATTCTCAAGATGGAATTCATAATCTCTTAACGGAGATATAAAATATTCCCTTGAGATAAGTTTAATGGGATTGGTTATTCAGAGTGTTGAGCCTAACTACTTTAGTAAGGAGTTACTAAAGTATATATTTATGGAATTGGATTTCATAAATATATGATGAATAACATAAAGGATTAAACTGGGTACTCAAGGATTAAGATGTAGTAATCTTCAAAGTGGTAGTCTATATTCATGACTTTGTATTACAACGAATATTTTAATGAAGTGGTTGCATGTATAATAAAGTCTTGGGATATAATTTATTAATATGGCCTAGAGTACAGAAAAGCCCAAGGCCCATTGGAGCTAGAATCTTATTTGTTCCCTTTTGGTCCCAATTCAAGCCATACATTAGAGCCTAATTGGAATGGCCCAAAAGGCTAGCCTAATTAGATAATCAGTTATATATAAGGAGAAAAACATACAAAATTTTATAAGTCTTTTCAATGAGAGTTTTCTAAGTGGTTATAAAAATGATCACATGAGAACATGAAATGTTTTGTATGTGAGTATTGGACACTTTCTTATTCTCTCCTTGGAAACTGATTCAGAGACCACATTTCTTGGGCATTAAGTGGAATTGGAGTGAAGATTAGATGTTTTCCCAAGTGCTTCTGATATTTCAATTTTGAATTTCACCGCAACAAAGTATGCTTTCTTGTTCTTAAATTCTAAAACTTACATAGTACATGTTATCAATTGCGAATGAAGTAGATCTGTTAATTTTCCGCTGCGAATGTTTTGGATACAAACATATATTTTACCAATAATTGGTATCAGAGCGGTCTTTATTGTGAATCTGTATAACATGTTTTGTGAGTTTTGGAATTAGAAATAATAGTTTCACAATGTTAGAAGATTATATTTGTATTTAATTTTCTGCATGGTTGTTGAAACTATAATTTGATAAAAACTAATACTGATGTTATGATGTTGTTTAAATATTGAATTTAAGTATGTTAAATTGATCTTTAAGGCTATAGCATCAATAGAATTCAGTTTTGATATCAATTTCCATTTGTTATGTTCATATGGTGGTTGTTTGTTTATGAAAAACCATTGAAAACTGTTAATATCTGAACTTGAAAACTGAAAACATGAACTTTTCGCGGGTAAGCTTACTTGTGAAGCTACACACGAGAAATGCCACTGAAGCACAAAAATTTTCGCCGGAAGTGTTTAGTCGCGAGATATCCGCGAGACACCCGTGAGATGGTAGTGAAAGTTGCGAGATACCTGCGAGACAGTAGCGAAAGTTTCTGTATGGATTTCTGTGTTTTCAATTTTTTGCTTAACTCGTTTTTACAGGAAGCGCTTAGTCGCGAGATACCCGCAAAAACTGGGAATTCAGAGTTTTTTCAAAATGTTTTCACATGCATAAAGAGCAAGGCTGTGTGTGATGAGATTACACATGGTTCTAACTAAAAGACCTAATGAGATCAAAGACATTAGTTAAATAGAACTCTTAGTCCAAAATAGTTTGAGACTTGTCTTTTAAGAAACATTCTAATGATATTGGAATTGTTATATGATTGAAAGTCTTTAATTTATTTTAATTAGAAGTTTTAATGAGATTAAAGCTTAATTAAAAGGTATATAGTTTCTAATGAGATTAGAATTCTTTATCTAGTAAATTAAGGATAGAGTTCTATATAACTAATTATTAAATCATTAGTGTTTAAGGAATCCTAAATAGTTTAAGACTTCCATTTTAGTTAGTGATTCTAATTAGATTAGAGTCTTCAACAAGTGCAAGGTTATTAGTTGTGATGGGATCATAATTATTTAAGAAAAACCTAAACAACGAGTGGGAGTGGTGAAATAACCCTTTTGTTAAGTTTATTGTAATGTGAATAGATGTCTTATCTTGACTTCAAGTCTTGCATTCCATGCAGAGGGTATTTACTTCACGGATTAGAAGGTTAAACTTCTTTGTGATTGCGGAATGTTCATTACGCTATAGTGACGTGACTTAGTAACATCACATTGAATTTAAACAATTAAACACATTTGATGTGTAGGGTTAAAATTGTAATTAGATCACAATGGTTTCATGACAATCCACTTTTTTTTTTTTAATTTCTAGTGGGAGAGAGATTCAAGGGTTGATTCTCACGGCCTCTATTGCCGGTTTATAGTAGTGTGATTTGGCACTTCGCCTTGGCGTATATGCCTTCTCCCTTCGGAGGGTGTTTAATTCATATTATTACAAGATTAAACTTCTTAATGATAGACGAAATGTGTTTTTACATTGAGAACGACCACGCTTCTGTGGAGTTACTCGGTGACTCACATAGAGTCTAGGCAATGGTATATATTAGACTAAGTGAAATGTTAACCTCCCTTCGGAGCTATGTCATTATTACTTAGAGGCTAAAGGAAGAGCGGTAAATTATTTTTGTTTGGTAAGAGTTACCATGATAGCATTAATAATGAGAATATTTCTCGCCTAATCATAGTGATTGGTATGACCTCACTTCGGAGGAATATTAATTGCGGGATTAGATTGTCGCTGCACCTAATATATTATGATTTTCAGGTTCCATATTATATGGTTATGGATGCAAAATATAATGTCCCTGCAATTATGTTCATAGTCTCAAAATAAAGTTGTCATAAATTTTTTGTTCTTTAGCTACTATTTTAAATGAATCACATTAACTAAGAAATAATTTTGGACATGATGCTTAAAGGAGATAAACTACATAATTATGTTTCGATTCAGCATCATAGTTTCCTATGCATGATGCATTGATGGAAGATAGCTTATGATTTGATCATAGTCTCCATTGAAATGCTAAAATGTTACACTGACTTCTATCTCAATTATGCTGCAGCATGAGATGCAAGAGTTAGTGCAAGACTTAGACTTTATATTAAGTCTAAATGAGATGTTTGGTATGAATCATATTGAAAGCTAAGAAAAGCTTAAGGAAATCCAATTCTATGTTATTTTATGAAAATATTTTATTTTTAAAATGAATTGGAATTCTTGGATGTAGAGATTAAATGTTAATCTCATATGGATATGGTCCATAAGTCCTTGTTAAAATCATTTGATCAATTCAGATTATTTTTGAAAATAAATTATTTTTATGTTATCTGAATTGATGAGTGACTTCTACGCAACGGAAGACATCCTAAAAGCTAAGGCTAGGATCAATATGATTTAATTCAAATTCTTAACCTGAACCATAAGGTAAGGGTGGTAAGAAAAGGAATTATAATACCAAATATTTGGACAAGCAAGTTGCCCTAGTAGTTGCCAAAAAGGAAATTGGAGTCAAAAGCATTACCAAGAGGAAAGTGTTCCTGTTTTGGTAAAGCTAAGCATTGTCCTTGATTGTCTTCTAGATGAAAATTTACATGTTTTACTTTTTAAAGAGAAAGTTTCCGTCCTTTAGTATTGTATGTTTTGGAACTTATGTCTAGATTTTATTAATTAAAATGAAATTCAAGATTGGTGAAAGATAGGCTTTTAGAACCATTATTTTGATATATTCCTAATCTATGAATTCTATTTAGAGGATCATATGATCTGGGGCTCCTTTATTGTAAAGGAATAAAGTTTCAATGACTTCTTTAAGTCAGTGCATACATGAAGGAGGAATAAAACTCTTTTAGAAATAGTAAAACACATGATAAGTATTTCCATTTGCCTATTTCTTTCGGAGATATACTCTAATAATTACTATACATTTTCTAAAGTTGATTTCAAAAGTTTTTTCCTAAGACATTTGTCAAATCATGGATTGGGTGAAAACCTAGTATATGATACTTCCACTTTTAGAGATGTCCAGAACTTGTGCTAGAAAGGAAGTTTGATAAATTGAAATCAAAAGGTAGAAAAATGTGTGTTTATGATGGATATCCAAAAATAATTGCAAAAGATTGTTTTGGTAGTCATAAAGAAGACAAGATGTTTGTAAAGTACATTTACAAAGTTCTTGATAATGACTATGTGAATAATCTTAAAGCTAAATGTATAATTGTTATAGAAGAAAGATGTCAGAATTTGTTGAAAGACAACTATAAAATACATTTAGAAATGAGAATGGTTATATTAGATACACCATAATGTTGGGCAATCATTATGTTTGCATCCAATACAAAACATACGCAGCGGAAAAATAAACGGATCTACTTCATTCGCAATTGATAACATTCACTATGTAAGTTTCAGAATATAAGAACAAGAGAGTGTACCTTGATGCGGTGAATTTCAAAACCGAATGAAGAAGTACTCGGGAATACTTTCAATCTTCACTCCAATTCCACTCGATGCCCAAGATGTGTGGTCTCTCAATCAGTTCTATGTATCTAGAGAGAATATGAAAGAGTGTCTCTCTTCCTTATTTCATTACCATTAATCTGATAAAACATACAAACCATTTTATTCTATATAAAATTCTGTATGTTTCTCTCCACATAACTGATATCTAATTGGGCTAGCCTTTTGGGCCTTCCCAATTGGGCTTTAGTGTGTGGCTTGGAGTGGGACCAAAAGGGAACAAATAAGACACTAGCTCCAATAGGCCTTGGGCTTTTCTGTCAACTCTTGACAAGTCCAAAGTTACCATTAATTATATTTAATACCACTATATAAATATAATTGCACTCTAGGCCTCATTAATAAATTATATCCCAAGACTTTATTATACATGCAACCCCTTCATAAAATATTCGTAGTAATACAAAGTCATGAATATAGACTGCCACTTTGTAAATTACTACATCTTAATCCTTGAGTACCCGGTTTAATCCTTATGAGTTATTCACCATATATTTATGAAATCCAATTTCACAAATATATACTTTAGTCTTACTAAAGTGGTTAGGCCTAACTCTCTGAATAACTGTACCCATTAAACTTATCGCAAAGGAATATTTTATATCTCCGTTAAGAGACTATGAATTCCATCTTGAGAATATATGTTCCATCAACACTAAATGTGGTTGCCCAACATACTGAGATTTTGACCGTTTTTAGGAGAATAATAAATCTCACAGCGGTCCAGTTCAATATGTCTTAACTCGTAAAACATATCAACATATTAACTAGAAGTCACCACTTCCATGATCAAGACAAATCATCGTAGTTAATATGTTATAGTCTTCGCAGATGAAATGCCCAATTTCATCACCGACTACGAACCAAAATTCTGAGTTTACAAAGAACTTGTGATCTATATCTTCTGTGACTAAATCACATACTATGCATCTCATGGACTATTTGATAATGTCCAAATATTCATGTTACCATTATTTTAGATAAGAATAAAACAACTTTATTAAACACAATATTAAGTCATACATCATGCCTCACATAATGTCATACATAATATCATACATAGCATCATACAATAGGATTTAAGGGCACATATCCTAACACATAAGACATTATTTTGTAAATAACTATTACACTGGTACAATATCGTAGTGGGAGGATTATCAATTACCAAATAAATTCATACTTTTGGAATAAACTTATGAAGTCATTCTATAAGGATATGAATTTGATCCTTGGTCCTACATAAAGGCATTAAATGATAGGAATATGGATTACTGGATCAAGGTTATGTAAATAGAATTAGATTCTATTTAAAGTCTAGAACTTGTAAGGGCGCCTAATGGCATTAAGCCTATTGTTTTCAAATAGTTCTACAAGTAAATGAGATTGATAGATTTGAAGGTGCAAACTTTCAAAGTCAAGACTAGTGGCGAAACGATTTATTCAGAAAGAAATGGTTAGATTATGAAAAGATTTTTTCACCAATAGTCAAGTTTGACTCTATCTAGACTCTCTTATCCATTATATTTCATTTGAATGAAATATGGCAATGGATATCAAGAATACTTCTTTCAGTAGAAATCTTGAGGAAGACATCTAAATAATGTAACTAAACTTGTACATAACAAAGAAACAGTAGTGTTTAGTATGCAAGTTGCTTAAATTCCATTTAAGGACTAAAGCAAGAATTTAAATCAATAAATATCATCTTTGATCAAGTGATCAAATTGTTTGATTTTGATCAAGTATCAAAAAGCCTTATGTGTGTAAAAGCTATATAGAATAATAAATTTCTTAATGTATGTTGATGACATTCTAATCGTTTAGAATGATATAGAGTTATTGTCATCAATAGAGTTTTTGTTGTCTAATCCAGTTTGATATAAAGTACTTTGGAAAGACTGGTTACATCCTAAGAATTAAACTTTGTTATAATTTATAAATTAGGATGTTGGATCTATCTAAAACTGCTTAATTAGATTAGATTCTAGCCAAGTATAGCATGTAATACTTCAAGAAAGGATTCTTTCCTTTTAGGTTTGAAGTTCCTTTATATAGGACTATAGTCCTAGGACATATAAAAGGAAGAGCATATGCTTGTTTAGGAGAATGAGGGATGCTTGTTTATGATATGCTATATACTAGGCTAAATATCTATTTTATGGTGGGCATGGTAAACAAATATTAATTGAATCAAAGATCACTTAATTTAGTGGGCGTAAAGCATATACTCAAATATCTTAGGAAAATGTGGGATTATATGCTTGTCCACGAAAGTGAGGTTTTGATTGTTACTGGATGTACAAATGCTGACTTGTAATTTGATTGTGATTCATGAAGTTGGACTTCAAGATATGTGTTCATCCTAGGTGGTGAAGATACACGTTAAGTGTAAGTAATATCTCATTAAAGAGGAGTACGTGAGAAGTAGCAGTAGAAAAGATAATTTATGCAATAAATCTGGCTGAAACTTGTTTCCAAATCTTGCTTTAAAGTGACTATGAATTACTCTAAAGGGAGATAAGTGTCGAACATATGTTAAATTGTCTTCGAGGGCAAGTGGGAGATTGTTAGGGTTTATGTCCTAAAATCCAATTTATTGGCATGTCATAAATAATTAAATTGTTTAATTATATGAGACTATTTATAAATGAACTAATGGGACATTATCTTAGTCCATGAGATGCAACATATGTGATTTATGTGAAAAGTCACAGAAGATATAAATCACAAGTCCTTTGTGTAAGGTTGAATTTTATCAACCATTTTGTTGGCTTTATTCCGTGCCAAGCTGCTTGCAATTCAGCATCTAGAAACCCTGTATTTTAGATGGGAATCATGTAAGGGTAGTGTGTGAGAGAGTTGGAAGAAAAGCTCAAGATTGTGCAGCAGAACAGGGACTCGCGACTGGATCTCGTTGGTGTCTCGTGACTGTCAAGCCACCAGAAGTTGCACACGAGTGAAGCATGCAGAGCAGAACTCGCGACTGGTCTCACTGCTAGTTCACGACTGGCAAGCCACTAGAATCTAAACCGTCATGCCAGCTGTTGCACTACAGGACAAAAATTCTAGTTTGGCTGTTTAGTTAGTTCGCGGCTTGATCTCGCGACTCAGTCAAGCCCGAGGCCAAGCCGCCAAGCAACTCTGTTTTGGAAAATCTATCCCTTCGCATTCCAAACACCCACCAGTATATATACCACTTATACCTACGAAATGTAGAGAGCTTCCAGAGAGAATTTTGAGAGAGAAACCCTAGAGAAAAACAAGATTGACTCATCCATAATCTTTACCTTGTGACTCTTCAAATTCCTCTACTCTCACCCTCTCCATTGTAGATCCTTAAGAGGTTCTTTAGCCAAATCCTTTTCTCACCACACCCATATCAGTGAGAAGGTTCTTTAGTGTTTTGGGAAGCAGTTAGGAAGGAACCAATTCTTATTGGTTGATGCTATGGACTAGAAGCGGGATCCAGGAAGCTAAAGAAAAAATAGGTTCGGCATAACCTCGTTGGAGCAAGAAGCTTGGAGGGCTTAGGTACACTGGGTAGATTAGGCTTGGAGGGTCTATTGCTGTCCTTGTATCCTAACTACATTCTTTAGTGGATCATTTGACCGCTTGGAGGGCGGCGGAGAGGTTTTTCGCCGAGGTCTTCGGTTTTCTCTTCGATAACACATCTTGTGTTGTCCTTGTGTTTGCATCTCTCTTCCCTTTATCTTCGTCATTTAATTTCTATTATGGATGTGATTTTATTTAACTTACATTGTTTATCAATTTGGTTTTAAGCTTTTGTTCATTTTCTGCACGTTCATCGTTTGATATAAAGCTTGAATTGATAATTTGTAATTTGAGGGTCTAAACGTTCATAGTGTTTTATACGCTATTTGAACTTTCATTTGGTATCAGAATGGGTACACTTGCTGTGGTTTAATTACCTTTGTGCGATCCTTGACCCCATATTGAGATGGATCGGTCTCAATCTTTAAATGCACCACCATATTTTGATGGTAGCAACTATGCTTTTTGGAAAGTCTGAATGAGGGCATTTTTATGTTCTATTGATGAAAGTGTGTGGGATGCTATTGATATTGGATGGGTTAGGTCGGAGGCCAAAAAATCCACTTGGGATAAAGCAGCCCTTGTTGCATCTAATGCTAACAGTAAAGCTTTGAATGCTATTTTCTATGGTGTGTCTCCAGATGAGTTTCACAGGATATCCCATTTCTCGGTGGCTAAGGAGGCGTGGCAAATATTGGAGACCACATATGAAGGAACTAAGAAGGTGAAAGATACCAAGTTATAGATGCTGACCACTCGCTTTGAGGAGCTCAAGATGAGTAAGGATGAGTCCTTTGACTCTTTCTATAGCAAGCTGAATGAAGTAGTCATCAGCAAGTTCAACTTGGGTGAGAAAACTGAGGACTCAAAGATTGTAAGGAAGATCCTTCGATCATTACTGGAGTGCTTCCGTGCAAAAGAACCTGGATGATATCAAGGTTCAAGAATTAGTTGGCTCGCTTCAAACTTATGAGCTGTCTTTGCCATCGGAAAGGAGGAGCAAATCTCATGCTCTCAAGACAATTGATGAAAGGGTGGAAGCTCATGACTCATCTGATGAAGATGTTGTCGATAAAGATGTTGCATATCGTGTGAAGAACTTCTGAAAGTTCTTGAAGTTCAAGAAGAATGGAAAGTTTGCTGAGAAAGGAAAATTTCCAAGTTTCGGAAATGAGAAAAAGGATTTTAAAAGGAAAGATGGTAAAGAGTCTTAATCCTCTCAAGAAATCACATGTTTTGAGTGCAATGGACATGGACACATCAAGAAAGAATGTCCAAACTATTTGAAAATGAAGGGTAAGGCTTATGCTGTAACTCTTAGTGATTCGGATTCATCCAACTCTGATTCAGAGGAAAGCTGTGATGAAGAAGGGAATTACTCCGCGTTTATGACTTTTGCTCATTGCCGGAGAGCTTCCGTGCAAAAGTTACTGCAATTGAGGAGAGCAAAGACTTGGATGATATCAAGGTTCAAGAATTAGTAGGATCGCTTCAAACTTATGAGCTGTCTTTTCCATCACAAAGGAGGAGCAAATCTCTTGCTCTCAAGACAATTGATGAAAGGGTGGAAGCTCATGACTCATCTGATAAAGATGTTGTTGATAAAGATGTTACATATCTTGTGAAGAACTTCCGAAAGTTCTTGAAGTTCAAGAAGAATGGAAAGTTTGCTAAGAAAGGAAAATTTCCAAGTTTCGGGAAGGAGAAAAAGGATTTTAAAAGGAAAGATGGTAAGGAGTCTCAATCCTCTCAAGGAATCACATGTTTTGCGTGCAATAGACATGGACACATCAAGAAAAAATGTCCAAACTATTTGAAAATGAAGGGTAAGGCTTATGCCGCAACTCTTAGTGATTCGGATTCATCCAACTCTAATTCTGAGGAAAGCTGTGATGAAGAAAGGAATTAGTCGGCGTTTATGACTATTGCTCATGTTGAATCTTCGAAGGACTTGAATTTTCTTGTACAAGAACTTGGAGAGTACAGTGATGAGGAATCAATGGGGATTGTTGAAGAATCAGATGGTGAAGAAAATGAGTGTGCTGAAAGTCTTCAAGAAAACTACAACTTACTTCTTGAAAAATCTGGAGACTATACACGTGTGGCCAAGGTAGCCGTGAGAAAGATGAAGAAAGCTGAAGAGAACAATAGAAGTCTTCTAGTGTGTCACAAGGAGGCCAAGTGTGAAATAGAGAAGCTAAATGGAGAAATTTCAGAAGCTTATGCAATGGTGAGATTTCTTGAGCTTGAGGTGATTCAAGCAAATGCCAAGATAGAAAGAGTCTCCACAAAGAAGCTAGATGATGTGATCTCCTTGCAAAAACACTTCTCAGACAAATCTGGTTTGGGATATACTGGAGAAAGCAGTTCTGCTGTCAAAATCTCCAAGGACGTGAAGTTTGTGAAGGCAAAGGAGCCTGTGATGAAAACTCCAGCTGTTGAAAAGGTGAAGCCAGAGAAAAGAAGAATGTGGCTTATCAAAGGGTGTTGAATAAGCCCCGTAACTTCTCAGAGGTCAGACCTGAAGCAAGAAGGAAATCTCTTCCAAGATCACAAAGAAGTCCAAGAACAAATCATTTTTGTCATCACTGTGGTCTTAAAGGGCACACCAGACCAAATTTTCACAAATTGAGAGTATTGATTAATGCAAGTGATCAAAGGACAAGAGGACCAAGAAATGACAAGAGGACCAAGAAATGACAAGAGGACTTGGGTCATTGAACAATCAAGAAGTCGAGATGGTGATTATGGAATGAAGGATGTGATGAAGATGATTGGTGCCTTCACCACCTGCTTGGAAAGCTTCAATAGAAGGTTTGAAAGTCCTATCTTTCGTACCCAATCCTATAGGGATATCACCCCAAACGCACATGATGTGTGGGTGAAAAAGGGTACTTATGCATAAGCATTACAACATGTCCATGCATTAATTCTTCCTATCTTAAGTGACTATGCTTGGTTGTTTGTTTTGTGCTGTCTTGTTTGTTTATTAATACTTTAAATGTTTTTACATTGCTCATTTTTGATAAATTGGTGTCAAAAATTCAAAAACATATAAAAAGTAGAAAAATCTAAAAGGTTTGATCATCTTTGTTGAGTTTTTGTCCTAAACTTGTTTTGCCTTGTACCTTTGTACTAATGGCTTTGTGTATTCATGAGCATAACTTGTTTTTAATGCACTCATATCGATGTGGAAAAAATCTTGAAATCTATGTGTGATTGTTGTAAATCGATCTTCAAGCTTGTCATGAATGATTAGTCAATAGTTATGTTGATTTTGATACATGCGTAGACTTGTGCCTATATATCTTCCCACACTTTTTTTGCTTAAAGAGCTCAACCAATGTAATTCTCAAAATGAAAAGAGATAATCAGCTGCAAAAGCCTGTCGCACATACTAGTATTCGACTAGGAAAAAAGGAAAGCGACTTTTTATGAAAATGTATGGTGCCTAAAAGCCAAAGGCTTGTTCATCAAATTGAAACATCAAAAATTTCTGGCATCAATCTCCAAATGAGATGTATTGATTCAAAATGATCAAATGTTGAGAATTGTAAAGAAGCAAAATGAAAAGCTTCAAAAGTTATGTAATCATTTTCTTGTAGGAGGTCATATATGTTCATTTCTATAATTGAGATAGACCACTTGTCTTAGCACTAGTTGTGTATTACTTGATTGAATTGATCATTGAAGCTTCACTCTAGACTAAGGACTATTTCATGTTTGATACACACACACAACACACATGCCTAATGTTCAATGAATGCCTTATTCATTTGTTCAATTGTACTTGTTTAAATGTGATGTGTGTGTGCTCAACTATATATGGATCAATCCAAAAAGATTTTTGATCATTTTATATGTATTTGGAAGTGATTTTTATCACTCTTTGTGTTCATGTTTAGTGCTTACATTGGTTTTTTCATTGTTTAAACATGGTCTGTGTTGAAAAACAGGTGTCAGAGTTTTTGGCAACTCACTCACGACTGACTCTCCAGTCACCAAATTTTTCGCGACTCATCTCGCGACTCACCAGTCGCTAAACCCCAGTCGCGAGCTCATCCAGAAGCTTTCGCAACTCATCTCGTGACTCACTTGCGACTCGCGAAAATTTTGGCAACTCGCTTCGCGGCTCGCCTAGTCGCCAAACTCCTAGAAACAGCTTTTTAAAGGGCTTTTCGTGGGAAACCTGTTTTAAACCTCTCCCATCCTCTTTTTAACCCCTCTTTCAATATTTTTACATCAAAACCCAATCAGTTTGAATGGTTTTTCATTCCATTAACATCTCTAAGGTAATTCTAAACTCTTTTCTTTGATTTTGATCCTTAGTTTATGTTTTGGAGAGTTTTTGTGCTCTTGGTTGGGATTTTCATCATAGGGGTTGGGGAAACTTAATTTTTGTCAAATTTTAATATGGGATTGGTTTCTTTTGATGATTTTCTTTGGATGTTGGCTCCTTATGGCAAAAAGAGCATGTATTAAGGGTGGATTTCATGATTTTCATGCATTGTTTTACATTGTTGCTCTTAGTGTGCACGTTAAGTGTTTGATAAAATGCCTCTTAGGCATTTTCTCGCTTGTTTGGACTCCGATGAGTACCAAACTTTGGGGTCTCTCATGTTTCCTCATTAGGAACATGTTTGGTTCATTGGTTGTGTATTTATCACACCTTGCCCCACACATGCATTTTCCATGCATTGGTTATGCATTGCACATAGCCACCTTATGCACACACTTTTGCTACCCTTGTCATGCATTGATCTATACCTTATCGCCTTATCCTAGCATGTCATGTTTATTTTATGCTTTGTAACATTTTTTTTTTGTCTTTTGTTCGAGCTTCTTTTCCTCATTCATCTTGTACCCCTCATGCATCATTATCATTGTTCATACCTTCCTCTCTTGCCCTCGTTTCTCCTTGACCCTTTGTCTATTCCTAACAAAAAGGGGGAGAGTACACTCTAGAGAGTATACCAGAGAGTTTTTGTCATTTCCATATAACCCTTGCGCACATTCTTAGGGGGAGAAATTCTATTTCTCATGCACATTTGTAGGGGGAGAGATATTCCATAGGAGAGATGCATATACCAAGGGGGAAAAGACATTGTGCTAATAAGAAAACTTTGTTTTGATTTTGTTTCTTTATGTTTGTTTTGATTGTGTTTCTTTATGTTTGTTTTCTTGTTTGCTTTATGGTGCCTTGAGTTATGTTTAATATCTATGCTTTGTTGTTCTCATTGCATCATGCTTATGTTTTGGACATGCATACATCATTATGCTATTGTGCGTCATTGAATGCATGTTCAGATGATCACTTTCTTTGCTATATGATCATTGTAGTCATTTCTTTATGACTGTTTTGGTGTATGGTCAAGTTGCTCACATGTTTCACATCATGTTTACTTGATCGTTATTTACTTGTTTCATTATACTTGTCCTTTTATTACTTGCTTTACCTTGAGGGTCTAATATGTTTTGTGCAAGTGTTTCAGGTTACAGGTATATATGTTTCAAGTTTATCACAGCTCCTATGATTCATGATAAGGGGAGTGATATGATAAGGGGAGAAAGTTTAAACTATGCTTTTTATTTTGTACCCTTGCTTTGTAGCTAGTATTTTTTGTTAATGTTATGCATTTTTTTAAGTACATCACTCTTGTGCCCTTTGTTGGATTTTTATCCTTAATGTAAATACCTTGTTTTGTTGCATCGGTTGAGTGTTGGACATGCAAATGATTCTTTACATTGAGCTTATTTACTTGCATGTCCAGATGTTCATTCCATGTGCGAATGAGCATTGTGATCACTATTTATAGTGATTGTTTATTTTTGGTCAGGCCTTACTTTATTGCTTTAATCCATTTTGCTTGATCGCATTGTGCTTGCTTCATATGCAATACAAGTTTTTCTGCATACAATGATCTTATTGTGTGGTTGTTTTTCTGGAGATACTTGTACTTATGATTCAAAAGCTTCATAGTTTCTAGAGTTAGGTGTGAGTGAGTTTTGTTCAATTATTCCCAACTCACGCGTTAAGTCTAGAGTTTGTTGTAGGGTTTTGTCACGGAATAGCCAAAGGGGAAGATTGTAAGGTTGAATTTTATCAACCATTTTGTTGGCTTTATTCTGTGCTAATTTTCTTGTAATTCAGCATCTAGAAACCCTGTATTTTAGGTGAGGCCAAGTCGCCAGACAACTCTGTTTTGGAAAATCTATCTTTTCGCATTCCAAACACCCACCAGTATATATACCCCTTATACCCACGAAATGTAGAGAGCTTCCAAAGAGAATTTTGAGAGAGAAACCCTAGAGAAAAACAAGATTGACTCATCCACAATCTTTACCTTGTGACTCTTCAAATTCCTCTACTCTCACCCTCTTCATTGTAGATCCTTGAGAGGTTCTTTAGCCAAATCCTTTTCTCACCACACCCATATCAGTGAGAAGGTTCTTTGGTGTTTTGGGAAGCAGTTAGGAAGGAACCAATTCTTATTGGTTTATGCTATGGACTAGTAGCGGGATCCGAGAAGCTAAAGAAAAAATAGGTTCAGCGTAACCTCGTTGGAGCAAGAAGCTTGGAGAATTGCTTAATTTTAATTTAACTGCTTCTAGAGTAGATTTGATGAATTGCTTAATTTTATTTAGAGGAGATATTATTTTTACTTTATGATTTTCTACAAAAAAAAAAATATAATAATAATAATAATACTAATAATACTAATAATAATAATAATAAGGGGTAACGTTAATAATTATTTTGTGGTTTATTCAAATTTAACTTTTGGTCTCCTTATCAGTTAAGGAAAAGGATAAGAGATTAAAACCTTGTTGGATTAGGAGTTTAAGTGTTATTGGAATTCTTTAGAGTCCTAGCCTATGTAAATAACCTTATTTATGAGTTTAATTTCCAGCCAATGTGGGAAACAATTTTAACGTGTAAAGCTGAAAGTTAGGGCTTCCTACGTGAAAGGCAGAAAGTGAAACAAAAAAAAAATTAAATTAAATTAGTGATTAGCGTATAAGCTTAAGAGTTGAGTTAGGGTTTCTCAAACTAAAAGAGTTGGTGGCCGTGCACTTCAAGGGGGCAGCCAGCAAACCTTATATTGGTATTGAAGTAAACTTTGATTTGTGCAAGCCTATCTGATTCGTTGGACACTATAGCAGCCAGCAAACATTACTTTGATTTTGAGGTAAGCATCAATCTAGGAAAGCCTTAGTATTTTCGCTAGACACTTTTGACTAAAGGGAAACTTTTGTCTTCTTGCTGGTTCAAATTTTTAGAATTACAATTATAGTGCATAGGAATAGAAATCATGGAATAGAGATCATGGGATAGAGATCATGGAAGTATCATGGAATTATAATAATAGTCATGCCTTATAATAATAGTTGCATAGGAGTGGATTTATCTTGGAAGTTTTTCCAGCCATGCATTATTTTATTCAACTTTTTTGAATCAGATCCTCATGTACGTGGAGTACATCTCTTTCTCTATAGATTAAACAATTGTAGAAGTCCTAGGGTGGTGTTCTAATGGTTTACGTGTTTTTATATGTAGGGATAACCGATTTTTTTGTTTAGGGAATGATATACAATATACAATTATATAAAATATGGAATAGGTATATTAGATGTTAAATAGGGAATGCTTTACAACTATTTAATCTAGAATAGGTTTGGGGATATATTAGAAAGATATGTTAATTTTTACTTTGCCAAATCTTTATAGTGGCTGAGGAATTGTTTTATCAAGAGGACTTTGTGGTTATTCAAAACCTGCCCTTATTGAGTTATTTAATTATTATTTAGGTTCTAGTTGACGTCGTATCGAGCGATTGAAGTGAAGCTTGGTTTAGCAACTAGAGGTAAGTAGACTTCAACACATGACGTCTCTCAAGACGTATATATATATATATATATATATATATTTGTGGTAAAAATATATTTATATGTATATATACATATTTGCAAAAGTGAAGTTCAAAAACTTATACCATTGTTAGTGCTTTATACATACTCAAATTTTATTATTTATTGTATGTTGTTATGAATTTATATATGTCAAGTATGTTTCAAACGGTCAACTAGACAGTCTGCAACCTTTGCCAACACAGGGTTAAGTGTTGGTCTTCGGCCGAAGTAGTGTTAGTGTGGTGTGGTGCAGTGTTACTGTTGCTCTTTGGAGCTAGTGTTGCCTCTATGAGGTTAGTGTTATTGTTTCCCATGGGAATCACCCACCGAATGTTTAGCAGCTTTTGTCTGTGTTTGACTAATATTACCCATATCGAATTACTGTTTTACTGCTACAGATCTTTGTAAGTGGAAAATTGTGTATTCTTCATAATAAATTGTTTCTACCTATTTAGTGTATATTGGCATATTAAGTGGTTATTATTTCATTTAATGATTACAGCGTTATAGTGAAATGTTTTATTTTAACAGTTTTATAGAATATATTATATTACTGTTTAAACTATTTGTAAATGTTTCGTGAAGACTATATATTGTCAATGATACTAATGTTTTGTTTTGAAAGACATCCTCATGTTATGTAGTCTCTTATTGAGCTCCTAGCTCACCCCCTTTTTCCACCCCTTTCAGATTTGAGCAATGGAATGTCCTTTGATGGTAGATCAATGGAGCCTTAGATTGAGGACTTCTTTTGGAGCTTTGTTAGTTGGTGAATTATTTTAGTATATTTTTTGTTTGGGACAATGAGTTTGACAATTGTGAAACTATTTTGAGATTGTATTTTGAGACTTTATTGTGAAGGATTTTGTGTTTTTATGGATTTCATAGGAGAGTTGATGTTGGATAGAAGTTTATTTGTGGATAATTAATTACGCTCTGTTCCATTATATTATTGTTGATTATAACTAAAACAGGTTATGCATCTAAATCCTTGATTTAGGTTTGGGGTGTTACAAGGAAGGAACAAAACTGGTTGAATTCAAGGGGAAAGAAGAGAAACAAGAGGAGGAAAAGGGTCTTAACCCAATTGAAGAAAACTCAAGCTCATGTATCTGTATGGGGCTTGCTAATGGCCTCTCACAAACACCATAATGCTCTTTTGAACACTTTAAATGGAAGGAAAGTACCTATAGAAACTACACCACAAGTGGTTCTATCCTTCATAAGAGTTGAGTCTGCATCTCATCCTTTCCTTACATTTTCCGATGAAGAACTCCTTTCTAAAGAAGCAACTCACACTAGGCATTTGCAAATCACCATTGAATGCATAGGTGCCAAAGTCCCAATGGTACTTATTGAGAATGGATATGACCTGAATATGTATCCATTCAGGACTGCTCTCAAGATTGGTTTGGACGTGGAGAAAATCCTTCCCTCTCCTTTGACTATTAGAGAATATGATAACTTTTCAAGGAAGGTTACCGGAACTTTCAAAGCTCCTTGCAAAATTGGTCCATTAGAAACAATTGTGGAATTCCATGTGATGGACATCACTCCTAATTACAATCTCTTCCTAGGAAGGGCATGACTTCATCCCATTGGAGCTATTCCTTCCACTTTATACCGAAAGATGAAGATCCCATGGAAATGAGGGATTTGTTGTAGTGCTTGGCAACGGTGAGATCTTAGAGCCTGTTTGTGGACTCAAAGAGGGGGAATGACCTTCAAATGAGCGGCTTTGAATTTGTGAACATGACTGAATATGGATTAAAGGATAAGAGGTACACTACGAATTTACTCCCATATTGTAGTCATGAGGTAATTGCAATGATGAAGAAGATAGGGTACATACTTGGTATGGGTCTTGGAAAAGGAGGAAGAGGGGTGGCTGAATTCCCAAATTTCAAGGCTTAACTGACCAAAGGAGGTTTGGGATTCTTTGAAGGCTGTGATGGAATCAAGATGAACCATGGTACTCTCAATAGGAACTTTGTGAAAGGAGGAGACTTTCCTTTCTACGGCTTTCCCAAGCTTTGGGTAGATAAGGGTGGAAAAGTGAATCCCGGCTGGGAGATATCCTTTGAGGAAAAACTGACTGTCAAGGAGAAACCTACCATGATAATTAAGGAAATTCAAGAAGAGGCCAACTGGATGGACTACATGGACGCTGAAGCAATGGAGCTATGCTAAAAATGGAGGGGGACTACAATATCCGGAGTAACTATAATGCACGTAACTCAAATGAGAGTGACAAAATGAGGTACTGAATAATCGAATTTGTGCATATTGGAGTAGAACTCCTAAATGATCATGGAGGGACAAGTGACCGGGATGTCATATAGTGACTCCCAACCCCGACTGTAGATAATAGTGGGAAGGTCAGCATCGGAAAAATCTGATAGAATGACTTGGCGTTCCGAATGAATGCCTTGTCATGAGAAGTTCTCCGAAAAGTCCTTACGGGCTTTATCATCACGGAACTGGATGTGAGATGGAGTAGAATCAGATGGAGAAGAAAAAGAAGAAGATGCCCCCAAATGAAGAGGGTTCCGGGACGGAGTAGATTTGCGTTTAGGTGCCATAGAGCAGACTAACACAAGAAAGAGAAAGGGAGAGAGAGAAACACGCAGAAAAACACCAAATAGTTTAGTATCAAATGATAAAAACAAAAAAAATTTGGTACGTCTACATGAAAAATGCATGAACATGTGACTTGCAATATTAAATGTTGGAAATCTGGTTTTGTATCTCATACAAAACACACAGCGGAAGCAACAAACACGGATCTACTTCATTCATGAGAGATAACATGTAACCTTGAATTCTAGAACAAAAAATAGAAAGCGTACCTTAGTGCAGTGAAATTCAAAGCAAAATATTAGAAGCGCTTGGGAAAACTTTTTATCTTCACTCCAATTCCACTTATGCCCAAGAAGTGTGGTCTCTCAATCAATTTCCAATGAGAGAATAGGAGAGTGTCCAACAATTACATACAAACCATTTCATTTCTTGTGTAATCTTAATGAAAAACACTAATGAAAGGACTTATGAAATTCTGTATGTTTCTCTCCTTACATATAACCAATTATCTAATTGGGTTAGCCTTTTGGGCCATTCCAATTGGGCTCTTGTGTATGGCTTGGAGTAGGACCAAAAGGGAACAAATAAGACTCCAGCTCCAATGGACCTTGGGCTTTTCTGTCAATTGTTGACAAGTCCAAAGTTACCATTAATTATATTCAATACCACTATAAGAATATAATTGCACTTTAGGCCTTATTAATAAATTATATCCCAAGACTTCATTATACATGCAACCCCTTCATTAAAATATTCGAAGTAATACAAAATCATAAATATAGGCTGCTACTTTGAAGATTACTACATCTTAATCCTTGAGTACCTGATTTAATCCTTTATGTTATTCATAATACATTTATGAAATCCAATTCCATAAATATATAGTTTAATAACTCCTTACTAAAGTGGTTAGGCCCAACACTCTGAATAACCAAACCCATTAAACTTATCTCAAGGAAATATTTTATATCTCCGTTAAGAGATTATGAATTCCATCTTGAGAATATATGTTCCATCAACACTAAATGCGGCTACCCAACATATTGAGGTTTTGATCGTGACTTATAGATCTCACTTCTAATATATCAAAGCAACCTACATCTCATGATCAGGTCCACTATTCTGATAGGATTTAGAGTTGATGTAAATAGAAGTCGTGAGATTTATTATTCATTTGACAGTCGTTAGAAGAATAATAAATCTCACAGCGGTCCAGTTTAATATGCCTTAACTCTTAAAACATATCAACTAGAAGTCTCCACTTCCATGATTAAGACAAATCATCTTAGTTGATATGTTATTGTCTTCACAGATGAAATGCCCAATTTCATCACCGACTACGAACTAAAATTTTGAGTTTACAAAGAACTTGTGATTTATATCTTCTGTGACTTTTCACGTAAATCACATACGATGCATCTCATGGACTAAGAAAATGTCCCATTAGTTCATTTACAAATAGTCTGATATAATTAAACAATTTAATTATTTATGACATGCCAATAAATTGGATTTTAGGGTATAAACCCCAACATTAAAAGCATCATGGGCTCAGCCCAATCCAATCGTAACAGCTCACATCAATTTAACATATATAGCACACATCTATAATGCATGAAAATATAGTTAAAATGCACATGAGATGAAATGCATGATGATTTGAAATCATTTGAACAAAAACCCATCCCAAAATTTCACAAAAGCTACCACAATTTTGAAAAACCCAAAGTTTATCAAAAAATCCCAAAAGTTAGGTCAAAAATTGTGAAATGCATGATAAGAATAGAGAAGATAAGATCATACCAGATGAAGAAATGCTCTTGAGGCTAAAAAAATCCTGGGTATGAGGTTTAGAGAGAGAGAAATGAGTTTCGGGAGGTGAGGAGATGAAAAGGATCAAGAGAGATTAAGAGAAATGAGAGAAAATGTCGCGTGGACCCTTTATTTTGAAATCCCGGTTTCTCAATGGATCGAGAGGTGCCGAGAGCTATTGAGGATTGAAATAGCAAGAAATAGTTATTGAGTAGCTATCGAGAGGTGTCCACAGCAAAAGGAGCTCGATGGATCGAGAAGTTATCGAGTATCTATCGAGCACACAAAAACTTCCTCTATGGATCAAGTAGCTGTCGAGTAGCTATCAAGATTGAATCTCAAGAATCTCGATGGATCGAGATTGCGATAACAGCTATCGAGAAAAGAAGCTCAAAAGGCTCGATAGATAGCCTAGCTGTCGAGAGGTATCGAGAAGCTATCTAGATTGATTAAAAACAGTTTTTCAAAGAAGAGAAAAACACAGACATGAATGCAATCAAACATGCTATTCAACCAAAGATCCGAACAACATTTTAAGCTCTTAAAAACATCTCTCATCAAGAAAATGTCAAGCATTTAGATCCAAAGCGCGCGCACACACACACACACACATTAAACAAGTCTAACCAATTTTATATTTCAAAAACAAGTTAAAAAAATTTAGTGAGCATACATTAACACATGTATTCCTTATGATTGCCAAATCACATTGTATCTGCACATGTATCAAGAGTAGCAAAGAATATTGCGTGTTGTGTGTGAAAAACATCGTAAGATTGCATAAGTGTCTATATATTATGACGATTTGGGATAAAATAAAATCACTTTAGCTCACACACAATCATAACTGTTTGATTGGGTCTATCATCTTCGAGGTACATCTTATAACTCCCACATCTCCTAGAAGACACGCTTGTTTATTTGTTTTGCTTTTATTTTTCTTTGCATATTTCTTTTATGCATATCATGCAAAGGGATATAAGAGAGAGAAAAGAAATACCTAATTACGTTAATCTTTTGACATTGCACTTTTGCTATGCCAAAGCATATATATGTCATTTCATGATTGGCGAGCAACAGCAGTGAGATGGTTATTTATGCCTTTCTCTTAGAATTTTCTAGTCCTTCTCGTCCAAAAGAGTGATACGAGCGTTAATTACAAGAGATAACTATCTTACTCATCACAAACACGAGCCACAAAGCCCACTTGCTTAGTTGTTCATAAAGATGCTCATCTAAGCTATAAAAGATACAAAGTTTAGAAAATTTTGTTTCAATGGCCATCCAAGTACACAAATTCCAATGTATACAAACATACACTGTTTTTGTATTTTTTTTTTAATTTTTCAATTTTTTATGCAAAACAAAATAAAACAAAACTAAAAATAAACAAAACAAAAATATGTTAAGCAAAGAAAAGCATAAACTAGACTGACTTGAAATAAGAAAGAAAAACACACAAGTAATGCAAACTTAAAAACAATAACGGAAGAGAGAGAGAAAAAGTGACTAAATCACTTTGAGCATTTTTCCTTCTATACCTTAGAGGAACCTTTCCATTTTGCAAACCCTTGATCCAATGGGGAGTGGGAAGAATTGAAATCGTTTAAGTTTGAAAGGAACATGAGGGCTTTGAATAGATCTCCAAGAGGAGCAAAGGAGGATGGAAACTGATTCTAGTTTCTCGATGAGATCATACTGTTGCTCTGTTGAGTGGCTAACCACTTATTAATAGAAGAAACAAAAACAATAGTACTAGATAAAGCTGTTGGAAAATATGGTTTTGTATCCCATACTAAACAAATAGCGGAAGCAACAAAAATGGATCTATTTCATTCATGATTGATAACATGCATGATGTAAATTTCAGAATTTAAGAACGAGATAGCATACCTTAGTGCGATGAAATTAAAAAATATATATTAGAAGTACTTGGGAACACTTTTAATCTTCATTCCAATTCCACTTTACGCCCAAAAAGTGTGGTATCTCAATCAGTTTCTAAAGGAGAATAATTGAGTGGCTTCACTCGCACATACATACCACTTCACAATAATGTTTCTTTTTCTCTAAATAAAAATTCTGTATGTTTCTCCCTTTTATAACTAATTGATTATCTAATTGGGCCGGCCTATTGAGTCTTTCCAATTGGGCTTTAGTGTGTGGCTTGGAGTGGGACCAAAAGGGACCAATAAGACACTAGCTCCAATGGGCTTTGGGCTTTTCTATCAACTCTTGACAAGCCCAAAGTTATCATTAATTATATTTAATATCACTATATAAATATAATTGCACTCTAGGTCTTATTAATAAATTATATCCCAAGACTTTATTATGTATGCAACCCCTTCATAAAATATTCGTAGCAATACAAAGTCATGAATATAGACTGTCACTTTGAAATTACTACATCTTAATCCTTGAGTACCTAGTTTAATCCTTTAAGTTATTCATCATATATTTATGAAATCCAATTTCATAAATATATACTTTAGTATTTCCTTACTAAAGTGGTTAGGCCTAACACTCTAAATAACCAAACTCATTAAACTTATCTCAAAGGAATATTTTATATCTCCGTTAAGAGATTATGAATTCCATCTCGAAAATATATGTTCCATCAACACTAAATTTGGCTGTCCAACATACTAAGGTTTTGATCGTGACTTTAGATCTCACTCTTGATATATCAAAGCAACCTACATCTCATGATCAGGTCCATTATTCTCTCAAGATTAAGAGTTCATGTAAATAGAAGTCGTGAGATTTATTATTCATTTGACAGTCGTTAGAAGAATAATAAATCTCATAGCGGTCTAGTTCAATATGTCTTAACTCTTAAAACATATCAACATATCAACTAGAGTCTCCACTTCCATGATCAAGACAAATCATCTTAGTTGATATGTTATAGTCTTCGTAGATGAAATGCCCAATTTCATCATCGACTACGAACTGTAATTTTGAGTTTATAAAGAACTTTTGATTTATATCTTCCGTGACTAAATTACATACTATGCATCTCATGGACTATATGATAATGTACAAATATTCATGTTGCCATTATATTAGATAATAATAAAACAACTTTATTAGTCCTAACATTAAGTCATACATAATGTCATACATAGCATCATACAATAGGATTTAAGGGCACATATTATAACCATATCTCACTTGCCTTAAAGACTATTGTGCACTAATCTAACTCCCATTCCCTCCAAATGTGACTCAAAAGTCCTTTGTGGCAAGGTTTTGGTAAAGGGATCCACTAGATTACTTGCACTATCAATCTTTGCTACTACTACATCTCCTCAAGCAACAAAGTCCCGAATAATGTGATACTTTCTCTCAATGTGCTTTCCTTTCTTGTGATTCCTTGGATCCTTAGATTATGCAACTGCTTCACTATTGTCACAAAACAATGTGATGGGAACTTGCTCCATTCTCACAACACCAATATCAGAAAAGAATTTCTTGAGCCAAACAGCTTCTTTTGCCACTTCATAAGCAGCAACATATTCAGCTTCCATGGTGAGGTCCGCAATACAAGATTGCTTAACACTCCTCCAACTAATGGCTCCACCTCCCAAGGTGAACACACAACCTGAAGTGGACTTTCTGAAATCAAAATCTGATTGAAAATCTGAATATGTATAACCAATGGGAATCAAATCCTCACTATGGTAAACAAGCATATAATCTCTTATTCTCTGTAGATACTTGAGAATATGCTTTACAGCTTCCCAATATTTAAGTACTGGATTTGATTGATATCAGCTGACCATGCTAATTGAATAACAGATATCTAGTCTAGTACATAGCATGGCATACATGAGACTTCCCACTGCAGAAGCATAAGGAACTTGTCTTATCATATTTTCTTCCTCTTGAGTCTTAGGCCTTTGGTCATCAAACATAGGAAGTCCATGTCTGTAACACCCGTCTCATTTAAATTTAATTTAATTGCTTCTAGAGAGTAGATTTGATAAATTGCTTAATTTATTTTGGAGGAGATAATTAATTTTATATTGTGATTTTTTTTATAATGATAACAATAATAAAAATAATATTAAGGTGTTTAGTGGGAATATAAGTGGGTCTTAGAAGTTTATTTTAGTGTAGTGGGCTTCTAAATTTTCAGCCCAACTGAAATTAGCCTTATCATGGAATAGGCTTCTGAATTTTCAGCCCAAGTGCAACAGCTTATTATAAAAGAAAATTAGGGTTTCTCATAAACAAAAGAATAGGAGGCTGTGCACTTCAGGGCAGCCAGCAACTTCATCTTGGTTTTGAGGTAAGCATCATTCTAGGAAAGTCTTTTTTTCTTTTATTTTGCTGGGATTTCATCATTGACATGTTAGTGTTAGGGTTAGTATTAAGTTTGCTGGAATTTCAATGATAATCATGTTTTTATGAATTTCGTTCTTGGCGTTGGAATTCATATGCCAGGATTCACTTATACATGTGATATATAGATTGAAGTTTATCGTTGGCCATAAACTTCTGAATTGATAGTTAATGAATGAATGCCGTGTGCATGTGTTTGTTGCATTGGTTGCAATGCTTGGATATATGAATATATATAAATTACAGCATTACAAGAAACGGTTATATGGATATATAAATTTCGGCATTACAAGAATATATATTAATATGTTAACTGCCATGAGAGAAGTTTTGCACCGCTTGGCATGTTTACTTTGTTATACATATTATATATATATATATATATATATAAGGTGTAATCATCCTAATGGTATATTACGTATATTACATGCAAGCCTTGGCATGTTTTCCTTTGTAATATATAAGGCTTATATCTATATATATATTACAATTATTAGTGCATTTGATGGTTTGATTCGTATTGGTTGACCGAATTGTATAGAATTGCAATTTTTGGGCAGCTTTACAATTAAATATATGAGTATTTTAGATGTTAGTTTAGGGAATGCTTTACAATTATTTTAAACTAGAATAGGTTTGGGGGTATGTTAGAAATACACGTTAAATGTTATCTTGCCAAATCTTCATAGTGGTTGAAGAATTGTTTTATCAAGAGGACTTTGTGGTTATTAAAGAACCTGCCCTTATTGAATTGTTTAATTATTATTTAGGTTCTAGTTGACGTTGTTTCGAGCAATTGAAGTGAAGCTTGGTTTAGCCACTAGAGGTAAGTAGACTTCAACACATGACGTCTCTCAAGACGTATATTTTATATATATATATATATATAATTGTGGTAAAAATATATTTATATATATATACATACACATAATTGCAAAAGTGAAGTTTCAAAGACTTATACCATTGTTAGTGCTTTATACATACTCAAACTCTATTATTTATTGTATATTTTTGTGAAACTGTATATGTCAAGAGTGTTTCAAATGGTCAACTAGACAGTCTGCAACCTTTGCCAACACAGGGTTAAGTGTTGGTCTTCGGCCGAAGTAGTGTTAGTGTGGTGTGGTGCAGTGTTATTGTTGCTCTTCGGAGCTAGTGTTGCCTCTTTGAGGTTAGTGTTATTGTTCCCATGGGAAATCACCCACCGAGTGTTTAGCAGCTTTTGTCTGTGTTTGACTAATATTTTTCATATTGAAATTACTGTTTATTTACTACTGTTCTTTTAGGTGGAAAATTGCATATTTTCAAAATAAAATTTGTTTCTACCTATTTGGTGCATATTGGCATATAAATGTGGTCATTATTTTATTAATGTTTACAGTGTTATAGTGAAGTGTTTTATTTTAACAGTTTTATAGAATATATTATATTACAGTTTAAACTAATTTTAATTGTATCGTGATGACTATATTTTGTCAATGATATTATCGTTTTGTTTTTGGAAGACATCCTCATGTTTGTAGTCTCTTATTGAGCCTTTAGCTCACCCCTCTTTCCATCCTTTCAGATTAGAGTTATGGAGTGTCTTTTGGTGGTAGACCAGTGGAGCCTTAGATGAACGACTTCGTTTGGAGCTTGATAGTTGCAGAATTGTTTTAGTAAAATTGTTTCAGGACAATGAGATTATTATTTTGGAACTATTTTGAGATGTTATTTGGAGATTTTACATTCAAGAATATTATTGTTGTTTTGTTTTTATGGATTGTTAAGGAAATCTGATGATATTCAAGAAGTTTATTTGAGGATAAATATTACGCTCTGTTCCATTATGTCATTGTTGATTTTTCTAAGACAGGTTATGCATCTAAATCCTTATTAAGGGTTTGGGGTGTTCGGTAACCCTGTGTGGGCTCAGAGACACTACCCCACAAAGTGGGCCCTAACGAGGACGTTAGGGATTTAAGTGGGGGAGATTGTGATGCCCCAATTTGATTGATTGATTGTGTGATGTGTGTGGGTGTGTGATGAGTCCCACATCGGGCATTTACTGGGTAGATCTGGGCTTTATTAACAGCTACAAGGAGCTTCAATAGTGACTAGTCCTTTTGAGGTATAGCGCAGATGTGGCTAGCGCTTTTCCTTGGGTCGTTACAATGTCTAAAAGGAAGTAATCCTTTCTTGGAGTTTTGCATGCTAAACCATTCTAGAACCTTATCTATATACCCAGTTTATGATAAACCTAATATCTTATTCTTGCGATCTCGCCAAAGCTTGATCCCTAGAATAAAGTTAGCTTCATCTAAGTCCTTCATTTCAAATTGGCTTGACCACCAAACCTTTACCGATGACATTACCCCTACATCATTTCCAATTAGTAAAATATCATCAACATAAAGCACTAGGAACATTACTACTTTATCTTGATGTCTTTTGTACACACATGGTTCATCAAGATTTTGTTCAAAACCAAATGATTTGATTGCTTGATCAAATCTAATGGTCCATGACCTAGATGCTTACTTAAGTCCATAAATGGACTTTTTCAACTTGCATACCATATGCTCTTAGTTCTTTGCTATGAAACCTTCCGGTTGCATCATATAGTTTTCTTCTTCAAGATTGCCATTAAGAAATGCAGTCTTGACATCCATTTTCCAAATCTCATTATCATAATGAGTAGCAATGGATAAGAGAATTCTGATAGATTTAAGCATGGCTACTGGTGAAAAAGTTTCATCATAGTTAATTCCTTCTTTTTGTGTATACCATTTCGCCATTAGTCTTGCTTTAAAAGTTTCAACCTTTCCATCTATCCCTCTCTTCCTCTTGTAAACCTATTTGCAACCAACAGGTTTAATGCCGTTAGGCGCCTTTACAAGATTCCATACTTGATTGGAATACATAGAATCCAATTCAGATTTCATAGCTTGGACCCAATGATGTGCATCTATATCATTCATTGCCTCCTCATAAGTGTAGGGATCCGATTCAGCCTCTTCTGGGATAGCTTCATAAGTTTCTCCCAAACTTATAAATCTTCTAGGAGGCCGAACAATTCTCCCAATACGACAAGGCACCTGTGTACTAGTCATCTCATGTGTAATATCTTATGGTGTATCCAATACAACCACATCATTCCTAGTTTCATCCATTGGTTGTTCAATTACAGGTTCATCTAATTCAGCCAATACAACTTTACTTCTAGGATTAAAATTATTCACATAATCATCTTCCAAAAATTTGGCATGTGTGCTAACAAACACTGTGTTATCCTTATGATTATAGAATAAATAACCATTGGTTTCCTTTGAATACCCTATAGACATGCATACTTTCGTTTTAGCTTCCAACTTATCAGACTTCCCTTTCAACACATGTGCTGGATATCCCCAAATGTGGTGATATTTCATACTAGGCTTGCGCCCACTCCACAATTCCTTAGGTGTGTTGGGAATAGATTTTGATGGAACTAAATTCAAAATATGTATAGTAGTTTTTACATAAAAGGAAATTGGTAAAGTTGAATAACTCGTCATGGATCTAACCATTTCCAAAAGTGTCCTATTCCTTCTTTTCGCTACACCATTTTGTTGGGGAGTTCCAGGTGCAGTCAATTGGGAGACTATCACATTTTGAATTAGGTAATCCTTGAAATCCCCAAGAAGGTATTCGCCACCTCGATTAGATCGAATGGCCTTTATGCATTTACCCAATTAATTTTCAACTTCAGCCCTAAACTCTTTGAACTTTTCAAAGGCTTCAGACTTTCGTCTCATTAGGTACACATAACCATATCTTGAGTAATCATCTGAAAAAGTGATGAAGTACTCATAACCTCCTTTTGCTTGGGTTGACATAGGACCACATACATCTGTATGAACTAATTCAAGCAACTCTAGGGCTCTTCTACCTTTTGCATTAAAAGACCGTTTGGTCATTTTACCTTCCAAACAAGATTCACAAACTGGAAATCCATCAAAGTCCATGGCCTGTAAAAGTCCATCTTTGATTAGTCTTTGAATCCTATTTGAATTAATATGACCCAAACCTAAGTGCCATAGATATGCATCACTAGTAGAAGGAAACTTTCTCTTTAATGATTTTACATGAGAGCTACTATCTAATTCAGAATTGTATAATTCATGCTTGTCAGAAGTTAAAATATAAAGACCATCCACAATATTGTCAGAATAGATAAATATTTTATCCTTTTTTATTACAACATTGTCTTTAAGGATAACATAATATTTATGTTTACCTAAATAAGTTGCAGAAATTAAATTCCTATGAACATTAGGTACATACAAACAGTCTTCCAATATTAAAACCCTAGACTCAAAGTATAAATTAAACACTCCAACAGCTACAACGGGTATTCTACTCCCATCAGCCAAAGTAAGAAACAATTCCCCTTCATTCAGCTTTTTGGTCTCCTGGAACCCCTGCAAAGTGTTGCAGATATGATTAGTACAACCTGAATTCACACACCAGGAATCCGTGGGATTCTGTACCAAACATATTTCAAGAAGGAATGTTTTTTTCATACCTTTATTCTTGGCAGCCTTAAATATTGGACAATTCCTCTTCTAATGTCCTTTCTCACCACAATGGAAACACTTTCCTTTAGTTTTCTTTCTACCTTTGCCTTTCGACTTAGGTTGAGAAGTAGAAGCCTCAGCCATATTGGCATCAACGCTAGAAGTATCAAGAATGCCTTCCACCACTACCAACTCATTCATCAATTTAGACAACATATAAACCTTTTTGTTCATATTATAATTAAGCCTGAATTCCTTGAATGATTCTAGTAGTGACTGGAGTATCATATCCACCTGGGATTCTCCATCAATATCGGCACCTAAAACTTCCAATGTATTCAAATTAGAGATCATCCTAAGACAATGTTCCCTTACTGGAGTACTTTCAGCCATTTTGGTATTATAAATTTACCTCATAGTTTCTTGCCTTGCAGAACGATCTTGCTCATCAAACATCTCCTTCAGACTTAGCATAATGTCCGTAGCTAGTTCTACATCCTGCATTTGATGTTGTAGAACATTTGAAATAGATGCTAGGATATAGCACTTGGCCATCTCATTAGATTTTTGCCAACAATTATATCGTTGTTTTTCCTCAAGAGGAGCATCTAATGATGGAAAGCTAGGACATGGTCAAGTAAGCACATATTTGTGCTCTTTAGCAGTAAGAACAATGTCCAAGTTTCTTTTCCATTCAACATAGTTGGATCCAGTCAGCTTGTTTTGATTAAGAATAGCAACAAGTGGGCTAAATGATGCCATTATTTAAATCTGAAAATAATAAACATGAATACAATAAGTAAACTAGACATTATCAATTTAGCATATAAGGATATAATATGGAAAATCTGGTTTTGTATCTCATACTAAACACACAGCGGAAGCAACAAAAATGGATCTATTTCATTTATGATTGATAACATGCACGATGTAAATTTCAGAATTTAAGAACGAGATACTATACCTTGGTGCGGTAAAATTCTAAACAAAAGATTAGAAGTACTTGGGAACACTTTTAATCTTCACTCTAATTCCACTTTACGCCCAAGAAGTGTGGTCTCTCAATCAATTTCTAAGGGAGAATAATTGAGTGGCTTCACTCACACATACACACCACTTCACAATAATGTTTCTTTTTCTTTTAATAAAAATTCTGTATGTTTCTCCCTTTTATAACTAACTGATTATCTAATTTGGTCAGCCTATTGGGCCTTTCCAATTTGGCTTTAGTGTGTGGGTTGGAGTGGGACCAAAAGGGACCAAAAAGACACTAGCTCCAATGGGCCTTGGGCTTTTCTATCAACTCTTGACAAGCCCAAAGTTACCATTAATTATATTTAATACAACTATATAAATATAATTGCACTCTAGGCCTTATTAATAAATTATATCTCAAGACTTTATTATACATGCAACCTCCTTATTAAAATATTCGTAGTAATACAAAGACATGAATATAGACTGCCACTTGAAGATCACTACATCTTAATCTTTGAGTACCTAGTTTAATCCTTTATGTTATTCATAATATATTTATGAAATCAAATTCCATAAATATATACTTTAGTAAATCCTTACTATACTGATTGAGCCCAACACTCTGAATAACCAATCCCATTAAATTTATCTCAAGAGAATATTTTATATCTCCGTTAAGAGATTATGAATTTCATCTTGAGAATATATGTTCCATCAACACTAAATGTGGCTGCCCAACATACTGAGGTTTTGATCGTAATTTTAAATCTCACTCCTGATATATTAAAGCAACCTACATCTCATGATTAAGTCCATTATTCTCTCAGGATTAAGAGTTCATGCAAATAGAAGTCATGAGATTTATGATTCATTTGACAGTCGTTAGAAGAATAATAAATCTCACAGCAGTCAAGTTCAATATGTCTTAACTCTTAAAACATATTAACATATCAACTAGAAGTCTCCATTTCCATGATCAAGACAAATCATCTTAGTTGATATGTTATAGTCTTTGCAGATAAAATGCCCAATTTTATCACCGACTACGAACTATAATTCTGAGTTTACAAAGAACTTGTGATTTATATCTTCCGTGACTAAATCACATAAATCGCATACTATGCATCTCATGGACTATATGATAATGTCCAAATATTCATGTTGCTAGATAATAATAAAACAACTTTATTAATCATAACATTAATTCATACATATGGGAAGTGCAAGAGAAAATCCAAGAATACCCCCAGTGGACCATGAAGTAGCAAAAATGTTACAAAGACCCCCTAATGAGAGGAATACTCTCAGCAGATTAAAAGGCACAAAGATCCTAAGAATTATCCCAAGTGAACTGAAAGGATTTAGGATTTCCCTAGTGGATCAAAAATCACTAAAAGTGCTCCCCTATAAGTTAAGATCATCAACCGACTCCCCAGTGAGTCACAAAATAGAGAAGTTTTCCCTAAGAATCATCAAGGACTGTCTCGAGAGTCCAAAATACTAAGAAAACTCCCTCGATGGTTGTGAGGAAAAGAGTTTCCGCAAGGATCCAAGAATTACCAAGAAAATGCCCTTGTGAATAGAACTAACATAAGCTCCCCAAGGAGTTATAAAAGATTTCCTCATATAGATTCCTCATATAAACTCCCGCTATAAAATCTTCTGGTTGCTTCATATAGATTTCCTCTTCAAGATTGCCATTAAGAAATGCAGTCTTGACATTAATTTGCCAAATCTCATAATCATAATGCGCACCAATGGATAAGAGATTTCTGATAGATTTTAGCATTGCTACTGGTGAAAAGGTTTCCTCATAATCAATACCTTCTTTTTGAGTTTACCCCTTCGCCACTAGCCTTGCTTTAACGGATTTAACCTTTCCATCTATCCCTCTCTTCCTCTTGTAAACCCATTTGCAACCAACAGGTTTACTGCCGTTAGGCGCCTTTACAAGATCCCAAACTTGATTGGAATACATGAAATCTAATTCAGATTTCATAGCTTGAACCCAATGATGTGCATCTATATCATTCATTGCTTCTTCATAAGTGTAAGGATCAGTTTCGGCCTCCTCTGAGATAGCTTTATAAGTCTCTCCAAGGCCTATGAATCATATAGGTGGCCTAACATTCCTCCCACTACGACGAGGCACCTATGTACTAGACATCTTATGAGTAGTATCTTGTGGTGTATCCAATACAGCCACATCATCCCTAGTTTCAACCATTGGTTGTTCAATTATAGGTTCATTCATTTCAGCCAATAGAACTCTACTTCTAGGAGTAAAATTATTCATATAGTCATTTTCCAAGAATTTGGCATTTGTACTAACAAATACTTTGTTATCTCTATGACTATAGAATAAACCTCCAGCATTCCTTTTGGATACCCTACAAAGAATACCACTTCTGTTTTAGACTGTAACTTGTCAGTCTTTCCTTTCAACACATGTGTTGGATAACCCCAAATATGGAGATGTCTCATACTAGGCTTACGCCTATTTCACAACTCTATAGGTGTTTTAGGAACAGACTTCGAAGGTACTAAATTCAAAAGATACATTGCAGTGTTCAAGGCATATCCCCAAAAGGAAGTTGGTAGAGTCGAATAACTCATCATGGACCTAACCATATCTAAAAGAGTCCTATTCCTTCTTTCCGCTACACCATTTTGTTGTGGAGTTTCAGGTGCAGTCAATTGAGATATAATCCCATTTTCAGTTAAGTAATCCTTGAAATCCCCAAGAAGGTATTCGCCACCATGATCAGATCGAATGGCCTTTATGCGTTTACCCAATTGATTCTCAACTTCAGCCCTAAACTCTTTGAACTTTTCAAAGGCTTCGGACTTCCGTTTCATTAGGTACACATAACCAAATCTAGAGTAATCATCAGTGAAAGTAATGAAATACTCATAGCCACCTCTTGCTTGGATTGACATAGGACCAGATACATCTGAATGTACTAGTTCTAGCAACTCTTGGGCTCTTCTACCTTTTGCATTAAAAGGTAGTTTGGTCATTTTATCTTCCAAACAAGATTCACAAACTGGTAATTCATCAAAATCCAATGGCTTTAGGAGTCCATCTTTGATCAGTCTTTGAATCCTATTTGAATTAATATGACCCAAACGCAAGTGCCAAAGATATGCATCACTAGTAGAAGGAAACTTTCTCTTTAATGATTTTACATGTGAGCCATTATCTAATTCAGAATTATATAATTCATGCTTATCAGGAGTTAAAATATAAAGACCATCCACAATATTGCCAGAACAGATAAACACTTTACCCTTCTTTATTACAACATTGTCTTTAAGGATAACACAATATCCATTTTTACCTAAATAAGTTGCAGAATTTAAACAATCCAATAGCTACAATCGGAATCCTACTCCTATCAGCCAAGGTCAGAAACAACTCCCCTTCTTTAAGCCTTTTGGTCTCCTGGAACCCCTGCAAAGAATTGCAGATATGATTAGTACAACCTGAATCCACACACCAGGTATCCGTGGGATTTTGTACTAAACATATTTCAAGAATGAATGAAATTTTCATGCCCTTGTTAGTGGCCTTGAACTTTGGACAATTCCTCTTCCAATGTCCTTTCTCACCACCTTTGTCGGCAACCCCTAAGACAATTTGTTTACCCTCTTGCTTAGTGAAGTCCTTCTTCTTCTTCTTCTTCTTACCCTTGCCTTTCGACTTAGGTTGAGAAGTAGAAGCTTCACCAACATTAGCTTCAACACTAGAAGTACCAAGGATGCCTTCCGCTGCTACCAACTCATTCATTAATTCAGACAAAGAATAAATCTTTTTGTTCATGTTATAATTAAGTCTGAATTCCTTGAATGATTCCGGTAGTGACTGGAGTATCATATCCACTTGAGATTCTCCATCAATATCGGCACATAAAACCTCTGATGTATTCAGATTAGAGATCATTGTAAGACAATGGTCTCTCACTGAACTACCTTCAGCCATTTTGGTATTATAAATTTGCCTCATGGTTTCTTGCCTTGCAGAACGGCCTTGCTCACCAAACATCTCCTTCAGACTTAGCATAATGTCTGAAGCTAGTTCTACATCCTGCATTTGATGCTGTAGAACATTTGAGATGGACGCTAGGATATAGCACTTGGCCATTTCATTAGATTTCTGCCAACGATCATATTGTTGTTTTTTCCTCAAGAGGAGCATCTAATGAAGGAAAGTTAGGACATGGTTGAGTAAGCACATATTTGTGCTCTTCAGCTGTGAGAACTATGTCCAAGTTTCTTTTCTAGTCAACATAATTGGATCCAGTCAGTTTGTTTTGATTAAGAATGGTAACAAGTGGGCTAAATGATGCCCTGTTTAAATCTGAAATAATAAAAATGAATATAATAAGTAAACTGGAAATTATCAATTTAGCATATAAACATATAGTATGGAACCTTAATAAAGCCATAATATAATATATGCAACGACAACCCAATCCCATACTCAATATCCCTCAGCATAGAGTGAACATTAAATACGATGATTGATTGAGAACTATTCTCATTATTAGTGCTATCATGATAACTCTTATCAAACACCAATAATATGTCGTTATACATTTGGCCTCTAAATAATTATAGTAAGAACTCAGCATAGAGGATACTATAATATTTAGTCTAGTGTATACCATTGTCTAGAATCATGTGTAGCCACATTTCATCCCCTTAACAGGCTTTTCATGTAGTACCATGATACAAAACACCCTCCGCATGGAATGCAAAGCTCGAAGCTAAGACAAGGTGTTTGATCAAACCAATATAAACCAAGAAATTCAATCTTGTAAGACCATGAAATACATACTCTCCACATGGAATGCAAAGCTCAAAGCTAAGACAAAGTATATATCTCATACTACTATGAACCAACAATGGAGGCTGTGAGATCCAACCTTTGTATCTGTCTCCCACTAGATGTTTTAAATTAAAGGTTTTTATTTTAAACATGTATAAACTAATTATACACAGCCTTGCACTTTATACATGTGAAAACATTTTGAAAAACCTTCAAAAATCTCTTTATAAGCATTTTCGCGAGAATACCGTGACTAAGCACTTCCCGCGAAAAAAAGTTAAGGAAAAATTGAAAACACCAAAAATCACACAGAGACTTTCGCTATTGTCTCGCGACTGTTTCGCGAGTAAAGCTTACCCGCGAAAAACCCGTGTTTTTAGTTTTTCCAGAACAATTGCAAAGAGTTTTCTACGACTTTTCATGAACAAACAATTACCATATAAGCATGATATGCAGAACTTTATATCAAAACTGAAATCTATTGATGCTATAGCCTTAAAGATTAATTTAACATACTTAAATTCAAATTTAAACAACATCATAACATCAATATCAGTTTTTATCAAATCATAGTTTCAACAACCATGCAGAAAATTAAATGCATATAAAATCTTCTAACATGATGAAACTATTATCTGTAATTCCAAAACTCACAAAACATGTTATACAAATTCGAAATGAAGACCGCTCTAATACCAATGAAGGAAAATTACATGTTTGTATCGCATACAAAACATACGCAGCGGAAAATAAACGGATCTACTTCATTCGCAATTGATAACATGCACTATGTAAGTTTTAGAATATATGAACAAGAGAGTGTACCTTGATGCGGTGAAATTCAAAACCAAAGAGAAAAAGTTCTTGAGAACACTTTCAATCTTCACTCCAATTCCACTTGATGCCCAAGATGTGTGGTCTCTTAATCAGTTCTATGTTTCTAGAGAGAATATGAAAAAGTGTCTCTCTTCCTTATATCATATCTTATGAACATACAAACCATTTGATTCTATATAAAATTCTGTATGTTTCTCTCCACATAACTGATTATCTAATTGGACTAGCCTTTTGGGCCTTCCCAATTGGGCTTTAGTGTGTGGCTTGGAGTGGGACCAAAAGGGAATAAATAAGACACTAGCTCCAATGGGCCTTAGGCTTTTCTATCAACTCTTGACAAGTCCAAAGTTACCATTAATGATATTTAATACCACTATATAAATATAATTGCACTCTAGGCCTTATTAATAAATTATATCCCAAGACTTTATTATACATGCAAGCCCTTCATAAAATATTCGTAGTAATACAAAGTCATGAATATAGACTGCCACTTTGTAAATTACTAAAAGCACTCTTCAACAAAATCATACTCCCAGTGAGTCTTCCAGTATCCCCAGTGGATCTTTCATCCAAAAATAGTCAAGCAAGTCAGAGAGTCAGGGTACAAACCTTGTGCACATATCTTACGAGTAAGCATAGATCTTGTACAAGTCAGAATGGTGCACATATCCTCCGGGAATTGAATACGTAGGAACTGGTCCCATGTAACACAAAATTCATGGACATATCCTTCGAGAATTGAACATGTAAGCACGAAACCCTATACATGTCAGAAAGTCAGAATGTAGATCTTATGTACATATCCTCTGGGAATTGAACATGCAGGTACGGATCTCATACAAGTCAAAAAGTCAGAATACAAACCTTGTGCACATATCCTACAGGAATTGAATATGCAGGCATAGATCTTATACAAGTCAGAATTCAGACCTTGTGCACATATCCTATAGGAATTGAATATACAGGCACAGATCTTATACAAGTCAGAGTTGGGCACATATCCTTTAGGAGTTAAACACGCAAGCACACCACACAAATTTTGCGCACATATCCTATAGGAATTAAACAAGTACCACTCAGAGAAGTTTAAGGCAAAAGCCCCAGATGGACACCACAGATATATATATATCCTTTTAAGCTCGTAGGAGCACATTTGTTTGATTGTTTGAGCTCGTAAGTGCACCCTTGTTTGATTGTTTGAGCTTGTAAGAGCACCTTTGTTTTTCTTTTTAGTGACTCTGGGATAGTGAGTCACTCACCTTTTGCTTGCAATTGGCAAAATAGGTTCTAGGATAGCGAACCTATCGTTGCTCGTTTCCTGAGCAACAAAGGTGGGAATTCAGATATACAATATCCCATGTAACTCTTTGGAGTTGCACCCCGCCCCTTGTACGCATGATGTGTGTCATATGCGTGGGTTGGGCCTGAGCCTTACGTTGAAACAAAATGTTTTGTCTCTTATTCTTTTGATTCCATTAGCAAAGCTCATGAATCAAAAGAGGGGCATCTATAGACACCACATTTGTACCCCTTACGACTCGGCCCCTGTTCCCCAATGATGTTGAATTCTAAGACCCAAGGTTGGTTTCGGCCCCAATCAGAAGTTAAATTGACTTTAGAAGTGTTAAAACAAGAAATATAACTATCAATGACCAAATAAATTAATTTTTGAAAAATAAGGCCAAAGGAAACCCTATTTCGAGAAGTTATACAAGGCATGTTTTCTCCATTTATGTTGGGGTTTGAAATAAATCCAACATTGTCTGAGGATCGTTTAAAACCCCCCTCATTGTCTGAGGATCGTTTAAAACCCCTTTTTTCACACTATAAGAAGCCTTACATGGTATATTTTCAAGACATATATAAATCCCACGGAAAAACTCTAAGATTTACTAGAAATAGTGAATCAAAAGGGAGTTTTTCACAAAACACCCTCAAGTCAATTTTCTTTTGATTAGGGCCTTTTCTGGCCTTGATCTTTGAGTTTAATCTTTACTAATCACTTTTTTTATTGAATTGTGAATAGATTTGACTAAGAGGAACAATCAAAAATCAAGCTTGGAGAGCTTTTCTTTGAGGTATCTAGTCTAAAATTTTCTTTTTCCTTTCTTTCTTTTTCTACCTTTAAATCTTTCTGTTTGTATTGTTTTCTTATTTTAATATGCTTTAACATGTTCATCTAGTTTAGGTTTATATGTTTGTGTGTTTTAAATGCATGTTAGGTTGTTAGAATTCCCGTTTTGAGGTCATGCCTTGTTTTTGGTGTTTATAAGGTTTCTGGGCAAGAACCTATGTACGCATAATCTTACCCACATATGCAAGCTTGATTATGCATATGCAGGCTTGTTCTTGTATGCGCAGGCCGCTACCCAAAAACCAATTTTTTTTTTTTCTGTTTGTTTTGCTGCTTTCACATGTTTGTTTTGTTTAGCTTCATGTTTTTATACTTCCAAGAGTCTCTGTTTCACATGTTTATTTTCTTGTTTGCTATTACATGTTAGAATTAGGATTTATTTTTTGTTTTATTGTTTTGATGACATGATCATTCATTCACATGCTCATGCATAAATGTCATGGGTGATGAGTTACTGCAAGGTAAGTAAAAGGTAAGTCATGCATTGGAAATGTTCATGCATTTGTGATACGATCTTGTTTTGGTGTTCGAGAGGAATATGCTTGTTTGGTTGAGTATTTCCAAAGTGTACATGCAATGCTTTTAATGATTCATATGTTGCTGCCTTGTTGTGTTGCTACCTAGTTTGATATGCTTTGATGCCTTGATTAGATGATTGCTAGGTTGGTTAAGATGTATGCTAAATAAATGCTAGGAGATGCCATGCTAGATGAATGCTAAGGTCTATAGTTAAGACATAAGACACAATGATGGGAAGCCAACCTTAGAGTTAGGCGGTTTTAGGTGCCTAACACCTTCCCAAGACTATACCTTAACTCCAAACCCATATCGCTGGTAGTAAGATCAAAAGGTCCTTCCTGGAAAGGATGCTATATATATGGTTCCTAGACCATTGCAAAAATTAGGTGCTGACTCCATTTCGACCCTTCCCTTGCGTCCACAATGGGCCCACCATAGAAACCGTGGAGAGTGTCTAAGGTAACAAATGTTTTCCACGACCTCTATTCAAAAGGAATTGCTAGTATCCAGTTGAGAAAGTCCTCTTATCCCAGGGTAATCAACAAGCGAGCTTAGGCTGAAAAATAAGATAGATCAAATTAGTTCAACAATAGTATAGCAAAATCGACGACTAGAATGGCGTGACAAGCAACTGGGGAAACTGACGACACACCAGAATTATCCATAATCCCCCAAGCATGGTCGTAAGCCTCACCTATGCTTTCCCACTCGTCGAGTCTGCATATCCAATTAACCCCTTGGACAAAGAAAACCCTACTCTTCCACTAACAGTTGGAATCAAGCAAGTCAGATACCAGCCTCAGTGATACCCGACGGCACACAAAGTTACAAAAACCCATCAATGCCATGATCTCTTAGGACTTTTAACAATAGAAAAACTCTTCAAGAGATAGGGCTCGATAGCCACCACTCATCTGGCCCCACAACACTTCAGCACCTATGAATATTCTCCAAGCGTTGGAGGCTACTAGGCAAATGGATATGCCCAAATAATCTGCTAACTGACAATAGAGATGGCTAAAAGGCAACCTCAGCCTCACGATGAAGGCTACCTTGTAAAACCCAACCTTATACAATTCCCCCATATAACACTTCTCCCCCTTATCAGCCTTTCTCATAGGTACATAGCAAGAATCTTGAAACAAGGATGAAGTCTATCAAACACCTCATTCTTCATGCTTGCAGGGAAATCTTTTATTGATCAAATTTAGGGAAGGACAATTTTCCTATAGCCTCGCCCTGACTGACTGACAACCCCTTCTTCCTTAAAGGGTGAATCTGTCGGTGACTCCTTCTTAGAGCCATATTGTTCATTTAATATAGACTTATATCCTAAACAAGTAGGCCTCATCGTCGCCCGACCCTTAACAAACTGACGATGAACATTTACTCGTTGCTTCACTACTTCCTAACATTCCCTCACCTACAAGAGACGAATGGAAACTAAGATTATAATCACTTGTCTCCTAAAAATAAAACCAGCAAGTACTTACCAAAATAAAAATAATAATAATAATAATAAAGTAAAGTAAAATAGAGAGAAGACTTAAGTAATAGCGACAATAGCGATGTAAGCAATAAATAAAGGAAACCGACAGTTCTTTGAGGCGACAAACGATCTCCTAAAAACCAACAAAGGAAAATCTCTGATTTGGTGCTAAGGAGTAAAGAATGGCAAACAAGAGGCTAGGAAAGGCATCGAAATATTTATAGGTCGGAGGAGCATGGGAACAAAGCGATGCTACTGTCTAGGGCATCCAATCAAAAGTTGCCACGTGTTGCCTAGTCTCTCTATAAGACTCTTTTGCCCCTATTAATAGCACGAACTCCTAGGTGAAGTAATTAATGACCATTAGATATTTATTGCAAACTCCGTGGCCCATAGGTTATCCTAACGAACAACAGAGTAAGAGGCAGCTAATAGTGGTATTTTTGTCCAAAAAAGTTTTTTAAACTTTTTAACCCGTTAGGTAAGTGCCTCACCCAATAAGACCATCTACCATGGACCTGTTGGGATGCACATCCCATTCAATCCCCTTAAGGCCCCAACGATTCGACAATTCGCTCTCCTCTAAGACTCGTCAGCTTTGGGAGACCTGTCGAGTATCATGTATTTGGCCTTGACGGTTAGCTAGCGTAGGTGCTTGACGGACGGTATGCGCCTCATCCTCCATTTGCATACTGACGGATGGATAATCATACCGACAAATGGATAATCATACGGACTATTGAGTACACTAGGTCTCATAAACCTTTTTCCATGCTCTCCACTCATGTGTCCATATATGGAAATAACTTGCACACCACACCCAAAGACCCTGCTACATGTTTGTATCTTCCCTATATAGGTAGAGAAGCCCTAAGATCTTAGAGCTTTAACTCTAAATCTTTTCTACAAGGAAAGCTCCTACATTCAAAGGATCTAGGTCAGCTCTACACCATTATATAAGCACCAAACCTCCTCTTCATTAAGGTAGGTGAAATTTCCTAGCTCTCACACTATTGATTTCTTGGAGATTCCTCTATCACTGACTTAACCTTCGGAGGATCTTTGGTCGGCACCCCATCAGTGCTCTCTATTGGTTCTTAATTCTCTTGCTCTTCACGTACCCTCATTGGCACACCCGTGGACGATTAGCCCACTAACGATTTTTTGCATCATTATATAATATTATTGAATTACATAACATGGCTGGGATAATTTCGTGTGACTGTATATTTTATTTTAACTATTCTTCTACTCGTCTTATTTTCCATAAATATATCTAATTCAGGTCTCTCTCAAAAAATGAAATCTCAATTAGTGTGAAAACACTAATGCTTTTTTAGACCCCCAATTTTAAATTATGGCTTAATTGCTTTTACTCTAACTTATCTAAGTGCGGAACAAGAGTAAAACAAGCGCAATAAACCGGAACACTGTTGGTAAATAAACATGTTTGCATCGAATACAAAACATACGCAGCGGAAAATAAACGGATCTACTTCATTCGCAATCGATAACATGCACTATGTAAGTTTCAGAATATAAGAACAAGAGAGTGTACCTTGATGCGGTGAACTTCAAAACCGAATGAAGAAGTACTCGGGAATACTTTCAATCTTCACTCCAATTCCACTCGATGCCCAAGATGTGTGGTCTCTCAATCAGTTCTATGTATCTAGAGAGAATATGAAAGAGTGTCTCTCTTCCTTATTTCATATATTATTATTATAAAACATACAAACCATTTTATTCTATATAAAATTCTGTATGTTTCTCTCCACATAACTGATTATCTAATTGGGCTAGCCTTTTGGGCCTTCCCAATTGGGCTTTAGTGTGTGGCTTGGAGTGGGACCAAAAGGGAACAAATAAGACACTAGCTCCAATGGGCCTTGGGCTTTTCTGTCAACTCTTGACAAGTCCAAAGTTACCATTAATTATATTTAATACCACTATATAAATATAATTGCACTCTAGGCCTTATTAATAATTATATCCCAAGACTTTATTATACATGCAACCCCTTCATAAAATATTCGTAGTAACACAAAGTCATAAATATAGACTGCCACTTTGTGAATTACTACATCTTAATCCTTGAGTACCCGGTTTAATCCTTATGAGTTATTCACCATATATTTATGAAATCCAATTTCATAAATATATACTTTAGTCTTACTAAAGTGGTTAGGCCTAACTCTCTGAATAACTGTACCCATTAAACTTATCTCAAGGGAATATTTTATATCTCCGTTAAGAGACTATGAATTCCATCTTGAGATTATATGTTCCATCAACACTAAATGTGGCTGCCCAACATACTGAGGTTTTGACCGTTACTTTAGATCTCACTCCTGATATATCAAAGCAACCTACATTTCATGATCAGGTCCATTATTCTCTCAAGATTAAGAGTTCATGTGAATACAAGTCGTGAGATTTATTATGCAATTGACAGTCGTTAGGAGAATAATAAATCTCACAGCGGTCCTGTTCAATATGTTTTAACTCTTAAAACATATCAACATATTAACTAGAAATCACCATTTCCATGATCAAGACAAATCATCGTAGTTAATATGTTATAGTCTTCGCAGATGAAATGCCCAATTTCATCACCGACTACGAACCAAAATTCTGAGTTTACAAAGAACTTGTGATCTATATCTTCTGTGACTAAATCACATAAATCACATACTATGCATCTCATGGACTATTTGATAATGTCCAAATATTCATGTTACCATTATTTTAGATAAGAATAAAACAACTTTATTACACATAATATTAAGTCATACATCATTTCTCAAATAATGTCATACATAATATCATACATAGCATCATACAATAGGATTTAAGGGCACATATCCTAACAAACACTACTCTAAGCGATAAGCAAGTACAATAACAATTAAATGTAAAAATTAAAGAGTAGGGAAGAGAGATAACACCGAGACGTATTATTGAAAAGAAAATCGAAGAATTCGGCGAAAAACCTCTCTATGACCCTCCAAGTTGAAATCAATCCACTAGTGAATAAGTTGGAGTAAAATGATATCAAAAAGACCCTTCAAGCCTAATCTGCTACTAACAAAACTTCTCGGAGTCATGTTTTCACTAGTTATCTGAATCCCGTAATACCGCCCAATTACATCTGCCAAGCCTCACCGACTTCTTTTGGCAAATCCTAAATGCTTCCCAAGCTCCAAAACACTCTCTACACTCTGAATAGGTGTGGGTTATGTTTAGATACAAATATCCTCTCAAGGTATGATAATGGGAGAGGGAGAAGAGAAAAGACTACAAGGATTTCTCTATTGAGGATGAGTAGCTCTCTCTAACAAGGTGGGTATGTTGTAGAATCCTCTCTAAGGCTTGCTTCTGAATAGCCTCCTTTTTAATTTTGTGGGTAATGAAGCTATATATAGTATGAGTGAAGGGTTAGAAAGTCACACTTAAAATCCTCTAGCCAAAGAGTTTCGTGGGTCACTTCGCGACTTGGCCCGAGTCGCAAAGTGACTTGCGAAATACTGCCTGGCACTTGACTATTTAGCTTCCAGCACGTGCTTCTCATGTGACTTTCATGGGTTGCACCACTCGCGAGTTAAGTCGCAAGATCAACTTCTTGAGCAATCTTCACCAACCTAATACTAAACCCAATACACCACAAAATACAAGGAAATAAATTAATGCAATTACAACAATTTTTATCATGGAATAAAGCCAACATAAATGTTATGTGAAAAAACCATAACTTAACAATCTCCCCCTTTGGATATTCCGTGGCAAAAACACCCCATAACAGACTCTAGACTTAAACGTGAGTTTGGGAATAATGGAAAAACTCACTCACACCAAAATCTAAAACCTGTGATGAACTTGGAACATATATACCTGTAACTTGAAACACTTGCACAAAACACATCAGACCCTTAAGATAAAGCAAGTAATAAAAGGACAAGTATAATGTAACAAGTAAAACGCGATCAAGTAAACAAGATGTAAAACATATGAGCAACTTGATCAAACTGTTGACAATCATATGGAAATGACTACAATGATCACATAGCAAAACAAATGATCATCCGAACATGCAATCAATTAAAAGGATGTATGCACAATAGCATAAGGATGTATGCTTGTCCAAAACATAAACACGATGCGATGAGAACAACAAAGCATTAACACTAAAAGTAACTCAAAGCACCATAAATACGACAAGAAAAAAAAACATAATGTAAAACAAACAAAACAAGATTTTCTCATAAGAAATGTCTTCTCCCCCTTGGTATATGTATCTCCCCTAAGACTTTCTCCCCTTAAGAATGTGCACAAGAAATAGAATTTCTCCCCTCGAGAATGTGCACAAGAGTCATATAGAAATAACAATACTCTCCAGTATACTCACTAGTATACTCTCCCCCTTTTTGACACGAATAGACAAAGGGGTCAAGAAGAATAAGGGAAAGATATGAAGATATGAACAAGGATAAAAATGCATGAGGTGTGTAACATGAATGAGAAAATGAAGCTCAAACGAAAGACAAAATACCTTAAAAACAAAATGCTACAAAGCATAAAGTAAACAAGACATCTTAGGATGAGGAAACAAGATATAGACCAATGCATGACAAGGGTAGCAAAGGTGTGTACAAGGGGTGGCTATGTGCAATGCATGACCAAAGTATGGAAAAAGCACATGTGGAGCAAGGTGTGTCAACTACATAACCAATAAACCAAACATGTTCCAAATGAGGATACATGAAAAAACCCCAAAATTTGGTACTCGTCAGAGTCTAAATGGATGAAAAAATACCATAAAGGCATTTTATCAAACACCTAGTATGCACACACAATACACATATGATGAACAATGCATGAACATGTTAAAAACTTGCCTAAATAGAATGCCACAAGGGGCCAACATCCAAAGCAGATCAACATTTAAAGCAAAACTCAATCAAACAGATTGACAAAAATTAAACTTTCCAGCCCCCATTTGAGAAAATCCCAACTATGAACATAAACCCCCCCCCCCCCCATAACATAATCTAAGGATTAAAATCAATTAGAAGAGTTAAGGTTATGTTACAGATGTTTATGGAATGTAAAACAATTGAAATTAATTGGGTTTTGATTAGAAACTTTGATATAGGGGTTCTGTAGAAGATGGGAGAAGTTTAGAACAAATGTCCCTCGAATTGCCCTTTAAAAAGCTAATTCTGGGCATTTTGCAAGTTGCTAACTTGTGAACCAGTCACGAAAAATTTGGGGACTTAGCGACTTGCGAAATGACCTGCGAAATGGCTCGAAAAATTTTCACGGGTCAGATATGAGTCGCAAAACACTCTGTCCAAAGTTGAAAAACTTAAGAATTGGACCATTTAAATTCACGACTAGGTTGGGACTTATACCACTCACAAAATGAATCGCGAAAACACCCAGAAAACATGTTTTTCACTCAAAATCAACTAAAAAATTTTGAAAAACGTGGGTGTTACAAATCACTTCCAAATACAAATAAATTAATCAAAAATATTTTTAATTTGGTCCGTATATGGTTGAGCACACACACATCACATTTGAACATGTACAATCACCCAAATGAAATAGGCATTCATTAAACATTATACTTGTGTATTGTGTGTGGGAATCAAGTAAGAATTAGTCCATAGACTAGTATGAAGCTTTAATGATCAATTCATTCAAGTTGTACACACATAGCACAAAGTCAAGAGACCTATCTCACTAGTAGAAATAAACATATATGACCCCTCACCAAAGTGTTTACATTGATTGAAAGCTTTTCATTTGGCTTCCATTTTTCATACATTTTTATTAATACACCTCAATTTTTGAGCAACGATGCCATGAAATTTTTTTTATTTCTTTGAAGAATAAGCCTTTGTGTAACACCCCAAACCCTTAATAAGGATTTAGATGCATAACCTGTCTTAGAAATAATCAACAATGACATAATGGAACAGAGCGTAATATTTATCCTCAAATAAACTTCTTGAATATCATCAGATTTCCTTAACAATCCATAAAAACAAAACAACAATAATATTCTTTTTGAATGTAAAAATCTCCAAATAACATCTCAAAATAGTTCCAAAATAATAATCTCATTGTCCTGAAACAATTTTACTAAAACAATTCTGCAACTATCAAGCTCCAAACGAAGTCGTCCATCTAAGGCTCCACTGATCTACCACCAAAAGACACTCCATAACTCTAATCTGAAAGGATGGAAAAAGGGGTGAGCTAAAGGCTCAATAAGAGACTACAAACATGAGGATGTCTTCCAAAACAAAACGATAATATCATTGACAAAATATAGTCATCACGATACAATTAAAATTAGTTTAAACTGTAATATAATATATTCTATAAAGCTGTTAAAATAAAACACTTCACTATAACACTGTAAACATTAATAAAATAATGACCACATTTATATGTCAATATGCACCAAATAGGTAGAAACAATTTTATTTTGAAAATAAGCAATTTTCCACCTAAAAGAACAGTAGTAAATAAACAGTAATTCAATATGAAAAATATTAGTCAAACACAGACAAAAGCTGCTAAACACTCGGTGGGTGATTTCCCATGGGAACAATAACACTAACCTCAAAGAGGCAACACTAGCTCCAAGGAGCAACAATAACACTGCACCACACCACACTAACACTACTTCGGCCGAAGACCAACACTTAACCCTGTGTTGGCAAAGGTTGCAGACCGTCTAGTTGACCATTTGAAACACTCTTGACATATACAGTTTCACAATAATATACAATAAATAATAGAGTTTGAGTATGTATAAAGCACTAACAATGGTATAAGTCTTTGAAACTTCACTTTTGCAATTATGTGTATGTATATATATATATATATAAATATATTTCTACCACAATAATATATATATATATATATATAAATATATACGTCTTGAGAGACGTCATGTGTTGAAGTCTACTTACCTCTAGTTGCTAACCCAAGCTTCACTTTAATCGCACGAAACGACGTCAACTAGAACCTAAATAAAAATTAAATAACTCAATGAGGGCAGATTTTGAATAATCACAAAGTCCTTGATAAAAAAATTTCCTCAGCCACTAAGAAGATTGGCAAAATTAAAATTTAACATCTCCTTCTAATAAACCCCCACCTATTCTAAATTATAAATGCAAAGTATACCCTAAACTAACACCTAATATACCTATATATATATATATATATATATATAAGAACACGTACTATCACCTGGTGAAAATCACCCAAAGACCATATAATATCACAATTCTCTTTTTCGGCCAATATATATATAAAAGAACACGTAATACCACCTGGTGAAAATCACCCAATGACACTATTATATATATATAATAACACGTGACCTCATCTGATGAAAACCACCTAAACATCTAATATATATATATATATATATATATACTTAATAGCACGTAACTCTTCATCTGATGAAAGCTACCCAATACATCTAATATATATATATAAATAGCACGTAATCTCCACTTTCGGCCAACCATGTGAACTAATCATTGTAATATATATATATAATCGGCAATCCAATTGAATCCAATGGATGAACTATTGATGTAATATATATATATATATATATATATATTCGGCTATCCAATTTATACATTATTATCATTGAAATTCCAACAACCATCATTGAATTTCCAGCAAACACAATTGAAATTCCAGCAAACTTAATACTAACCCTGACACTAACATGTCAATGATGAAATCCCAGCAAAATAAAAGAAAAAAAAAAGGCTTTCCTAGAATGATGCTTACCTCAAAACCAAGATGAAGTTGCTGGCTGCTCTGAAGTGCACAGCCTCCTCTTCTTTTGTTTTTGAGAAACCCTAATTTTCTTTCATATAAAGCTATTGCACTTGGGCTGAAAATTCAGAAGCCTATTTCAGGTTAAGGCTAATTTCACTTGGGCTGAAAATTTAGAAGCCCACTACAACTAAAATAAACTTCCAAGACCCACCTATATTCCCACTAAACTCATTATAAGGTTGTTAACATAGGCTAGGACTTCTAAAGAATTCCAAAGACACTAAAACTCCTAATCCAAAAAGGTTCAAATCCTTTTAACCTTTTCCTTAACTGATAAGAGGCTATTAGTTAATTTTTGAATAGACCACAAAATAGTTATTCACGTTACCCCTTAATATTAATATTAATATTAATATTATTATCATTGTAAAAATCACAATATAAATTAATTATTTCCTCCAAAATAAATAAGCAATTTATCAAATTTACTCTCTAGAAGTGATTAAATTAAATTTAAATGAGACGGGTGTTACACTTTGGCTTTGGCATCATACATGTTGCTCCACCTTTTCCTAGTCAAACTAGTTTTCGAAGTAAGGCTTTTTCAACTTTTTCTCTTTTTAGAGATTGATGTTTGAAGAGATTTTTGACATAAAAATAAATGTGAGGAGATATATAGGATCAAGTCTACGCATGTATCAAGATCAATCAAGACTATTGGCTAGACATTCATGACAAGCTTGAAAATCTGATTACAACAGTCAAACATAGATTTCTAGATTTCACTCACACTTAAAAAGTGCATACATAACAAGCTAAGCTCGTAAATGCACTACGCCATCAATACGAAAGTACTAGGTCAAACTCACATATGATATGTGCTCAAGCAAACATGATCAAACTTTTTGGATTTTTCATTTTTTATGCATTTTTGGATTTTTGCACACACAAAAACAAATGCATGAAAGTAAGATCAAAACAAAAGCAATTCATATGAATAGATGCATGATGCACAAATGCATGATAATGAAGCATCTAATGCATGAAGAGTCCAACAAAGATCGAAAGAATTTAATCAAGGACCAAAAGAGCAAAAGCTCAACCATAGGAACCCTTCCTCATCCAAACAGAATGATTGTTTGGAATGAGTGTCTCATGAGAAGTGAGACAAGGATTGGAAGAATAAGAACCGGAGATGCACATAGACAAGGAGTTAAGAGCATTAAAAACTTTCTTCAACAACTTACCATTTTCACTCAAATCCAGTTTTTCTTTCTTAGCATAACTTCCAAGAATTTAAAGTTTCTTTTTTCTTTTGATTCTTTTAAAAGCTTGAAACTTAGAACAATGAGGTCTTAGATGACCAAAAGCACCACAATTGTGACAAACAACGTGTTTAGGTCCACTAGGCTTTTTAGGGAGGGATCTAGTAACATGTTTTTGTTCTTCCTTCAACATGGAACATTGAGATCTAATATGACTGATCACACCGTAATGGTGGCAAGTAGGAACAAACTTAGATCCACTCAAATCCCTAGGATGAGACCTAAACAAAGGCTTTGGTTTAAGAGCTTTTTTCTCCACTTTTTTTATTTCTTTTGTGTGGAGGAATGTACCCTGATTTTTCTCTAGAGGTAGAGCTCACAATAGGCACAAAAATGGGTCCCATAACATGATTGCAACAAATAACATCTTCCTTTTTTAACAATAGGTTTAGCAATCAAATACTTGGCATGCATCTTAAGAGTTTTATTTTCACATTTAAGATTATCAACAAGTTTGTTAGACAAAACAAGTTTAGCATCCAAGTCCACATTCAAACATTCAAACTCTTTCAACATTTTACAAGAATTTTCAGTAAGTTTCTTATATTTTTCAACCAATTAGTTGGATTCATTGAGCATAGCAATCAAATGATCCTTTTCACAAATGAACTTGCTTAAATACTCATGAAACTACTTAGACTTTTTCTTCTTGAGTTTGACATTTGGAATTTTAACAACACCCAAAGAGTCATGTAACAGGTCATCACAATCATGAGGATTAACACTCATAGAGGCATTTTCACAAACACGTGGCATGTTACAATCAACATCATCCAAAACATGAAAGGAAGCATATAAAGCACTATCCATGGCAATACAAACAAAGGGTCAAGGATCACACATAGGTATTTAAACCAAAACAAGTGTACCCGCTCTGATACCAATTGAAAGCTCAATTAGTGTGAAAACACAAATGCTTGTTTAGACCCTCAATTTTAAATTATGGCTTAATTGCTTTTACTTTAACTAATCTAAGTATGGAACAAGAGTAAAACAAGTGCAATAAACCAAAACACTACTCTAAGCCATAAGCAATTACAATAAGTACTAAATGTAAAGGTTAAAGAGTAGTGAAGAGAGATGCAAATACAAGATAACACCGAGACGTGTTATCAAAGTGGAAGCCGAAGAACTTGGCAAAAAACCTCTCCGCGACCCTCTAAGTTGAAATCAATTCACTAGTGAATAAGTTGGAGTACAAGAATATCAAAAAGACTCTCCAAGCCTAATATACCCAATGTACTTGAGCCCTCCAAGCTCCTGCTACCAACGGACTTCTCAGAATCTTGTCTTCATTAGTTATCCAGATCCTGCAAAACCGCCCGGTTGCATCTGCCAAGCCTCACCGGCTTCTTTTGGAAAATCCCAAAACTTCCTAAGCTCCAAAACACTCTCTACACTCTGAATAGGTGTGGGTTGTATTTGGGTACAAATCTCCTCTCAATGTATGACAATATGAGAGGGAGAAGAGAAGAGACCACAAGGATTTCTCTATTGAGAATGAGTAGTTCTCTCCTACAAGGTGAGTGTGTTGTAGAAACCTCTCTAGGGTTTTCTTCTGAATAGCCTCCTTTTTAATTTTATGAGTAATGAGGGTATATATAGTATGGGTGAAGAGTTAGAAAATCACACTTAAAATCCTCCAGGCAGAGAGTTTCACAGGTCACTTCGCGACTTGGCCTGAGTAGCGAAGTGACTCACAAAATACAGCGTGGCACTTGACACTTCAGCTTCCAGCATGTGCTTCTCATGTGACTTTCGAGGGTTGCACCACTCATGAGTTGAGTCGCGAGATTAACTTCTTGAGCAATCTTCACCAACTTAATACTAAACCCAATACAATAAAATGCCATAAAATACAAGGAAATAAATTAATGCAATTACAACACTTTTTGTCATGGAATAAAGCCAACACAAATTTTATGAGAATAAATCATAACTTAACAAAAAAGATAATTATTCTCTCTCTCAATTATTTTTTCTTTCTTGAGACTTTACTTTAGGTTGATGAATCAATGTAACTATTTTGGATTAATACAATTTTGTAGTATGTTTTGAGTTCACCATCACGAGCCTCTTCTCTCCCTCTTATAACCTTTGTTTAATTTTTGTTTGACATAATAATTAGTTATTTTGAAAGTGAAAATTTGAATTTATATCAAAATACAATCTTATATGTACTTGAACGTGCCTGCCAACTATTTGAGTAATATTAGGTGTAATTTTTGTAATGAGTTTTGATTATCATGATAATTTCCTTTAAGAAATGAGAATTTTTAATAATATATTTGAAACATAAAGAGTTTTTTTTTTTTTTTTTTGAAAAGGAATCATTCATTCAACTAATCATAAAAACATAACATCCTGAATCAAAGCCTCCACAACTGGAGGAGGAGAATCCTCCATCCAATACACATCATTATCTAAAGAATTTCTAGCATGTTGAGCAAGAGCATGTGCAACCTTATTCCCACCCCTCCTAGTAAAGCTAGTTCTAGCCCACTCTAAACAATGAATCAAGTGACGAATGTCATCCACCACATAGCCTAGTATTGAACAATTAATCCGTGAAGACGAAATGGCTTGCATTACATTTACATTATCTCCCTCTATTATTAGCTTGGTGAACCCAGCATCCACAGCAAATTCCATTGATCTTCTACATGCCAACAACTCTGCTTCTTCACTAGAACTTACCTTTGGTCCACTTGCTGTCATTGCCGCCATAACCTAACCATGCTCATTCCGAATAATTGCTCCCACTCCAGTTCTGTCTAGTTCAGCAAAAATGGCTGCATCAAAATTTAATTTATAAACTGAAGATGGTGGAGGTTGCCAAGTTGCACTGCCATGTTGCTCCACCTGTGTCACAGTCAGCTGCACCTGGGCTGCTTTGTAATCTGTCAAAAACTCTTCAGCTCTCCTATTCAGAATCCTCGGGTCCATTAGAGTGCCACCAAACAATACACGGTTCCGCTGATTCCATGCAAACCAAGCTTGAACCCAGAACAGCTCCAATTCTTCTCTCGTCAACCTATCTATTAAATAGTCCATGAGCTGCATCATGTCTGTATGAATTAAACTTCTCTTCTGCAATTTTCTACAGCTTCCTGCCCATTTATCTTGCACCGCTGCACACTCCCAAATTGCATGGATTGTAGTCTCCAATTCCCTTAAGCATATTGGACATTTATCATCAGGTATAACCCTTCTTTGTACCAAATTAGCTCTTGTAGGCAAAATTTCAGTACAGGCCCTCCAACCAAATACTTTAACTTTATTGGGAATTTTGAGACTCCACAGAATATGCCATACCTTTTTACCTGCAGTACTAGCTGATGATTCAGCCCTAACCTCCCCTTGAATCTTCCTTGCCACCTTATAAGCTGACTTAACTGAAAAGTTTCCATTTTTGTTGTAGCTCCAAATAATAGAATCAGCAACTTGTCTTCTGCTAAGTTGAATTCTACATATTGCTTCAGCATCATCCAGATGGAAACTTAAGTGAATCAGCTCAGTCCTCCACACAACTCGTGGAAACACGAGTTGTGTGAATTCTACATGTGTTTCTGGATTAATCAACTCTGAAACAGCCATCTCATCCAATAAATCATTATTAGGATGTAATACCTTCTTTGTAGGATGATTAGGGATCCACCTATCTCCAATCACCCTAATTGAGCTCCCATTGCCAACCCTCCAACAATATCCAGCTTGAAGAATAGGTAAAGCAGCCACCAAACTCCTCCAAGTATAAGAGCAACCAGGCGATTCCTTAGCATCAAGGAAAGATGAATGGGGAAAATACCGCGCTTTGAGACACTTATATAATAAAGAGTCATTATCTTGAATCATCCTCCACCCTTGTTTAGCCAGCATAGCTAAATTAAATGCTCTGAGATTCCGGAATCCCATACCACCCTCCATCTTAGAAGTTGATAATTTATCCCAGCTCTTCCAATGAATTTTTCTCTCATTGCCTACTTGTCCCCACCAAAACTTAGCACACAAATTATTCAATTCATCACACAGTTTCAAAGGAAGAAGAAATACACTCATCGTATTTGTTGGTATGGATTGAGCTACAGCCTTTATAAGAATTTCCTTACCAGCTTTGGATAAAAGCATGCCTTTCCATCCTTGCAGTTTTTTCCACACTCTATCTTTCAAGTAAGAAAACGTATGATATTTAGCTCTTCCAATCAAAGTTGGCAGCCCTAAATAAGATTCAAACTTCACCACCTCCTTGACCCCCAAAATTTGCAACAGCTGCTGTTTCTGAATATCTGTAGTATTACTACTGAATAGAGCTGAAGACTTCTCCAGATTAATACTTTGACCTGAAGCTCGTTCATAGGTCTGAAGAATTTCTGCTACCACTTCCCCCTCTTGTGGTGTTGCTTGACAGAACAGCAAAGAATCATCTGCAAATAATAAGTTAGTAACTCTGGGAGCTCTTCTACAGATTGAAACCCCTTGAATCCGCCCTTCCAGTTCAACTTTTGCCAACAGAGCAGTGAAGCCTTCTGCACATAAAAGAAATAGGTACGGTGACAATGAATCTCCTTGACGTATTCCTCTAGATGGATGTATCATGCCATGAGGTTTTCCGTTCACCAAAATAGAAAAAGATGGAGTAGTGACACAGCTCATCACTCGTTCTATCCACCTTGCTGGGAAGCCCATTTTCTCCATAATATTTTGCAAGAATGGCCATTCAACCCGGTCATACGCCTTGCTAATGTCTAACTTCAATGCCAAAGTCCCTTTCTTGCCCTTTTTCCTCACATGCATGGTATGTATAGTCTCATAAGCCACCAAGACATTATCTGTGATAGATCTGCCTGGAACAAAGGCACTTTGGGTAGGGGAAATAATATCTGGAAGTACCTGTTTCAATCTGTTTGCCAACACTTTTGAAATAATTTTATAAATCACATTACATAGACTAATAGGTCTAAACTCAGACATTTTTTGTGGATTTTTCACTTTAGGAATAAGGACAATATTTGTGTGATTTATCTCAGGTAGCATATTTCCATTATTTAAAAAATCCAAAACAGCAGAAACTACATCATCACCCACTATGTGCCAAAATTTTTGATAGAATAGGGCATTCATACCATCAGGACCTGGGGCCTTTGAAGGTCCCATTTGGAATAGAGCCACTTGAACTTCCTCTGCGGTAAACTCACATGACAAGACTTCCTGCATGTGATCAGTCACCTTATTAGGAACCGCATTCAGACATTCCTCCATTTGGTCAGCTGTACCTGCACTAAAAAGATTGTTAAAATAAGCCGAAGCTACTTCAACCACCTCCTCTATCTCCTCCACCCACTGCCCTTGTGAATTTTGTATGCCACTTATATGATTTTTCTTCCTCCTTTGTGTTGCTTTTGAGTGAAAAAACTTTGTATTCCTATCCCCATGCTTCATCCAAGAAATTCTAGACCTTTGTGCCCAGTAAATTTCTTGTTTTTGCAAGAGATCATCCATATTTTTGCTCACATCCAGAAATTCAGCTCTACTTTCTTCACTAACTTCAGCTTCATTCAGCCTGTCCAATCGTTTCTAGAGCTCCTTTATGGCTGCCTCTTCGGGTTTGGCTAAACTCCAACTAGACAATTCCAGCCCACATGCATGAATTTTATTTTTAATAGAAAGCAACCCGTATGAACCATCCCCAGACCTTCCCCACGCCTCCTTTACAGTTTCTTCACACTCATTAGAGAGCAACCATGCTTCCTCAAATTTAAAAGACTTCTCACGCTACTGCCTTTGCTGTGAAAATGACTGAACTTGCAACATAATTGGTAGGTGATCTGAAGCATGTGTTGATAGATGAGTAATTGTGCTCATTTGAAATCTCGCTCTCCATTCTTCATTTGCAACTCCTCTGTCTAGTCTAATTCTTGTATTTGCTTCACCCGGTCTTTTATTATTCCAAGTAAATGGATATCCCCTGTAACCAAGATCTTGAAGTTGACAAGACTCCAAAGCTTCCCTAAAAGCTTCAACCTGCCCATATTGAGGTGGTCTTGTGCTTTGCTTCTCCAATGCATGTAAGAATGCATTAAAATCTCCAATAACCATCCACGGACCCTCTACAAATGTCTTCAAATATTGTAACAATTGCCATGATTTTTCCTTCTGTTGTGCCTCTGGCCACCCATAAAACCCAGTCAGATACCATTTAAAACCATCCTCCTCTGTTATAATAGCCAAGACATGGTTGACAGTATAATTAATGATCTCTAGATGAATAGAGTTTTTCCACAAGAAAGCTAACCCACCACCTGCATTAGGATGTTTAACAATAACCTTGTTCTGAAAAGGTAAATTGCTATATAATTTTTCAAATCCGTCCTTATCTAGTCTAGTCTCCATAAGGAAACAAACCATGGGATCTTTTTCCTTCACAATTTTACGAAGTCTTCGACCTGTCCAAGGGTTCCCAAGCCCTTGGCAGTTCCAACTAATTAGCCTCATTGCTCCCGGCAAGGGTGGCTGTCCACCCTCGCCGATATATCAACAAACCCCACTTCCTTCTCATCTGTTTTACTCCTTTTATTTTTCTGTTCTTCATGCAGCACAACAGCCCCATCCCGCAATTCTCTTTTACCCAATCTTGGAATTGCAATGGCCTTAGCAAGACCCCCAAGCCCAAAGTCCATTCTATTTATTCTAGTCCATGTGGTCTTGGGCTGGACTGAAGCTAACCCATGAACCTCCAAAGCCGTAGCATTATTATGTTTATTAGGACTCACGTGAAAGTCAGCTGCATGTGTCATGTAATTTATACTTCCTTCATCCGCTGGGAAAAGAGCATCACCAAAATTCTTGTGCAAATCAACTCTCACCTTATCTGTTAACATGATATTCGGCCCTACCCTTACTGCACTAGAATCCTTGTCCTCCACGTTAGGCTGTACTTTATCCATATGCGAAATTGTCTCACCAGGAATCACGGACTCTCCCTCATCCACCGTCCTTGGAATTTCTGGATTCTCCACCCTCATTGCCGCCGTGTTCAGTGTTTCAGCCACCACCAGGTTTGTATCATTACCTATACCCTCCTCCGAATTGGATTTGGGACCGGTATGTTGTTTTGGCACAGCCCTTGCTCTACCCCCTACTGCCTTAAGAAAATCTCCATATTGATACTCCATACTTTCACCACTTTTCTCTGCTGCATAATGCTCTGCACAGTGTTTTAAATCATGTCCTAATCTTCCACAAAAATGGCAGAACATAGGCAGCCTTTCATATTTAAAAGACACCCAATGACGTTCATCCTCAGAACCAGCAATAAACCCACCCCTTCTTAAGGGCTTTGTTATAGGTAGAGCTACTCGTACTCGCATAAAGAAATTAATACCATCCTTCCTTTTTCTCCCTTCCACCTCCTCAACCTCTCCCAATCTGCTTCCAACCTCCTTTGCGATCTGAGGAGAAATCATATCAAACGGAGCCCCCCAAATCTGAACCCAAAGCGATGCTTTCTCCATTCGAATATTTCCTACAGTCATCCCTTTCTTCCATCGCTGTAACAGAAGGAGTTGATTATCGAACGACCAAGGGCCTCCTCTTAGAACCTTATCCCTCTCGAATTCAGATTGAAACTTGAATTGAAACAAATTCAGCCCAACTTCTAAAATCTGCAAAGATTCATCCAATCCCCATGCTCTTCGTATGGTATTCTTCGCAGCCAATTTATTAAAGGATTTGCATGTTAAAAATTTCCCGATCAGACTCAGATGACAACTCTCAATGGCTTCCATCCGTCCTTCATCAGAGATAGCTATAAGTTCTTCTTCCTCAGACGTCAGTTTCATTCTACCCATACTGTCAGCCATCTCGTCAGCCATGGTTATTGTAAAAAGAAGAAAATAGTACCCTTCGCTCAATGCCAAGGGAGGGAACAACTCGTGGAAACACGAGAGAGAGAGAGCTCCACGTAGGAAACAACTCATGGAAACACGAGAGAGAGAGAGAGCTTTGAAACATAAAGAGTTTAGTTGTAAAAAAAAATGGAAAATATAACATACCATAATATAATTTAAAAAAATATGGACCACCTCAAAAAGAAATAATGTCAATCAAACGCACCCAAAATATTAAAATGATGTACTTGTAAAGATGGATAGATGAAAAATAATTTTAAAAATTTTTTAATTTTTGGGGAAAACAAATTATCTTCCACAAAATTTAAAAACAAATTATACATCATATCACAATTACAAAGTAATTATTTATTCTCACGCATCACATGGATCTGCGACTAGTTATTATAATATTAATGTTTTATTCAATAATTAGTTTATTTAAAAGAAAAATATTCAATTATTAGTTTATTTGTAATAATATTATGCTATATCTTATTTTGTTGTATTGGTTTATTTGTAGTAGATGCATAATGTCTTAGTAATGATATTGTAAAGAATAATCTATTTAACATGCAATCTTTGAAAATGCCTAAGACATCAAAGAAGACAACAACTAATGGTGAGGCTAAAGTTATTAACATGAGACTGACAGATGAAGTTGATGGTTTTTTACTTAATGTCAAGGTAGAGGAACAAAACAATTGAAATAGAACTAATCAAACATATAAGTCATCGCCATACGCATATCTTGGGATATTCAATAATTTAACATAGTATCAAAGTAAGAGGTGTTAACTTTGATTTTTATCTCCTCCACTTTACCTCCGATTTAAAATCTCAATTATTGGGACTCACTTATTAAAAAAACAGTTTCAACCCATACATGAGAAGAAGTGTTAAAAGTATGTAGTTAAATGATTAAATTTACCATATTCCAATAACTTAATCTTTTGGGAAAATTTGTAATTTAACATAATCAACCATGTAAAGATTAAACTAGGTGAGAATTAAATGGAAAAATTAAGCTTTGAATCAACATAGACACCAGGCTTTATTGCGGTAATAATAATCACAATGCCATTGGAAGCACCTTCAAAAGAAAAAAGAAAATAATAATGCGAAAGAAAAATAATTATTCCTTTTTTTCCTGATAAGAAAATAATTATTTGTTTATTGCTTACCTAGCCATAATACTTGATACCTCACATCGTCTTTTATATTTATATATATATATATTCCTTAAAAAAAAAAAAAAAAAACTATAAACCTATGAGAGTATATGCTAAGTTTATCAAAAAAATAATATAATCAGAAAAAGAAGTTACAAAGCAGAGCATATGATGCTAAAGCCTTCAAGTGCTCTACGACATCAGTTATTCCATTCTCTTGAAATACCACCATCCCCTTGTCATCTTTTATTGCAAATTGTGATTCGAATTCCTCTACCACAGTGGTAGAAATCTGCTATAAAAGAGTATGTTTGGGAGGAGATAGTACTCAGAGTCCACCAAGTTTTACAAGCTTTCACTTCAATTATATTTCATTTGTGTTAAAGAGTCTCCGGGAAATGGCTTCAGTGAAGGCTGAAAAACCTGCTGGCACACAACTGTTTGGGCAGGTCAAGAAGGAGCCTGCCAAGTCTACTGATAATGCAGTCAAAGCTCCAGCATCCAAGTCGGGTGCAAAGAAGGCCGCACAAAAGCCTCAGGAACCTAAGAAGAAGGTACGCAATACATAGCATGACACATCTTAGTACATATGATTCAAAGGGGAGTGTTTGTTACACACGTGTGTGTCCGTACACACAGGTCTAAAAACAATTAAAAATATGCATTAAAGACAATTTCAAGTTAAAAATCATGTCTTCAACTCGGTTTTTAGTGTGTCAATAGTCCAAACATACTAACGTGCAACAAGTTTCTCTATTTTGAATTCCATGCTACATAACTACCATGTCCCTAGTTTTTAAACGTGCATCTGCCATGCGATCGTCAACAGAATTCTGTGAAATTTTATTAAGACATAGTAGGTTTGTATCGAAACTCATGCTCATTGCTTTGATGTGTTTGTTCTAATTGAAAATATTATGATTTTTTTGTATAGGGAAAAGGAGGCAAATCAGCATCAAAGCACTAATCAAAAGTGCTCAATGCTATGATGTCTGACAAAAGCAACTACAAGAAGATCAAAGTTAAATTTGTGTAATGCTCTTATGGTTTGGTTAATTTGTGTAACCATAGGAAGTTGATATCTATGTAAGTCAGCTAGTTAGGATTGGCCTAATGTAATAACAACGATCTTCTTGGCATATGTACTTTTGTTTGTCAACAATGCTGCTCTTTTTAAATAACATGATATATAGTTTGATCAACTGAATATTGAGTAATTAAATTACATACGCCTTACATTTTGATGTCTTATTTTATAGTCGAACCTGCTTTATTTAATGAATTTGATGTCCAATATATATATCACACTTAAGTGGGCAACATTTCTTAGGCAAACTTCTAAATCATTTAACTAATAATTGGCTTCATTTTTGTGCATCTCCAAAAAAATAAAATAAATAAATGAATAAAACATTGATTAAGCAATGACTTTTGCTATGATAGCGATCAGGGAAACTTTGGACAAAATTGGTCTATGCTCTTTTTAAGAAAACAATCCAACATTTTGCTCCATTTCCCAAACTAATTAGAAAAATACCCCTCTTTTGAAACTCGATTTTTTCAAAATCGAGTTACGCCATATAGCGGTGTTTTTAAGGAGCCTATAGTGACGTTTTCAGGACCTATACTGGCGTTTTGAAACCCGAGTTCTATGAACTCGAGTTATAGGTAAATAAAAAATAAAAAAAATTGCCTATAACTCGAGTTCATGGAGATCGAGTTACAAAACGCCACTACAGGTTCTGAAAACGTCACTATAGGCTCTTTAAAACGCTGCTATAGGGCTCCAGAAATTTTTTTTTTTTTTTTAACTTGATTTTTAGAAAATCGAGTTACAAAAAATGGGCATTTTTCTAATTAGTTTGGGAAAGAGAGCAAAATGTTACTTTTTTTTTCACGAGAAGGGCATTTGCCCATTTTGTCTGGGAAACTCTAGTCTATAAGAATATTTCGAACAAAAGCTTGTTGCCAAGGGAAACGTTAAAAGTCTACCTCGTCTCGTCAAGCTGCCCTGCCAACGTTCCCTTCTGTTCATCTAAGTTTAGACTTCAAAACTCTCAGCTCTGTAACTTTTTTTCTTCCAATAGCTCCCTCCTAGACAAATTCCACATGATACGCTGTCGACAAATTGGTTTGCAATTTCATTTCTGGTCTGGTTCAATAACTATTGTTTGCATATGGTATATTTTGAATTTCTCCATCTCCAAACAAAAATAAAAGAAGTATACAAAATATTTGAATAACTAATCTCTTGTCTCTCTTGTTACTGTCAAAATTTTTGAAATTTCACAAAACAATCTCAACTTAAAATCAAAGCAAGAATTTAAAGCAAGGACTCTTTTGGCACATTATTAAAAGTATAGGGATTTTAATAAAACATTTTAAACCATTGAAACTATAGGGGGGATTTTGTTCCAGCCCCTGCAAGCTGGCCAAGCTCGCAAGATTTTGTTCTGAAGGGGTGGGATTGTCTCACATCACCTAAAGATGCGCCCCACTCATGGTTTATAAGCCCTTGGAGCAACCATGAGTGTACTACTCCCACACATGTTTTGTAGGGGATGATGTTGTTCTAGCCTCTACAAGCTGTTTGTCCTCTTTGGGGAGCCAAGCCCACAAGGTTTTGTCCTGAAGGAGTGGGATTATCCTACGTCACCTAAAGATGCGCCCCACTCATAGTTTATAAGCCCTTGGAGCGACCATGAGTATACCACATCGCCTAAAGATGCGCCTTACTCATGGTTTATAAGCTCTTGGAGCAACCATGAGTGTACCACTACCATGCATTTCTTGTCGATGTCGGACTAAATCCAAGTGCAACGCTTGCTTGTCCACGTCGCTTGAAAACAAAACCGTGCGGGCTTGGCTCCCTAAAGCGGACAAAGAGCTTATACAAGAAACCCCCCCTACAAAAAGGCGCTTTTAGAGGGCAGTACTCATCTCAAGTATTGTCCGCTTTGGGGCAAGGGTGGGATTGGCTTAGCCATGTCCGACACCGCATGATACCCGCACGGTTTTGTTGCCAACACCTAAGTGCAAGGCACGCCTCTACCACTACCACACATGTGTGGGAGTGGTAGAGGCATGCTTGGCTGGGCATAGTCAGAGCTAACAATAACTGTCATACTTGGTATAGGCATGCCTGACTGGGCATAGTCAGAGCTAGCAATAACTGTGATACTACTTCCCTCAGACTCAGAATGACTTTTTTGGCTTCTCGGATTCTCTTGTTCCAGCAATGTCCAATTCTGCTTTCAAACCTGAAAGTCCTTATTGCAGCGCCATTCTATTCCGAAAGTCAGGTCAATGCCACAAGTTCTTCTCATGTGGTAGTGGTACACTCATGGTCGCTTTAAGAGCTTACAAACCATGAGTAGGGCACATCTTTAGGCGATGTGGGACAATCCCACCCCTTCAGAACAAAACCTTGCGGGCTTGACTCCCCAAAGAGGACAAACAGTTTGCAAGAGCTGGAACAAAATCCTCCCCTACAGAAACCATTTTAAAACATGAGTAAAAGATTGAGAACTAAATGTGTAATTAAACCAAAAATTAAAAAGTTGAAAAAAAAATATGACAGATTTCATAATTATTTGAATCAGTTTTATTTTTGTTGATATATAATAAAAATGATGTTAGTAGTACTTTTAGTAAAGGTCATATTTGAATTAATCATAATCTATTACCTCAATAAATTGTAAAATAGAAAAGACAAAAAGAAAAAATCATATGTGCAATAGTGGAAGCTCTAATATTAATTGTTATGATTTAAAGCTAGCAAAAATGCATTTACATAAACAAGAAAATAGAATATTGACACAAACAAAAATATTTAACATAGTTTGGCCAACTTAATGCCTACGTCCACAAGCAACACCAAACAAAAATTTACTATCAACGATATAGATTACAAATATATATAGTAAATCAAACCTCACAACACTCACAAACCTTACCAACATAAAAAAAATAAATAAATAAATAAATAAACTTCTCAAAAACCTCATAAACATAAACTGACAATCCCAAAGCCCAAATACACCCCAAGACTCTCTCACACTCACAAAACAAACTCTCAATACATAAACACGAGTATTCTTTGAAACTACCAAACTATTCTTCAAAAAAAAAAAAAAAATCACTCCATAGTAAGAGTCTTTTCCTCTCTGCATGTAGGAAAACCCTTGAGCAAAAATAGGGCTATAAATGAGCCAAGCTTTGTCGAGTAGTGCATATTCAAGCTTAGCTCATGAGGAAAAATCAAAAATTTGAGCTTGTGACAAGCCTAAAATAGTGTTTAAACTTAAACTCGTGGGAAATCCAAAAAGCTTGAGCTTGGCTTGGCTTAGCTTGGCTTGAATTGATTAATTAGTCAAGCCAAACTCAAGCTTAATATCAAACTCAAGCTTAATATCAAGCTCAAACTCGAGCTCAGGTCAAGTTTTTGAGCTTGAGATCTAAAAAAAAAACATTATTAAATGCTTAAATCTCTAAAATTAAGAAGAAGAAAAAAAGAAAAAAAAAATAGTATACTCATTTTATCTGCATCTAATCCTACTTATGATTAGCCATTATACAAATTAATAATTTACATAATTAAATTCATTCATTTATCATTTCTTGTCTACAGTTTCAACAATTGTCCAAAATACAATATTTACATTCACGTTAGATGGTGACGGACTAGAAAAATACCTATTTGTAATTATTAGAATGAGAAAATACTAACATGTTTCATAACTTTACTTTAGGTGATTGATAGGAAAGGATCATATGTGGCCTACTTAATTATTTATTTATTTTTAAATGTAACTATAGTCTAAAATGGTTCTTCATCAATTTAAAAGAAGGAAAAAATTAAGGTAATATAGGTAGTAGTCTCATGTTGGTAATATCATTATTAAGATATGTGTAATGAGTATATTTAGCTAACACATATAAACTTATAAATGAGTCTATGATTAAATTGTTATGTATCAAGCCTAAGAGCTCACGAGCTTACTTGTGAACAATTTTTTTTGCTTGAACTCGGCTTGTTTATTAAACGAGCCTAAAACTAAGGCTCAAGCTTGGCTTATTTATAAACAAATAAACATGAACAAGCTTTTTATTAAGCCGAGCCCAAGTTGTTTATGATCGGCTTGGTTCATTTACAACCCTAAGCAAAAACCACAAAACAATTTGCAACAATGCTTATTTATTTGTAATACTTCAATTCTATTGGTTGATGAATAAGAAATACCTAAGTACTTCCAAAAAAAAAAAAAAAAACCCCTCTTTCCTTATATATTAAGGAAATACTTGTCCTTTCTCAAAAATTAAAAATAAATAAAGGACATACTATAATTGCTATTTGTTGGGATCGAACCCACGACCACGTGGTTAAAAGCCGCGTCTCTACCTCTGAGCTAAGAAGGCTTGATGGTTTATTTATTTTCATACTTTTAATACAGAAACTAATTTCTTGGTACTTGTTTACTTAAATTTAGAATCTGGTACTTTAAATTTAAAAATATTAGATTTTTTTTTTTGAAACAAACACACACACGTACAAGGGAAAGAGAAAGTGGTTATAATAAAAAGGTATATCACAAACTCCACTTAAAAGGTATATCGGCAAGAAATGCACCCCACTCATGATTTATAACCACTATCACTCATGTGTGGTAGTGGTACACTCATGGTTGCTCCAAGGGCTTATAAACCATGAGTGTGGTAGTGGTACACTCATGGTTGCTCCAAGGGCTTATAAACCATGAGTGGGGCGCATTTCTTGCCGATGTGGGATTGCTGGAGCAAGTCCAAAAAACTGCCACTTCCCATGTCGCTTGAAAAAAAAACCTTGCGAGCTTGACTCCCTAAAGAGGACAAATGGCTTGCAGGAGCTAGAACAAAATCCTCCCTTACAAAATGGCGCTTTTGAGGGTTGTGCCCATCTCAAGTATTTTCCGCTTTGAGGAATGGTTCGTTGAGGACGATGCTACCCTGCACGGCTTTGTTAACCTTGAAGGGCATATAAAGCATGAGTGGGGCGCTTCTTCAGGCGATGTGGGACAAGCTCCCACCCCTTCAGAACAAAACCTTGTGGGCTTGACTCACCAAAGAGGACAAATGGCCTGCGGGGGATATTCCTCCCCCACAATAATAAAATTTAAAACAATAAAAATTAAAAATATGTGATCAAATTATTTCTTTTTGAAGTTTCATAGACCAATTCCAAGGGATTGACCTAGTGGTTTTTAAAATTCCATGAGATTAGTGTATATGATGTGTAGAACAACGTGACTACACAGGTGTTTAAAGAGCACTAAACACTATTGTTAGAGGAAAAAAAGTGTTCAAAGAGCTAAACACTTTAGGGATTGCTTGATTTTGATTCCTTTATTATGAGGTAACAATTCTCGTAAATGAGATGTTTTAGTATCTATAAAAATAAAAATAAAAATAAATTACCCTAAATATTTGGGGTCTGCTTGATTTTGATTCGTTTATTATGATGTAATGATCCTCGAGGTATTTTAGTATCTATAAAAATAGTAATAATAAAATTTAAAAAATTTAAAAAAAATTAAAAATATGTGATCAAATCATTCCTTTTTGAAGTTTCAAAGACCAATTCCAAGAGATTGACCTAGTGTTCTTTTTTTTTTTGAACCGGCTCTTGTTGTATCTCAATGGCTTGAATACTTATAACAAGTACCAAGACCTAGTGGTTTTTAAAATTTCATGAGATTAGTGTGTATGATGTGTAGAACAAAGTGACTACTATTAGGGGGAAAAAAGTGTTCAAAGAGCTAGATACTTTGGGGCAAAAAAAATACTTATAACAAGTACCAAGACCTAGTGGTTTTTAAAATTTCATGAGATTAGTGTATATGATGTGTAGAACAAAGTGACTACTATTAGGGGGAAAAAATTGTTCAAAGAGCTAGATACTTTAGGGAAAAAAAAATATGACAAGATTATTGCCGTCTGTGGGGATCGAACCCATTACCACGTGGTTAAAAGCCACGCGCTCTACCTCTGAGCTCAGAAGGCTTCATGACTAATTTATTTTCATACTTTTAACACAATAACTAATTTCTATTTGATAATTTAGATTATTTTTTATTTATTTAAATTTATAATCTGATACTTTAAATTAAAAAAGATTAGATTTGTTGTTTAAAATTTAAAAACAAAAACAAAAATATGAAACAGCTTTGTCCATTCGATTTGATTTTCACCCCTAAGTATATGGGGCTTGCTTGATTTTGATTCCTTTATTATGAGGTAACGATTCTCGTAAAATGAGATGTTTTAGCATCTATAAAAAAATAAAAAAATAAAAAATAAAAACATATTCCTTTTTGAAGTTTCGAAGACCAATTCTAAGGTATTGACATAGTGGTTTTTAATATTTAATGAGATCCAATGTACATGATGTGTGTAGAACGAAGTGACTACACAAAGGTGTTCAAAAAGCTCTAAATACTATTGTTAAAAAAATAAAATAAAATAAAAAATAAAAAAGAGGAGAGAAGAAGTTTTAATGGACCAACTGTATTTTACATAGAGAATTCTACCATTCATTCCTTTTTTTTCTTTACATAACCTTTGAAAGTTAACATGTTATAGCGAGCTAATATAAGCTATTACCTTAAGAGTCCTCTATCTCAACTATCACTTCTTGATATTTCCAACATAATCTCTTTCTCTCTTTATATATAAATATATATATATATATATATATTATTACCTTGTTTAATATAGATTTTCTTCTTTTCTTTAATCACTCTGACTATAAATAGAGATGCACAAAAATAGTAATCACTTTGACAGTTACTTTTACATACATGCATTCACTAGTAAGTCACTTCACATTGAGAAGTAGCTCCACGGTTTTGTATGATTTTTTTTATTTTATTTTATTTTATATTTTAAATGTTTGACTATGAAATGATTTAGTTTTTAGACTTTGCCATCACATCACGAGCTAAACAATATAATTTCCTATATTTTTTTGGTCACATTGTACAGGCAGTAATGTTGTTATATTTACTCGTAACTCAAAGTGACATTAAGTAGTGATTTTGCAATTTTCTAAGTTTTTTATTTATTTGATTTAATCAATGATTGGATTATATAGCATTGTGTGTGTGTGAAATAAAAGACGAATTTCACAACATTGTGGGCCAAACTGATTCTTTTTTTAATTGAAATTTTTTTGTCATCCTGGGAAAATTAGTAACACTACAAGAAAAACAAGCTATTGCAGTAGGTGCAAAAACTGTTGCTATATATCGCCTATTGCAGCGCATTTTTGACCCGCCACTGTACATGAGATCTATTGCAGCATTCTATTGGCCCACCGCAATAGTTCTAGTATTTTGCGGCGTACTATAGCGACGGGTCAATGATCCGCTACAATAAACTTATTTTAGCAGCGTTAAACTTAGATATAACAGTGTGTCAATGACCCACCGCAATAGACCCTCAAATTGCCCCCACCTAGTCCTAAATTTTCCCTCTGTTTTTTTATTTATTTTTTTGTCCCTTTTCAATTTTAGCGCCTTTTCGTTTTTAGCCATTTCATTAGTCTCCCACACACACTCTCTCTCTCTCTCTCTTTCAGACACTTCAAAAATCTTTTCACTGTCTCATCTCTACCACTACCCACAAACCCACACCCACAGCCACAACCACCACCACCACCACCACCCAACCCCCAACCACCAAATCACAAACAAAAAACCCATAGTCACCACTAGCTAACCCAACCCACAGCAAACCTAACCTAGCAAACCCACAGTCACCACCAGCCACCATCACCCACCCACCTGCCACCACCGTAAACCCCAACCCAAAATCAACCCACCACTAGCGACCACCAATACAAAACAACCACTAAATCACAAAACCCAGCCATCACAAATCACCAATCACAAAACAAAAATCCAGCCACCAAATCACCAATTACAAAACAACGTCCAGCACGATATCGCCACTCTCAAACTGGTGGGCTTCCTATTTTAAGGGCTAGTGCTAAAGAGGAAACGGCCATGCAAATTAGTGTAGAAGCGCCTTTGAAACCCTTGAACCAATCTCCACCGTCAATTATTAGGTCGACCTCCTTATAAAACCATACAATACACATTTTCATCCTCCACTGTCTCATTGCTGAAGTCTAGGTTTTTCACTCTCTCAGCGCAACACAGCTTAGCTTCACAGGACTCGGCCTCCATTTCTCGGTACATAACCAAAACACCAAATGGGTACCTTGTTTTTCATTTTTCTCATCTGGGTTTTTGTTGTTTTCTCCTATTTTAGTTCTGAATCTGAGATTCAAAGATCGTGCTATTTTTGTATGTGTGAAAATGATAGTGTAGGTTTTATAGTATATGTATGTTCTCTGAAAAGCTAAGGGAAGTGGAAGGAAAGAAATTGAATGGTTTACATAAATGGGTTTGCTTTATGTTAAAAGTCTAGGAAATATATGCTAACATATGCTCTTCTTTGCTACAATCATTTGTGTTGTGTGGTTGTTTTTTGACTAGTTTATGCGTATTGGGTGATTGTTTTGACAATGTAAATGCCAGTTGATGCTTCGTAGATATCAATTTAGAAGCTGGTACTATGAGATTCGTTAAAAAAAAGTTGAGTTGAAAGGCTTTTGTATGGTTTGAATGAAACCAAACAATTTTTTTAACGAAAAACAAGCAATTAGTTGTGCAAATGGAGTTTTTTTTTTTTTTTTGGATCCCATTATACTATCGTCTGAAATTTTGGTTGCTGAGTAATTTGACGAAAAGTAAACAAAACGCAAGTAGGCCAACGAATGTTAATAGGTTGATTGGAAAATTTTATTCTCAGGTCTCTATTGTTTGGACTTTTGAGACTGAAAATTTTAGTTAGTCTATTCATGTGTCTTTGGATTGCTCGCTGCCACAAGCATAGATTATGAATTTTGATGATTGAATTGCCTCTAAGGGTTGTCATATTGGTGTGATTGGAGTAAATAGTGCTCAGTTTTCATTCTTTTTTAGCAAATGCACTCTCTGTTTTGATGAAGTTGAAATTTTAATTGGGCTACCTTTTGTAAATTATTTACCAAGCTGTTAGGAACATTTTAGGAACTTTCTTTGTGAAAAAAGAAAAAGTTGTAGACAATGTTCCACTTTCTGAATGAGATCTAATGTCATCAAAAAAATAACCCTGATTTGGAAGCTGTATATGGTATGGATGTGATTACATGTAAAGTAATGTATGGGGATAATGATTCAACTGGACAGTGAGTTTTAGCTTATATGGCTCCCTTCCCCTTGTACGAGCAAGGTAGAGTATGGTGTTCATGGGTTCAATACCACTAGGTGTGCTACTTACAATTTAAAAAATGATTTCTACTCAATTGTTTGTTTCTTTTATGTCATAATACTTCCCTGAATTAGCATAAAATTTTGAGTCTTGCCCTTGCATCAGATTTTCACATAGTTTTCACTTATCAATCGTCTAGTCAGTGTAAATAGTTAACATTTTTGGGAAGGTGAGCATCTTAATCTAAACTAGAGGCGAGTTCAGTGTAATAACAAAAAACTTCAGGGAGGAGGGAGGTCAATGCAATGTACCTTACATGCAATGCATCTTATTATGGGCTATGTTTCTTTTTGCTTTTATTTGTTTTTTTTTTTTTAATTTATTTTACCTTACATTTTATTTTATTTTTTTTGGTGGTTTTTTTTTAGGGGGAGGGGGGGGGGGGATTTCAGGTTGTTAGGCTTGGTGCAAAATCAAGGGAAGCTGTGAGTTCTCCGATTGAGCATCTGACCATTCACTATCAGGTGTGTGTGGGCATCATTATTGTATTCTGTCTGATACTACTAGTATGTCCTCTATTCTTAGCTTATTTTACATTCTTGCGGGTTCGACATCTTGACACATTTGAAAAGAGTGAGCTTCACAAGTTACAACAACTGAAAGATGAACAAGGTTAGGCTTATTCTCATTTTTTTTTTTTTTTTGCCCTTTTTAAAATTTTTATTATTAATGGATAGAGTATTCAATCTGTACTATACTATTGTGAAAGTCTAGAATGAATCTAATATCCTAGATTTTCGGGGTAATTTGTACGAGTAACACTTGATTGTCAGCATAGCATTTGATGGTGTGGGTGGGGCCCAGATAGTGTTGCTAATGATAGATTATTAATGAAAAAAAGTTTGTTTACTCATTAAATATTGTTAATTAAAGTGAAATTTTACTTGGATTCCATTTTTTTTTTTTAATTAATGAATTGGAGGGTGTTTTTTTTTTTTTTTTAGATTGAGCAACAAGTTACTACAAGCTAGCTAGCTAGCGTGTCTGATATAAACACACAATTGTGAATTGTTGACATTAAGAAAAGGATTTGTTCTGGTTGCAATTACATAATTGCCATCATCCTTTACTATTTTAGGTAGTAAAAGCGTGTCGTGCAGTGGTGGGGGGGGGGGGGGGGGGTGTTTTTGATTTAGGAACATGGTGTTGGACTTGGATAGCTTTTCTGTTGTAAGCACACAATTGTTGACATTTAGAAAAGATATTTTGGTCTTGGTTGCAATCTACATTATTGCCATTATTCCTTTAAATACTATTGCTACAGTTATGCTCTCTATTCTAATCTTGGGTTGTTTTGACCCTTTCGAACTTGGACTAAACTTAGCTTGGTGCAATGTAGTGAGAGGAATCATGTTAAATGGTAGAACAATCAGGGTGTGTTTAAGGGTGGTTTAAGTGTTTAGAGAAAGCCCCAAAAATTAATTTTTGATTGGAAGCATAGGATGAGCAGAATTATGCTTTTACTGTTTTGAGAGTGATGAAATGATGATATGCGGGTCTTGGTACCAAAATGAGTCAGTAGGTGATCACAATGTGATCTTTAAATGTTTCTCTTATTATTATACTTTGTTCAAGAACTTGGGGTTCTTGCCCTTTTGAATCCTCTAGGTGCATTTTATTGAATAATCCCATTTTTGTTTGTTTTGCATTTTAAGGTGCAAGTCCAACTTGAAAAAGGAAATTTTTGGTAGTTGGTCTCACCATATGACTGAAATTAGGAGTTCATTGTAAGGTGCATTATACTTTCAGTTCTATAATTAATTAATATAATTTCTTATATATAGAAAAATCTGTGTTATACTTTTAGTTCCAATTGTGTTGTTACCATTCATTATAATAGTCCCTCTCTAGCCCTTTTGCTTGGAGTAAATAGCTTCAATTAGAAAGATAAGTTTAACCATAGAAATATATAAAGCAAAGGATTAATCGAAATTCTATGGGATGTTCAAATGCTTTTAGCCTTCATGATGGTTTAATTTTGACCTAGACAAATGCTGAGTGATAATTTGATAGTGTTTTTGCGATTGACATGATCATTTAATTTGTGATGTGTTTTGTTGAGGATCAGAACTTTCAATCCATCAACATCTGTTACACAAGCATTAGAAAAGGAAGGGAGAGGGGCATTATTAGAAAATTCTTACACTCATGAGTGGCACAATCAAAGTTATCATGAACCACGTTCAAGTAACTCTCAGCTAAAAGAAAAAAAGGAGAAGAAAAATAAAAAATTGTGGTGCATTGAAAATATTTTTGTTTTTAATTTGCAATTTAGAAGTCATGATTGGATCTCTGCAACTTCATTTTCATGTCTCTGTGGTGTTTTTTTTTTTTTTTTTTTTTTTTTTTTTTTTTTTTTTTTTTTTTTTTTGCGTGGGGGGGTGGGGGTGGGTGGGGGTCAGTTATATTACCAAAATAAGGGAGAAGATTTAGAAAACAAGCATTAGGGAGCCCTATTCCTAATGCACCCAATACACCTTTTTATTTTTGATAATCCCTAATACACCTAATTCTTTTGTCAAGGGGTACATTTAAGAGGCAACCATATAGCTAACCTTACAATCTGAGAGGGTAAGAAAAAGAACATGACATGTATTTAGGACACGTACAATATTATAAATTTTTTCTTATTTCTTTCTCCTAACATGTACAGGAGAATTGTCTAGCAGTGATGAGAAAAAATATAAAGCACTGAAGCGGGCAACTGAAAGGGAGATTTCTCAAAGTGCTGATGTCATTTGTTGCACATGTGTTGGTGCTGGAGATCCTTGATTGGCAAATTTTAGGTTTCGCCAGGTTGAAATGCATCTAACATGTGGAAGTTTGTCCAAGATTCACTAGTTTAAAAGCTTACTCTTTTTAACTTTTTGTTTTTTGTTTTGTAAAAGCACCAACAAAAATTAACAGTAAAATCTTGCATTGTTCAAAAAAACGTAGGCTTGCTACTAGCTACTACTGAATTTTATTTCTACTTGCTGCCATGCCCAACGAAGGACGAGTTTAGAAGTTGTTTGCAAATCCCAATAATAGCAAAGTGCATAGTTTGGAAGTTAAGGGAAAAAAGGTATCCATTTGTTTGTTGCTTTGTGTTGAGGGTAATGGCAAAGAAAGCTTTAGTTGCTGCAGGACTTTTAAGGTTGAAGTGGAAGCAATTTGGTGATTGCTAAAAGAGCTTATAGGTATTTTGATTGTCCCACCTTGCATGTTAGAGGTTTTGTCCTGTGTTTTCATATTTTTATTTTAACTTTAATATCATTGTTTTCATGTCAGCTTTGATGTTTTTGAATTGTTATAGGCTTAAATAATAGAAAAAATACAATGATTAGTATTGGTAGACATGTATTAATATGTCAATGTAATTAATTTAAAATTTTGAATAATAACATGTTTGTATCACATACAAAACATACGCAGCGGAAAATTAATGGATCTACTTCATTCGCAATAGATAACATGTGCAATGTAAATTTCAGAATATAAGAACAAGAGAATGTATCTTGGTATGGTGAATTTCAAAACAAAGATTAGAAGTACTCGAGAACACTTTTAATCTTCACTCCAATTTCACTTGATGCTCAAGATGTGTGGTCTCTCAATCAGTTTTCTGTGTTTGTTCTAGAGAGAATATGAAGGAGTATCTCTCTTACATATATGAACATACAAACCATTTCATTCTAATATAAAATTATGTATATTTCTCTCCACATAATTGATTATCTAATTAGGCTAACCTTTTAGGCCTTCCTAATTGGACTTTAGTGCGTGGCTTGGAATGGAACCAAAAGGGAACAAATAAGACACTAGCTCCAATGGGTCTTGGGCTTTTCTTTCAACTCTTGACAAGTCCAAAGTTACCATTAATTATATTTAATACTACTATATAAATATAATTGCACTCTAGGCTTTATTAATAAATTATATCCTAAAACTTTATTATACATGCAACTCCTTCATAAAATATTCGTAGTAATACAAAGTCATGAATATAAACTGTCACTTTGTAAATTACTACATCTTAATCCTTGAGTACCAGGTTTAATCCTTTTAAATTATTCATCATATATTTATGAAATCTAATTTCATAAATATATACTTTAGTCTTATTAAAGTAATTAGGCCTAACTCTCTAAATAACTGAACCTATTAAACTTATCTCAAAGGAATATTTTATATCTCCGTCAAGAGACTATGAATTCCATCTTGAAAATATATGTTCCATCAACACTAAATGTGACTGCCCAACATACTGAAGTTTTGACCGTTACTTTAGATCTCACTCCTGATATATCAAAACAACTTACATTTTATGATCAGATCCATTATTCTCTCAGGATTAAGAGTTCATATGAATAGAAGTCGTGAGATTTATTATTTAATTGACAGTCGTTAGGAGAATAATAAATCTCACAGCAGTCTAGTTCAATATGTCTTAACTCTTAAAACATATCAACATATCAACTAGAAGTCTCCACTTCCATGATCAAGACAAATCATCTTAGTTAATATGTTATAGTCTTCGCAGATGAAATGTCCAATTTCATCACCGACTACGAACTATAATTCTGAGTTTACAAAGAACTTGTAATTTATATTTTTTGTAATTTTTCACATAAATCACATACTATGCATCTCATGGACTATATGATAATGTCCGAATATTCATGTTACCATTATTTTAGATAAGAATAAAGCAACTTTATTAAACACAATATTAAGTCATACATCATTTCTCACATAATGTCATACATAATATCATACATAGCATCATACAATGGGATTTAAGGGCACATATCCTAACAGGATAAACACTTGAATAGAAACTTAGTTGAAGTAGAAGTTATAGATCCAGTATGTATTCTGTGAATGCCTATTTCTATTTAACTTGTGTGACAAATTGGTTAGTAGGTAGTCTTGCTGAGTGAACTAGCTTCATGATGTGTCCAGAATCATGAGAGAGGAGGGGCTGATCTCAGGGATCATTACTGTGAAGGTGGTGATGGTCGGTAAGAAACTGAGCTCTTGGAGTTTGGCCATGAGGACTTGGATTTAGAGAGAGAATGAGATTGAGAGAAAGATATCAGAATATGTTGCTGATTTATATGTTGGGTGGGTCAGTCCGATCCACTAAAGAATTGACTTGGTTCACTTAAGCCCACTTCATGTAGAATCCTAACCCAGTTTTCCAAAGGCCTTATCCCAATCCAAACCCAGCTCAATAAATGGCCCAATCTGAAAATGTACAGAGTCCAAACCACTTCACCTTAATACACACCAGCCCACATACATTTGTGAAGCCCCAAGTCAACGTAGCCCAACCCAAAAATTGAAATCAACAAGCCATCGACCCAAATAAATTATTTCCCATTTAGATTCTTTATGCAAATTCTGAATACCCATTTCACTATTTGGAAATTTATGGGGTTTTAATGCTCTTGTTTGTCAAGTCTGAGAATTAACTTAGGTTTACATTTATTCTTTTCTTGTTGGCAGATTGCAAAAAGAAGAGGCACTATAAGTTCGTGTGATCAAAGCAAGTGAAGTTGGTGAAAGACTTAAGGTACTCTCTCTCTCTCTCTCTCTCTCTCTCTCTCTCTCTGTGTGTGTTTGTGTGTGTGTGGTGGGTTGTTGAATTAGGGTAAGCAGGTAGTTTGCATGGAGTAATAAGCCAGTTTTAGCTGATATTAGGAGTGTTAACTGTTTTGTGTAAAATAGGATGATTGTTGTTGAGTTGTTTTTATTTGATTAATTCATTTTAAGGGCTTCTCACTATCTTTTTCACACACGTGGAACGCTAAAATGAAATTGCATATATAAAGAAATGTCCATTCCTAGAGAATATTGCTAGTAATGATGTTATAGTTAACAAATATATTGATAACTTCTTTATGCATTTAAATTCATTGTTTGATTAGGAACATAGCTAAAAGTGAATGATTAAAGATGATTTGTTTCTTAAATTAAAGTGAAATTGTGTAAATGAAATGTGTGTTAACTCTTGGTTTGTGTTTTCATAAAATCACATTATAGGTCTTTCTTGTAAACCAGTTTATAGCTAAGAGTTGGATGAAATTAGTTGGAGCTGTTGTATTTGCAATTACTTGTACCATTACTTGTCATTGTGCTTATATATTTGTTTATTTTAGACTTTGACACTTGAAATGGGAAGGCAAAAGGCAAATCTGCGCACGCGTTCCAAGGGTGTAACATTGGAAAGAGCTTCTTCACAAGATGTGGATGAAGTGGGGGACCAAGAAACGCACAAAACTTCTACACAATGTATGGGCTTTTTACTCAATAGTTTACCATTCATACACAAGGTATAAGCATGTAAGTTGGTTTCCTCTCAATTTTTTAATTGAACCAAAGTTTTGAATTAATCTTAAAACCATGCAAGCTTCAAAGTTTTGAATGCCTCCTCACCTCTTGATTGGAAACATGTACCATTAAGAGTTGTAACTTTGGTCATAAGCAAAGTAATGGCCTTGGAAAAAGTCCTATGGCCTAACTTTAAATATGTCTCCTAAATTTTTTCAATATTTCCATCAATTATAAAATTTTCATCTAACATCTCTCCAATAAATAACTATTCCATAATATATGCTAATATTTTCAGACAAATCAAACTGCTATTAAGCTTCGGTGTACTAAACCTAAAGCAAGTATTGCCTTAGCTTGGTCAAAAATATTTTCAGATATAAAAAAGATTGAGTATGTGTAATATTACTTGCACTAAAGTTTTGTCAGGTTTTAGGTTTGATCCACCAAAGTTTTGTATGCATAGGTACAAGTTGCACCCATAGCACATGTTAATTAATTACATTTGTGGTATTATGTTAATAGAGCTAAAACTATTACAGGTTTTTTGTAACAGGTTTGAACAATATTTAAAGCAAATAGTGGTTTAAAGCCCATTGAAAAAAAAAATAAAAATAAAAGAAGAAGAAGAAGAAGAAGAACCTATAGCGGCGGTCAAAAAGCACCGCAATAGGTGTACATTTTATGTATTAAATGAAACCCTATAGCAGCGCTTATCGCCCGTTGCTATAGGTTCAAATATATAGCGGCGTGTCTACCCGCCGCTAAAAGTGCAATTAGTCCATTTTAATTGATTGCCTATAGCGGCGCTATGAGCCTGCCGCTAAAAGTCATTTGACACGAATTCAAACATTGTATGGCGGCGGTTTTATGTCTGCCGCAATAAACCAAAACCGCCGCTAAAAGGTGTATCTACAGCGGCGCTTTTTGTTACCACTGCAATAAATCTATAGTGGCACCGTAACGGTGGCAGGACGAACCACCGCAATAGCACCCGCCACTAAAGGTCAAAAGTACCTTTAGCGGTGGTTTTGGCCCACTGCAATAGGTCTTTTTTTTGTAGTGTAAAAAGTTCACAAATAATGGTAACTCTATCACATCCATTGATAAGATCCTAGTAGAAGAGTTACATCAAATTTGAAAATGTATGCCATGGCACATGCTAACCTTGTTCTTCTGTTTTCTAATTTTCTCTTTTTGGTCACTTTTGGCAAACATTAACATGATAGTAACATTATCACATTCAATGGTAACTCACGTCACATTGAAAAGTAAATTCACAATCTTGACCACAAAAGATTGTATGTGTCAAATACAATGATGAACTCCACCATGTCATGTGGTAACCTATATTCCTTTCCCTTTTATTTATTTTTTTAAAATTTTATGGCCACTTTTAGCAGATAGTAACAAGATCACCAATAATAGTTACTCTGTCACATCTAATGTTAACTTACGTAACTTTAGGGGAGATTATATTTTACCACCCTAAATTATACCTTAGATTACACTTTGCACCCTAAAATTTTAAACTGTACATTTTACACCATGAACTATAACCCTTGTTACACTTTGCACCTTGACGTCAAGTTTACTGTCAACTTGGACCAAAATCCAAAGTTTAGGGTACAAAGTGTAATAGAGAGTATAATTTAGGGTGATAAAGTGTAATTTCTTCTTTGTTTTTAAGGGATTGAGATGAGGGCCAATTAGGTCTTTTCATATGGTGCAACATACTTTTCCATCCAAGTTAATAACTAATTTGACGTTGAGGTGCAAAGTGTATTTATGGTGCAAAACGTTCATTTGAAAAGTTTAGAGTACATAGTGTAATTAGTGTAATAGTTTACAATAATGAAATGTAATTTCTCCGTAACTTTAAGTGGAAGCTCTATGGCTAAAGGCCTTGTAACCTGACTAGCACTAACTTGTGTCCTTCTTCAAGGATGGTCGCCGGGGGGGGGGGGGGGGTGGGGGGAGAGGAGATTGGGATTTGTGCCATAAAATCCAATTTGTTTAATATCTAAGAATTATATGAATTTGGACATTACGTGTAGTTCATAAGATGCATTGTATGTGATTTAGGTATATAAATAAAATTTGCATATGTAGTGTGCATTTGGATGTGGATTAAAATTATAAATTATTTCACTATTTAGCTTATTTTTACTACTATTCATGAGCACCACTATACTATTTTAACTAATTTTTACCTTTATTTGCAATACTTTCAATAATAAGTTTTCAGTTTCAGCAAAATGGCCGGTATCCAAATAGACCCTACGTAATATCTAAATGTAAGCTCATAAATATTAATTTGTAGTTGGTTATTAAATTGGGAATTTCCTATAATAAAACTATAATATATCAATGTATAATGTAACTCATATATATATATATATATATATATTTATATAAACACATTTTTGTCCCTATATTTTGGGACCTTTCTATGTTAGGGGGCCCTAAAGCATGGTCGAAATGGCCTAGGCCTACGGCTAGCCTTGCGGGCAAAGGAACCCTAAGATGGACAGTCTTAAGAAATGCTAGTGTTCGCAAAGATAATTAAGGTACGAGACATCCATGACAAAATGTATGTCCTTGGAATCAAAAGGATCTATTGATTGCTTGGATGAATGACCAAAGGAAATTTAAGAAGAACAAGAGGTAAAAGCTACTGGGCCGACCTTGCCAAGTTGGCCTAAACAAAAGATTTGGTGAATTCACACATTGTTTCTGTTGGGTTATAGATTGATCCCAATTAATTAATTCAATTACTCAAGTTGATTAATTAAGTCAAATTACATGCAAATCGTAGAGGCACAAACAAATCACCAAATAAACTAATGTGCAACGAAAATTAAATTAACATGATAATTTATTAGCGAGGAAAACTTCTTAAAAGGAAAAAATTCCACCAGGTAAATTTCAAGTCATCACTCCTAATCCACTAATTAAGAACAAGGGGTTACAAGTATAACGAATCTTACCACTACCCTAGAAACATGAATTATCCTAAATACTAACATATAGTTGAACCTTTACTCTAATCCCCAATCAGACTTACTCTTGTAGAAACTTCTTTCCATATGCACGGATCCCAGTACGTGTCTAAATTTTCAGCCATTGATTGATAGTTATTGGATGCAAAGTTCTTCACTTCAAAAAACGCGAACAAAATATTCTTGAAAATTATAATCCATAACCATAAAGTGTCATCAAAACTCATTATAAATTGATCAAGGTACATGAGAATATTTAGAATAACTATTGGCTTTCTTTCCATTAAAAAGAAAATATTCATTGACTTAAACATTGAAGTAGTCCCTATGGTCGACACCATACTGTTCTCTTTATAATTACCTTTTTACAATCAACAGATTTATCCAGGTCAAAGATTTGGCCTTCGATCTTCAACTTTGGGTTGCTTCTATGTGTAATGACCTCCAAATATTGCCATGAGAGCTAAGGCATTCTTATTCAACAAAGCCCTTTGATGGACCGGTGCATATGATCCACAATGAGATCTTAGACTTTGCTCGATTTTAGGCATACCATGCAATACTAAAATGTTTTTGATGCCGTTAGAACTAGATGATAGAATATGATAAGTCTGAATTAGTACCCTTTTTCTTTTTTCTTAAACTAAAGCACCACATAATTTAAATGCGCTCATGCAACTACCAGAGATCCAATACCCACAACTCATTAAAACATCCCACTGAATTTGTAGTTTTAAAAAAACCATGATTGTGTAAACGCTGTTTCTCTCAATGAGTATTATAAAGAAAAAGAACAAACCTCATAACAACTGCAAATAAAAAAAAGGGAGAGGGAGAATGCTAAGGCAGTAACCCAAATACAATAACCACTGCAGTATATGTACATATCAACAAAAATATGGGTTCTTCATTTAAGAGTTCAGGGATAAAAAATAGCTAAAATGGACTAACTCTTCGAGCCAACTGCAACATAAATTCAGGTACAAGGCGTCTTCTTGGAGGAGCCACTGCATCTTTGGCAATGGCATCTGCATCACCAGCATGAATGATACCTACTAAATCTTCAAACATCTTGTCTCTACCACCTCTCATTGGATCCTGAATGGCATGTTGACAAATGTAACAAAATTGATCAAGTTCCTGTTTGTTTTTCACAATTGTCTAAATATGCATAACAAAGATAGATGAGGGAACAACATCTTTTTGCAAGGTAGGAAAGGGCCCAAACCAGTTTCTTAAATAAGCAGGAACAAAGCATTTGAAGCAATTTCAATGTTACATTGAATGAAAATCGAATGGTTATGCAAAAAGACCATTAGACCAGGATGAGACAGATTCAAAAAGAAACTGTAGCAGAAACTATCCTCCTATCAAGAGAAATCGTAGTCAATTGAAACGATCACTCCAAATAGACACAAAAAGATGACAACTCCAGAGATTTCTCCAATCCACAAAAGCAACATATTGACAAAACAAACCAAAGACAACAAATTAAGTTTCCCCTTACCTGAAGAAACAAATCAGTGTGAGTTTTTCCTTCAAACAAAATTGATTCAGCTTTTACCCCAACTCTTTGAAGAGTTTCTGTAAAACTCTTACTGCACAAAAGATGATGATAATTAGAGCCCAAAAGCACTTCAAACTTGGTATCTCAATTAGGTAATTTTAGAAGGCCTACTGTGGTAATTGCATTGTTTTATAAGGTAAAACTGATTTGTAGTTCACTGCTCACTCAACTTGCTGCATACATTGTCTTTTTGCTACCATTCAGAATCTAGGTGAGTATGACATTGATAAATGCAAAAGTTTATGATTAGGTAACATGGTGCTAGATATTGATTAGGTGGCATTTGGAATTTGATTTCGTTGTGTATGATTAGGTAACATGGTGCTAGATATTGATTAGGTAGCATTTGGAATTTGATTTCGTTATGTTTGATGTGGTGTATTTGGAGGGAGTGCAATAATCGTACTTTTGAGGATATGGAGAGTTTAGAAAATCAGCTGCTTGCCTCCTTTGTTAGCACCTTGTTTGATTGGTCTTGGGTTTGGGGACTCACATCTAGTAAATCTCTCTCGATGTTTGTAGATTTGCTTCTTTATTGTATGTAGTTTTCGTTTTTATTTTTATTTTTGTAATCTTTATGTTTTTTGCATTAAGTGGTCCTTTCATTACTTTTTCTAACCTATCAAAAAAAAAAAAAAAAATTGGTGCTAGAATTGGGAGCCAGTTCCCTTCAGATTTCAAATAGTGATTTTATAAGTAATATTTTGGAATTTGATAAGATGTGATTTTCTTCATCAGTAAAGAGTGCTTGTATTTATGTACATGTCATAGGCTTTGCAATGATGAGCGAAAGTTTTTTTCTTTTTTCTTTTTGTCTTCTAAAGTTTAGATACAATGCTTATCTCTAGGATAATATAGGCACATGTTTTTAAATCCATCTTTTATTTCTTTTTTTATTTCTTTTTTCTTTTTTTAATTCATGTGAAGAAATAGGATCTACTAGAACTTGACCCGACCTATTTGCCATGTCTATAGACTAGAACTTGACCCGACCTATTTGCCATGTCTATAGACAACTCTAAAATACCTTGACCAAACCCCAACACCACTCACATGCAAAACCAACAAGAACCTTTCCATCACCAGCCAAAAACCCATTGTGATGCCCCCAGATTGATTTTGATATTGATTTATGTTGTGTGGGTGTGTGCTGACTCCTACATCAGGCATATTCTTGATTGATCTAGAATTTATAAACACCAACAAGGGGTTTCAATTGTGACTAGACTACTCCTTTTAGGATATAGCATAAATGTAGCTAGCGCTTTTTCTAGGGTCATTACACCCATTTTCCTCAATCACACACAAACTTAATTGACCAAACCCCCCACAAAATCCAAGCATACCCTCACCAATCTCTCTCTATCGTACACTCACCATGGCACCTACAGTGAGCTAGAAAGATGTAAGTGGAAATTTACACCAAAAATGCAATAACCACTTCAAAACCAACAATAGAAATTAAAACCAAAAAGGCCATATATAATATATATATATATATATATATATATGTATATATATATATATGTATATGAAGCTTCAAACCTATGGTTTAGATATATCTTTGTAAGTTTATCTATGCATATGCAAAAAACACAAATAACACCAACGAACTCCTTATATATATTACATTGATAGATGTAAGTGAAAATTAACACTAAAGTAGCAAAACTGCTTATTTATGTTACTTTGAATCAAGAATACCAGTTATAAAAATTTATCTAAAAAACTCCAACGAACCTCATGCAATATTTGATTTAATAGTAATTAAAGGAAATCACAGAGTTCAATACAGAGCAGACTCAGACCTGGCATCGGAAGGTATGGAATAATCTGCAGTACCATGAAATAAAATAATTGGTGGTAAGAGGGAAACAGCATTTCTAATGTTTGGGTTCTGGACCACTACTTCTGGAGAGAATCGTTCCAGGGATTTTTCTCCTTCCATTATGCTGTATGACATTTTCAAGCAATCAGGTCAAAAAAGTGACTGGTAAAGATTAAGGTATTAACCAAAAAAATATTTCATCTTCAACGATAACTCAATAAGTGAAAAAAAAAGAAAAAAAATTCAAGTGATCAATTCAAAGAAGAGGGGAAGGTACCTTAAAAAGATGGAACGGTACAGGCCTCGACTATGGAAATAGTCTACTAGTTTAAACAAATTGTACCTGTTTGTGGACATTACAAGGAATGTAAGATGAATGCATCTTTTATTTGCAAATACAAGAAAAATAGGTACAAAATGCTTGAAAAAAAACAACAGGTGAAAATGCCAAGAATGATTTCATAACTAGAACAAGACCACTATTTACTTCTGTGCTTTTTGCTTACTGGTAATTAAAAAAGTATATCCACGTTTAAATGATTTAAGTATAAAAATATCAATTTTTTTTTTTTCAATTATAAACTCCAACAACTTACGTCACTTATAGTTGGATACCAACAAATTAGAAACTATTGTTAAAACATAGTGGCACTATAAAGCTTGAGGCTAAGCTTAGGGAAAGACAAAGTCAACCATGTTAATTCACCCTAACAACCCAAGATCACAGTCAAATTATGCCTTTCTGATATCAACCTTTGGGAAATTGACATTGTGATTCCTTTTCAGGTTTCATTGCTTTTTGGAATATTGGATTGTAACTTGCAGAGAGGAAGGGAATGTATTATGATCATCATATGCATTAATTCATTTCAATTTGAATAAAATTTTCATCACATATAAAAACATCTGCAGTTCTGATCTAATCGTTACTCTTTAGAAGAAACACTTCATCAGAAAGAAAAAAAAATAATAATAAAATAAAACTAGGCCAGAATGATCTGATGATAAAGAATTCGCATTTGAATACTGCATGCAATCACTGCAAGAACCAAGCAGGACAGAAGCAGTGGAGAGCTATGATACTAATTTGATGCAGGACCTTTACTAAACTCCGCACTAAATGAGGTTTCTTGATAGGTTCTTGAAGGATTCTTTTTTTTTGGATGAATTGATAGGCTCTGGAAGGATTCTTGAATAGGGTTTACTGTTTTAAGGATTTAGAGATGGTTAGGTCATAAAAAGATCAAATCTTAAAGGAGATGGTTGTTTGGTGTTAAAACAGTGAATTTAATGAGGGTGGAAAAATAAGACAAACCCAAGTCTATCATACTTAGGAAGAACCCAATAAAATTCTTTATATAAGCTACTCCTAATTATTTTCCAACAAATACTTGGAATCCCAAACAAAAACAAAGAACTATTAAACTAACTAGGAAAAGATTAAAAAACAAAACAAAACAAAAAAAGGATTCCAAAAGGACCAAAACTTAAAATAAGACTCATGGATCTCTAATGCAGCCCATTCCAGAAAATTTGGAAATAATTAAATTACCCCTACTTAAGTATAAGCTAATTAAAACTGAACCAACAACTTTCAAACTTGAGCAGACTTAATACTAGACTCAATAATAAGTAGACTATGAACTGAGCCAATTAGGTCCCACATTGAACTTAGGCCATATTTTTAACTATTTTGATAGTTATCTTGTTTGTTTTAGAGCTTTTTACTGGTTGTATCAACCCAACATTCAAAGAATCATTAGAGAATCTCCACATGAGATATAACATTAAAATCAACCAATTATTACCTCCTGGCCAACTGGTTGATAATCCTTTGGGATCAATTCAAGAGAAAATGCCTAATCATTTGAAGTAATATACTACCACTTGTTCACAAAGTTTAAGCTAATAGGAAATGATGAACTGAATCACTTAACCATTATTCCAAAACTGTCCCTCACATGTGAGCCTAGTTCTCCCTCAATAAGTGGGATCCAAGGCATGGAATTTTTAAATGTCAGGATGTAGAGTAGAGCCTAAATTTGAACTTAGACCACCTTCTTTAATACCATCTTGTTCAAGATGTTAGGAAATGATAAATTTACCATCATTCTAACAAGAAGCATCTACTTGGATTATTGTGCTTGAAACACAGGAAAGAGTTCCTCATGGTTCAAAAAAACCTGCAATAGAAACCCACCCTCCAGATAATCCAAAATAAGCCTTTATCTGGGAAACACTCCAAGAAGTGCTCTCTCCTTCACCAGCTTCATTAATTGCCTGCTCCACGAGGGTGCAAGCAGCAATATGGGCACCAGCTGACTGTCCCATTAGATAAATCCTGTGTAAACAAAGCATGAGCAGAACATCTCTATTAGCAACTGCCACTCCCCCCCAACCCTCTCTCTTGCCCAAATACAGGAGTCATGCTTAGATGCATACAAAAATGTGAAGTGATTATTACCTATCAGGATCGCCTCCATATTCAGCAATATTGTTGCACACAAATGAGATACCTTGAGAAGCATCCTTAACCATATCACTCATGGTTCCCTGAGGGAAATTCCTGCATGAGTTTTCAATTAAGACCCATACTAGTATGAAGTAATATTACAAATGTATACATGTTATACACTTGCAAAGAATTCACCCACATAAAGGAATCAACCTCATGTAAATTAAATCTGGGCTTCTTCAAAGCTACATCCATGATCACAATAGCAAATGGAGTAATCATGTAATGTGTGAAGCTACCCTTTAAGTATCATACAAGTAATTCTTTGGATTTTCAACTAAGATCTAAAGATGATCATGCAGGTATATTTCTTGTCCTTGTCCATGAAAAGAATATACAAAATCATGCCTCATATTTTGAGACAGAATGATAAATTTTAAAATTTCAAAAGCTACTTCTATAAACAGAGAAGAACAAAACAATAGAAACTGCAAGTTAAAAATCAGTTAATTGGTGCCTTGTATAGCATTTGAACACATAAAGGGGAAGTGCAATGTGCAGGCAACACCATCATCACAAGGAAACAAGGATGATCCCAATATATCATAATATTCTTTCCCTTCAGAAAGCACATCGACCCATTATTTCTTTTTCTTTTTTCTTTTTTTCTTTTTTCAAATTCAGTAAGTCTAACCTTAAGTAGGTCATACCCAGTGCACAAAACTCTCACTTTTTCAGACTTTGGGATAGGTGATTGGTAGGTAGCGCTACCCAAAATTTGTTTTGGAGAGGTTGGTTCTGATACTGGAACCTGCGACCTGCCGCTTCTGCTGACCTTAAGCAGGTCTCTTAAAAAAATTATTTATTGCAGATAAACATGGACTAGTTCCTATTGCAATGTGAATTACAAAAAGATCATTTGATTATAATGAAGATTAGAGGTCGTCAGGTTACAAAACAATTCAAAAACGAGCTATTGAAAGGATGCTAAGACATGAGTGGCAGTCATCAACCAATATAAGATGTCTGGGAGGCCAGAGTTAGATACCGTACAAACATCAGAGGATGGATATCTTACCTGCCAACTTGTATAAGTAGTTCAACACATTGAAGTATGTAGAACAAATTGTGGTACCATCAAAAAATAGAGTAATTTACTAAGAATCATGATTAGAAAAAATTGATACCTCAATTTAATATTTGTACTGGTGCCACGTATTGGTGCTAATAATAAAGAATAATACTGTCTAAAAGGTGATTCTGTGCAACAGAAACAAAAAAAATGCAGGTATGGAGTAATTGAATTATGGTACAAGGTGCTACAAGGACCCAAAAACAGGCCTTCAAAACATGGGTCAAGGTGGTGAGAAAAAGTAGTAAATTATCTTGACATAATTGTCTTTCAAATACAATTCTCTTTTAAAGATTTGTAAGATGAGATGAGATAATAATTTATTATTTGTAACGTTAGCAACAGATTATGAACAATTAATAACCCTAAGAGGCAATAGAATTTTATAACATTTCAGATTGATATCATATAAAGATAGTATCGCACACAATCCCAAATCTCAATAGATTCATAAGATAACTTCATCCGGAACATAGTTTTCATTGGCAAGATGCGAATATGAGATGAGATTTATTATGTATAACCATATGCTGTTGCTAAAAGTAAATCATATCACCTGTAATCTATGCATGCCACTATAATGTCTCTTTCTGATAACTGCTGTCCTAAAAGACAACCCCATGCTTTGTAACTGCATCCAAAAAGATGAAAAAACAAAAAGAAGTCTGAAAACATATTGAGGACATAGAGAATTATGCATATGACGCATGAAAAAAAGAATGTAAATTTGAGAAATCAACAAAATATGACAAGGCAACCCTTTAATCAACTTAGATCCAATTTTTGTAATTGAATGAATAACAAACCAAAATTAGATTCTGATATCTAACCTACAACTTAAATATTTCTGATATTAGAACTACCTACTGTACCCATTATTATTATTATTTTTCATCTTCTGCTTAAGCTATTATTTATCAATTACCATTTTAAGTACAATATCAGTCACATTTATAGTTTTATTGTATGACTCTATCTGTTGCTTCTACATGCCCAAAACTTAAAAAATATATTCTTCTGTTACTAGTATTATTATTATTATTTTTATTATTATTTTATTAGACTTCCCATTTCAAGTACAAATATCAACTATCAGCAAAAACAACCCTCACCCAATAATCCAGGCTCCACCAGTTACAAATGCAATAACTGGCTTTGGACCATCATTATTTTTGGGGAGATACAGATCCAACCTGCAGAACAAAATTTAAACAGTTGTCATGAAATCCATAAAATTAAACAGGGTGTAAAAAATTCATTGCACCGAAATGCACAATAAATCAGCCCAGTTCATTTTTAAGTTACCTATTCCTTGGTTGATCACCGTAAACTATGCTTCTGCGGACCTGACTAGAGAAGAAATAGTAATATCCAACTGCGAAAGACAAGCAGAGTAGTTATGCTCCACTAGATAGGACAAGCATAGATCAGCTCTGCTAAGTGCCTTGTAGTGCAGTGTCACTGTCTGGCCTACAATTTTTCATAAGCACATATATATATATATATACGGACAAATCGGTACAGTTTCTTAGGTACTGTGCCTTAGCTTTCCCATTTAAATTTAACCATCTAATTGCATTAGCCAATGCAGCATAATCATTGTTATCTTCCCCAAGGATAACTAAATTCAACCATTGTTTATTGGCCAATGCATCCACTTCGTTGAATTTAAATAAGGAACCTAAGGTACAACACCTAATGAACTGTACCAAAGGTTTGCCAAATATATATATATATAGGTCAACCCTATGTATATGACCAATTATATGTACAATGGTTATACTGTAAAGAGTATGCATGGAACTTTTGCAACAGAATTATTAATGTTACAGACCTTGAAAAAAACCTGGGAAAAGTAGAAAGGAATAACAACTAAGGGCCAGAAATCTTGTAATCCATTTGTAACCTACCCTGAATAAAATTTAAGTGATTAGCAGCATCTAATAATTTGGATAGGCCAGAAAAGCATCTCAAACAAACATTACAGCATACATAATTGAAATTTCAAAATCCAGGATAACTTCAAATATCATAAATTAGAGTTGAAAATACTTCAAGTATGTAAATGTGATTGGGATGATTAACTAACCTACACATTAAAAGCCACACATAATAGATTTTCTACTGTCTCTTCTTTATAACTTAACTAAATTTTCTTTCAACCTCTCTTATCCCTCTTAGAAAGTCTACTTCATACATTTTTTTTTTTCCAGTGAGCTATACTAGCACCTCCAACACTTACAAGTTCTAGGTAGAGAGTGAGGTCATTGGCTCAAGATCCATTGAGTGCATAACTTACACAGACAAAAAAAATTGACAAGTAATAAAGAATTTTCTTGAAGAAAGGGGAACTCGAATATTAGAGCCTCCTAAAGAACTACAATCTAAGGTTTAAGAGATCTATAAATCTAAGAAGGAATCACAAGCTATCAGTCAATCACAGTACAAATTCAAACTAAGAGAGCAAAAAAAAAAAACAAAACCCTAAATTGTAGATCTATTAACACCTTCAAAGGTTCAATTACTCAACTCTATTCACTTGTCCACATAATGCACTGAGGATTCGCATTCCAAATACAAGCAAGGCATCTAATGTTATCGATACTCTTTCCACCTTTCCTATCCCTCTTAGAGACCTACTTCAAATGTGCAGTCTCAATTGTGTACTCACTACATGTTCACACCTTCATGATCAATCTTCCCTCACATATTCACATATAAAGGCTACTTCTTGTTTGCCTTAGATGCAATTACAGGCAATACCAATGCCAATAAACGACAAATTCTTCAAGATGTACAGTATTTTTGTTTTTTGGGAGGAAAAAGAAGAACAAAGTACTATAATGTTTTTCCATCCATGGTCACCTGAACAATTATTTGGAACCACAGCACTTGAAATACAAAAGACATCACAAAACTGTATCCTTGAGAGCAATCATCCCCATAACAAAACAAAGTAATGGTGAGAAACTAAAAACAACCAAATCAAAGAAATTAAAAGATTGTACCCAAGGTATCTCAAAAGCTTCAAACTCAATAGGATGACCAAAATCAGTTCAGCCGCAGCATGCCCAACATTGTGGTCAAAGGACTGGTGGCAGTCGCTGTCAGCAGAAAGTGAATACAATGAGTTTTCACTGGCGATCTGGTGCTGGTGCTTCTGGTGGTAGGTGCTTGAGCTGGAATTAGTGTTGGTGGTTGCGGTGGTGAGGTTAATGTCCAAGGAAGATGGGCTTAATGGAAATGGTTTTATCATCCGCAAACAATGAAGAAAGAAGAAGAATGGTTGTTTTTGGATCATACACTCCTTTGACCAACATTGAGGAAGGCAAGGCTAAAAGTTGCTGGTTGTTCCAATGAGGAATGTGAAGAGTGGTTGGATATGGGTAGGATTTGAGAAGCATTTTTTTCTTTTTCTTTTACTTCTTTTGTTCTGTTCTGTTCTAGAGAGAGGATTTAATTTCTTGCTAATGAGCTATAGATCATCAAGCAGCTCCTCCACTTCAAAGTTTTACATGGAGCATGAGGTCATGGGTTGAAGACCCATTGGGTGCATATGTAACTTACCAGTAAAAAAGAGTTAAAAGAAATAAAAAAAAAATCTGAAAAAAGGAGAACTCAGATACTAAAGCCTCCTAAAGAACTACAATCTAAGGTTTAAGAGATCTACCAAATCTAATTAGGAATTACAAGCTATCCAGCAAATCATAATTCAAAAAAAAAAAAAATGAAAAAAAAAATCTCAATTGCAAATCTCTCAACACCTTCAAAAGTTTGATTATTCAACTCTCTCCAAATTGTCCACATAATGCAATGAGTATTCACATTCCAAATAAGACTATTGTTACGAGAACCAAGAACCCTTTTCCAGTTCCAGTAAAAGTAGATATCAATCACTTTATTTGGCACCAGCCACTGAATCCCAAAACAGAAAATACAAAGGACCACAGAGCACTAGCAAATAAGCAATGTAACAATAGACAATCCACAGTTTTATAGCTACACTTACACATACAACACCATTTGACCATGACAAACATTCCTCTTAATAAAAGTATCCACAATCAAAAGGTTATTAATCAGGAGCCCAAACAAAAGTCAGCAGCCCAAAATGAAGTCAAAACAATCCAGTCAGCTTAAGTGCCCAATCGAGAATCAGAGAGCTCCAATCAACACTCTAAAGTCCTGATTGGATGTCTGAAGGTGCCAATTAGTACTCTTTTAGCAAGATGCCTTGATTCATTCCAAGACCAAGCCAAAGCCAAGCGAAAATTCCCCTTTACATGTGGGAAGGCCCCAATAATCGGTCATGTGCTCAATTAGGTTGTAACACATGTTGTAATTAGTTAGGACTCATCTAACACATCTCAAATGAATCTTCAACTTTGATAACATGGCTCATCCTTTCCCCCCCCCCCCCCCCCCCCCCCCCCCCCCTTCCACCCCTTCCCCTTGAATTCAATAAAAAGAACACAACACATCTTTAATCTCTGCAATCAAATACAACAAACCCTTTAAAGTGGACTACCATCTGTCCTGAAAAATAAAATAATTATAGATGACAATAAACTACCTGCCTGCAAGATTGATAAAACCGCCACTGATACCAGAACTGGCAAACATAACTTTTAGGGTTGGCAAGAAATTAACCGCACTTACAATCTATGACATCAACAGTCCCAGCTATATGAAATTTAAAAGGTACAATCAAAACCTTAAAACTCTCGAAACAAGTAACAAGTATATAGAGGGGAAACAAAGCGTTAACTAGATCCCCTGCCTTTCTCATTCAAAAGTTCAAGGTACACAAAATTTTTTTCCAAAAGGATGGATCCATCCATTGCTCAAACCAACTCATTAGCAGTAGTGACCAAAATCTACCTAATACAGCACCAACACATCTTATTACCTAGAAACATTTTTTTTTTTTTTGAAAGAAAAAACCATCCAGATCAACAAAATATAATATGCACTCTCTGTTAACGGTTGGCATCATTTAATTTTCCCTCCATTTCCTCCAGCTAAACGTATTCAAATAAGCTCTCTCTGAGATGCAAAGATCTTAAGCTTCTTACTAAAGAAATCAACCTTCAAAGACAACCTATATGAACAAGAATTCAACTTTCCACATTAAATCTAATAAAAACTGAAACAACCAAGCAATCAACAGCCAATTCCAAAGCCAATAAACAAAAAACAAAATTAAGCAAGATTGTACCCAAGGTATCTCAAGAGCTTCAAACTCAAACGAGTGATCAAGAAGGTCTCGGCGGCGGCATGGCCGAAGGAGTTGCGGCGGTCGGGGACAGAAGAGGAGAGCGAAGACAAAGAGTTTTCACTGGCGATCCGGCGGCGGCGCTGCTGGTAGTAGGCGGCGGAAGTAGTAGTATTAGTAGTAGTAGTATTTGTGTAGCTTAAGGTCCGAGGGAGAAGGGGCTTAATGGAAATGGTTTTCTCATCCTCAAAGAGAAGACTATTTGTTGTTGTTGTTATTGGATCATCATCAGAAGTTGAATTTGGTTTTTCCAATAAGGAATGTGAAGGGTGGAGGTTTGTTATGGGTAGGATCATTTGAGATGGCATTTTTTTTTTTTTTTTTTGGATCTGTTCGAATCAAATCTTATAATCTCCAACTACTGGATTTCTGTCTCTGTTCGATTCTATTAACTGTTTTTTGTTTTGTAAAATTTTGTTGAGATTTGGGATAGTGTGCAAAGTGAGAGAGAAAATACGCCATCCCCACTCATCGCTGTAGATGTAGAGTAGACCGGCCAATACCTATACGCCACATACCGTCTACAGTACGCTAATACTTCTCTCTCTCTCTCTCTCTCTCTCTCTCTCTCTCTCTCTCTCTCTCTCTCTCTCTCTCCTGAATACTGTTTATAAAATCCTTTTTTTTTAAGACAATATCGCTTAATGCATTTTCTATCCATTAAAATTTTCTAAAACTACCTACGTTAATTTAAATTGTAATGAAATATTGGGATTGAGTTTTTTTTTTTTTAAATAAATGGTTTTTTCTCTACAAAATAATAATAATAATAATAATAATAATAATAATAAAAAATAAAGGGTAAGACACGAATTTTGTTTATTAATTTAGAAAATAAGACTTCAGTTTTGGACCATCCAAAATAAAATGGAGGACTAATAATTTGAAATAATATGAGTATGTATATCCAGAACTTGGTTGGTTGGATTTAGTCATTTCCTGTCTTGCTCACCGTAAGGCTAGTTTATCTCTTTCTTTTAAATATATATATTTTGAGAAATGATATGTCCATAACATTTTCACAATATTTTTACAATAAATTTTAAGTGACAGGTCATTACTAATTGTTATTGTTGGAATAAAAAAGTAATTTTAGTGTTAGGTTCAAATTTGAACCAATAACAACTAATCACCTATGATTTGTTGTAAAAATATTATAAAAATATTGTGAACATAACACTTCTCATATATTTTTTAGTATTAAGCGTTTGCTTAGCTTGAATTGTTTGCTTAGACAGATAAGCATGCTAGGAGGGACGTTAGTTGGATTCGAATTGTCACCTTATCAAAACCTGTTTCACTTGCGTGATTTATATAACAATTGTAAATGGATATAATTTGCTGTTTAATTTGTATCATTCAATTGATAAGAAATTGATTTAACCTGTCATACAATTTAAAAAAAAAAAAAAAAACATTTCCTTCCACGTAATTAGTTTAACTTTTTGAGTAAACAATGTCAACGATAGGGTTGAGATTGCTAGTTGATAATTGAAATGCTTTTTTTTTTCTTTTTTTTTTTCTTTTTGGTAATCTCTATATATAAAAAGATTACAAAAATCTTGGTGTCCATTTTTATATTTTGTTAAAATTATTCATATTATAGGGTTAAAGTACTTAATCCAAAAACCAAATATTTTGAGTTGAGTTCAATTTTTTTTTTTTTTTTTTTTTTTTTTGAGAATCACAATTCAAGTTCTACTTGGTGTAGCTTTAAGCACCATTACACCATCTAATATTTCTTAAATTGATGTAAATTTTGATAATTCTATATTTGAATCACATCATCATTATATATTCTCTACACTTGCAAATTTTCAAAGTGATTAAAGATTAATAGTCATGTCATCAATCAATTATTTAAATTCAAGTTTTTGTAGTTTAAATAATGCATAAAAAATGAGTTTATAAATCAAATAGTAAACAATATTTTATTGACATGAAAGCATCCATGTTAAGAACATATAGAACGTGTATTCCAACTGTAAAATTTTCAAAATATGAACTCAATAACAAGTTATTGAGTGATGTAACGTTTTGTTTTGTTTTTTTTTTTTTTTAAGTTGTAATATTATCACTACAAAAAACTGGTTCTATAGTGGCGTTTTATTTAGTTGTGTTTGTAAAAAACGCCACTATAGGTATATTTATAGTTACGTTTAGAGAGTCCTATAGTGGCGTTTAAAAAAAAAAAAGGGTCTATAGCAGCGTTTTCAATGACCTATAATGGTGTTTGTCAAACACCACCATAGGTACTTTTTTTTGGGTTGGGTAGGGCCTATAGTGGCGTTTGTCAAATGCCTCTATAGGCACTTTTTTTTTCCTTGGTTGGGTAGTTCATATAGTGGCGTTTGATAAACACCATTATAGGGCCCTTGTAAGACCAAGACTTATAGTGGCGTTTGACAAACGCCACTATAGAATGCCTATAGTGGCGTTTGTCAAACACCACTATAAGCCCTTATAAGACTAGGATCTATAGTGGCGTTTGTCAAATGCCACTGTAGGCACTTTTTCTTTTTCTTTTTCTTTTTGGTTGGATAGGTTCTATAGTGGCATTTTTCAAACGCCACTATAAGCCCTTGTAACAAACGTCATTATAGGTCCTACTGTTACAAGGGCCTATAGTGGCGTCTCACAAACGCCACTATAGCCCAGCACGAAAAAAAATAATAATAATAATAAATGGTTTCCGCGTAAACAAAATTATGGAATATGCCAAGAATATTCTTTGGCATATTCCATAATATTTGAATATAATATATATATATATATATATATATATATTTAGATGTATCTATTATTATATATTTATATTTAAATGAGAGATGCTACGTCAATAACATTTTTACAAAAAATCATAAGTGTTTAGTTGTTATTAGTTCTGTAAGGACACAAATTACGGGATGGGCCTACAAGCAAAAGAAACTGGGGCCCATGACGTAAACAGTATCCTTGGAATGAATTTGTAGAGAGTGGGCTGAGTAAACTTAGTTGAAAACGAGCGGGTTGATGGCCCAAGTATAGTTATGACCATATTAACATAAATGAAGTGTTGAAATGACACACGGCTCTTCTCGGCTTGGTCCGAGGAGTGAGCTTAGGCAACTGTTCTGTGTACTTGTATCTTTCTCTTCCTTGCTCTCTTCTTCAGTTACTTCCCTTTTTCTCCTAATTGTTCGATGCCTTCTTTTTCTGCTTCTTGCTCTATTTATAGGCCAATTTGCCTCACGTGTCAGTTAGGTGATTCTCCTTTGATACTTGTCCCATCAACCTTCACTTGAAGTTTCCACACGGCAGCTGTAAAGGGCGAAGGTCACTGTTCAGATGTCTTTTCCCCATTAATGTGGCCAGGAGGTTAGCTGCAGGATTATAAATGCGATGGCAATAGCATTTCACATAATATCTCTTTGCTGCCACTTGTCCTCTTTGCCTACATAAATCAAGGGGTTCTCCAGCAATGATAGAATCAATGCTGGGGCATTCATATGGATCGTTCCACTGATCATCTGACTAGGCAGTGCTCCTCGGACCACTCTTCTTCTCCTTCATACAAGTTATATTTTAGAGAGGAGTTAAACTAGGTATTTTCCTCATAACTTATTGTCCTCGGACGGACAGGTCTTCTCAGACAGGCCCATGGCCTTCTATCTAGAATTGAGCCTTTTACCCCTACAGATTCAAATTTGAACTTAACACTAAGATTACTTTTTTGCCCCAACAATAACAACTGGTAACAACCTGCCACTTAAGATTTGTTGTAAAAATGTTTTGAAAATATTGTGAACATATATATATTATATATGAGAGATGCTACGTCCACAATATTTTTACAATAAATCATAGGTAGTTAGTTGTTATTAATTCAAATTTGAACCTAACACTAAGATTACTGTTTTACCCTAACAATAACAACCAGTAACAACCTGCCATTTAAAATTTGTTATGAAAATATTGTAAATATATCATTTTTCTTTATATATATATATATATATATATAAATTTAAAAAAAAATTAAAACCACCACCTACCCCCACTCTCCCATATCTCTCCCTTATCTCCACGCCAAGCCTTAGACTTCTTTTCTCTTTTGTTTTTTTCTTTTTTTCTTTCTTTCTTTTTCTCCCTTGTCTCTCCACGCCAAGTCTCAGATTTCCTTTCTCTTTTGTTTTTTTTTTTTTTTTCTTTCTTTCTTTTTCTCCCTTATCTCCACTCCTCCATCTTTCTTCTTTTCTTTTTCTTTCACTCTTCTTTCACTTCACACCTGGATTGATTCTTTTCTCTTCCTCTTCATTTTGATTTTATTTCTTCTGTTTTATTTGTGGTGGTGTTAATGTTTGTGGGTTTTGGATTTGCAGATGGTGTTGCAGCTTACTGATTTTGTTCAAATTTGTAGATGGTGTTTGATGCCGTTGATTGTATAGTTGCAGGTAAGCAATTTTTTTTTTTAAAATTTATGATTGTTTTGGTCTATTTATTTTTTGATAATAGTTTTGGTCTATTCCTTGTTTGCTGTCAACTTTGCTTCGTGGGTCTCTAAGATTTCTGATTAATTTTTTTGAATTCTTTGGCTTTTTTTTTGAATTTTTTATTTTTTATTATTGATAGGTCTATCTCAAGTGTGATAATATCTTTGTTAATAGTACCAAGAAAGTAGAGTGCTAGATATTCAAAATCAATTTGATGATTTCTTTTTGCAGGTTGGTCTATGGCGGCTGAATGTGTTAGGGTGGAGTTGCTTTTTTTTTTTTTTTTTTTTTGGATGTGAGCATGTTGTGCTTGATTTTAAATTTTTTTAGGTGGGTTTGTGTTTCATTTTGAATTCGTTGGGGCGGGCTAGCTATAGTGTTTGAATTTTGCTTTATTTATGTTTTTTGTTTTGTATTGTATCTTTTAATTTAATTAAAATTGTAATTTTAATTTAATTACAATCTTAATTCAATTAAAAAAAATTTCACGTCAAAAGAAAAAAAAAACTTTTGATTACCAAAAATTAATTTTTGGTGGTTTTTTTTGCTATAGTGGCGTTTGTAAGTCTATAGTGGCATTTGACAAACGCCACTATTGTACCGTCACTATAGACCTATAGTGGCGTTTGACAAACGCCAATCGCCACTATAGCCATTTTCAAAAAAAAAAAAAAAAAATTTGGTCTATAGTGGCGTTTAAATGCCACTATAGGGTATAGCTATAGCGGTGGTACAATAGTGGCATTTGTAAACGCCACTATAGCAAACGCCATTGTAGCCCAAATAGGCCTATAGTGGCGTTTTTAGTACATATAGTGGCGTTTTTAGTACCTATAGTGGCGTTTCACAAACACCACTATAGGTCCAGTTTTTTGTAGTGTATGTTACGTAAGCGTCTAAGGCCTAACTATCACAACCTAAACTCAATACCACGATTTCCAACCAACACAGACATGCTAATACCAAGTCTCAAAGTGATATCAACACACACCAACTAAAATTAATATAAAAACTTTTTTCTTATTACACTTGATATTCTGAACATCTAGCATTTTGCTCCAAAAAATAAAAAGACCGTCAATTTTTCAAATTTCATAATTTCACATATCATATTATTTTATCACATTAAAGATTACAACTCTCATCAATAGATCCTTAAGAACAAATCACTATAGAGTTACGTGCAACACTAGTAAAACCTAAAGCTAGACTATTGAAAACTAAAACCAACTCCTCTACAACTCAACTAAGGCTCCCACTACTTAGAGCAATGATTAAAAAATAATAAGGGTGAGCTACACAGCTCATTAAGGGCAAGTTACATGAGAATTAAGTAAGAATGTATGTAAATCAAAACATTTCTTTATGGAGATATGTGTCATGGAAAAAATCTTTCATAAATAGGCTTTATGATGCTCTTAAAATAACTTAAAAGAACTTTTACCTAAAGAAAACAATTATTCTCTTTACATGTAAGAATATTAGGACCTTTCACATTGATTTTTTTATGCGAAGTTGATCGCTTCTTTGAAATCATATATCTATGGCTCAACATTACTATTTTTGTTATAGTCACAAAACTTTCATAAAAAATTGAAATCTAATAACCTTGTAACTTAAACATAAATCAAAAACATTATCCTTAAAAGAACAGCAAATCCTTTCATCATAAACTTTTTTTCATGAAAGATTACAACTTTTCATAATAATAATAATTATAATGCATTTAGACATTGTTGATGGTTGTTTTCATGACAATTTTTTTACAAGCCCAATTAGGTCAAGCTTGACTTCCTTGTAGACCAAATTCATGTATTATAAATTATTTTATTCTTTTAAGTATGAACCAAGCATGTATGACGTAAGGGGAATTTGAGGGAGTATGGTTTTGAGGGTATGAGTTGACTCTTTTTGAACCTTTTGCATTAGCCTAAGTTGTGCATGTTACTAAGTGGGTTTGTAATAGTTGCAACACGTAAAGTTCATGTAAATGGTCAGGTACCTAAAATTTTCACTCAAATAAAGACATGTTGCTCCTATTGTATGTGGCTAAAGTTTCAGATACACCCATTTTAGGCCTCTAAAATAAGTTGACTCCTTGGTCAAATTTTGATACGATCTACCACAGAGAACAGACCATTGGGGACTGAATTAGCTAGGAATGTTCAGCCAATCAGCTTTGGTCAATGAATTTCCTCATTCATGACTAAAGTAGCTTCCCCTTTTACCTAAGATATAAGAAAATCTAAAGCTTTCCAATTTTTTAACAACATAGGGGTCAATAGCTTCACTCCTTACTGAGACCAATCCTTAAGGATGTCACAAGCTTGATTTAAAACCATTTAATCTAATCAAACACAACCAAGCCACATTTTGCTTCTAAAACCCTAACATCATAACAAAATCTCATTCAGACATTAAGGAGTTACACAATTCTGAGGCCTAAAGGAGAAAATAGTGGTACCAAAGAGTCTTCTCTCTCTCCTCACTGCTTTTCTCAAATTCCTCCTCCTGCTATATGTGAAAAATAATTTTAGACCTAGTGTACTACACATATTTTTCATCTATTTGTTGTTGTGCAATTTGATTTCATTCTTGTAATGCATCACTAGCCACTATTAATTGAATATTGCAATTTTGGGCTTGAATCTCGCCATTGAATCACATTTTAAGACCTAGTGAGATTTTTGAGCATGTTCTAGTATTAGGAATTGTAGATTTGGGTTTGGATTTGAAAGGTGGGATTTTGTGGTAGTTTTTGATTTGATTTTGGCTTCTGGCCAAAGTGGTGATGGTGGTAGTGGCTAGTGGGTGGGTTTCAATTGGTGGTGGATGGGTGTCTCATTGTTGCTGTTGGTGGGTTTCGTTGTGGATTGTTGTGCATTGGTGGCTAGGTTAGGTTTGACGCGGCAATGGGTTTTGATGGGTTGGGTTCGCCATGAATTGTGGTGGTTATGGGTTCCAATTTGTGGGAGTTGTGGGTGGCAATGGTGGTTGCAATAGTGGCTGGCGGTGGGTGTGGGTGTAAGTTTGATGGGTTGAGAAGAAAGAGGTGTGGGTTTATTGGTTGTTCACTTGTTCTTGCATTAGAGAAGAGAGAGACAAGGAGAGGAAGAGAGTGAAAGAGACATCGAGGAAGAATAAAGAAATAATTAAAAAAAAAGAATAATTAAATGAAGTGGTAAAAAAAACAGAACCTTTGACATTGGGTGTATTGTAAAGTAAAGTCTTAAAATAGACAAAGTAGTTTTTTGAGTTGCTAAAAGCTAAATTTTTTAGCACCACCATTGTAAATGCTCTTAGATAATCAAACATGGGGGTGATTGGCATCCATCTCAAGTTGGACTTACACAACAAGGGTACAATATGCATCAATATGCTTAAAGCATTTACTTTAGATTTTGGAAGCTCACAAACATACATTTGTCTTAAACATGACTATATGCAACGTGACTAGTTTTTTTTTTTTTTTTTTTTTAATTATTGCATAATAAGCTTTTTAAATAAACCTCGTGACTTACCATATGCTCATATCACATATCTCTTACCTAAAAGTTTAGGAACCAAGAGCCTAAAACCAAATGAGCTCAAACTTGAGTGCTCACAACACCTAAACCAAAGATCAAAGCTTAGTATTATTTATTCTACCTTAGCATAATTAAAAAATGAAGCTCAAAGCCTAACTCTCTGAATCAAAGAAACCCTAATCTCACCTCAAGGAGGTTCCCAAAATGTACCACCATTGTAAATGCTCTTAAATAATCAAACATGGGGTGATTGGCATCCATCTCAAGTTGGACTTACACAACAAGGGTACAATATACATCAATATGATTAAAGCATTTACTTTAGATTTTGGAAGCTCACAAACATACATTTGTCTTAAACATGACTATATGCAACGTAACTAGTTTTTTTTTTTTTAATTATTACATAATAAGCTTTTCAAATAAACCTCGTGACTTACCATATGCTCATATCACATATCTCTTACCTAAAAGTAAAGGAACCAAGAGCCTAAAACCAAATGAGCTCAAACTTGAGTGCTCACAACACCTAAACCAAATATCAAAGCTTAGTTATATTTATTTTACCTTAGCATAATTAGAAAATGAAGCTCAAAGCCTAACTCTCTAAATCAAAGAAACCCTAATCTCACCTCAAGGAGGTTCCCAAAACACAACTCATATGCATCAAAGAACATGAATCACATGAAAAGAAACCATGATATTCATGTTCATATTCATATTATGTCACAAAAGTTACAAAATTCAATTCCCAATATGCTTGGATTACAAATCATACGCAAATCAAATTCAAAACAAAGTGGGACTTTCTTAACAACTCTTCTCAAAGAGGTGACGTGCAAATATGCTTTTTTTTTTTAATTTAAATTATGAAGAGTGCAAATATGCTTTAATATAATGCAACTTGAACCAAAGACATAGATGCCAAGTAGCATTAAATTCTCAAGATTAAAATCTGTTGGGATAAGTGCCCTTAAATCCTATTGTACGATACTATGTATGATATTATGTATGACATTATGAGAGAAATGATGTATGACTTAATATTATGTTTAATAAAGTTGCTTTATTCTTATCTAAAATAATGATAACATGAATATTCGGACATTATCAAATAGTCCATGAGATGCATAGTATGTGATTTATGTGAAAAGTCACAGAAGATATAAATCACAAGTTCTTTATAAACTCAGAATTATAGTTCGTAGTCGGTGATGAAATTGGGCATTTCGTCTGCGAAGACTATAACATATTAACTACGATGATTTGTCTTGATCATGGAAGTGGTGACTTCTAGTTGATATGTTTTAAGAGTTAAGACATATTGAACTGGACCGCTGTGAGATTTATTATTCTCCTAATGACTGTCAATTGAATAGTAAATCTCACGACTTGTATTGACATGAACTTTTAATCCTGAGAGAATAATAGACCTGATCATGAAATGTAGGTTGTTTTGATATATCAAGAGTGAGATCTAAAGTAACGGTCAAAACCTCAGTATGTTGGGCAGACACATTTAGTGTTGATGGAACATATATTCTCAAGATGGAATTCATAGTCTCTTAACGGAGATATAAAATATTCCCTTGAGATAAGTTTAATGGGTTCAGTTATTCAGAGAGTTAAGCCTAACCACTTTAGTAAGACTAAAGTATATATTTATGAAATTAGATTTCATAAATATATGATGAATAACTTAAAAGGATTAAACTGGGTACTCAATGATTAAGATGTAGTAATTTACAAAGTGGCAATCTATATTCATGACTTTGTATTACTACGAATATTTTATGAAGGGGTTGCATATAATAAAGTCTTGGAATATAATTTATTAATAAGGCCTAGAGTGTAATTATATTTATATAGTGGTATTAAATATAATTAATGGTAATTTTGGACTTTTCAAGAGTTGACAGAAAAGCCCAAGGCCTATTGGAGCTAGTATCTTATTTGTTCCCTTTTGGTCCCACTTCAAGCCACATACTAAAGCCTAATTGGGAAGGCCCAAAAAGCTAGCCCAATTAGATAATCAGTTATGTGGAGAGAAGCATACAGAATTTTATATAGAATGAAATGGTTTGTATGTTCATAAGATATGATATAAGGAAGAGAAACACTCTTTCATATTCTCTCTAGAAACATAGAATTGATTGAGAGACCACATATCTTGGGCATCAAGCGGAATTGGAGTAAAGATTGAAAGTATTCTCAAGAACTTCTTCTCTTTGGTTTTGAATTTCACCGCATCAAGGTACACTCTCTTGTTCAGATATTCTGAAACTTACATAGTGCATGTTATCAATTGCGAATGAAGTAGATTCGTTTATTTTCCGCTGCGTATGTTTTGTATGCGATACAAATATGTAATTTTCCTTCATTGGTATCAGAGCGGTCTTCATTTCAAATCTGTATAACATGTTTTGTGAATTTTGGAATTACAGATAATAGTTTCATCATGTTAGAAGATTTTATATACATTTAATTTTCTGCATGGTTGTTGAAACTATGATTTGATAAAAACTGATATTGATGTTATGATGTTGTTTAAATTTGAATTTAAGTATGTTAAATTGATCTTTAAGGCTATAGCATCAATAGATTTCAGTTTTGATATCAAGTTCTGCATATCATGTTCATATGGTAATTGTTTGTTCATGAAAAGTCATAGAAAACTGTTTGCAACTGTTCTGGAAAAACTGAAAACACAGGTTTTTCACGGGTAAACTTTACTCGCGAAATAGTCGTGAGACAGTAGCGAAAGTCTCTATCTGATTTTTGGTGTTTTCAATTTTTCCTTAACTTGTTTTCGCGGGAAGTGCTTAGTCACGGTATTCTCGCGAAAATGCTTATAAAGAGATTTTGAAGGTTTTTCAAAATGTTTTCACATGTATAAAGTGCAAGGCTGTGTATAATTAGTTTATACATGTTTAAAATAAAAACCTTTAATTTATAATATCTAGTGGGAGAGAGATACAAGGGTTGGATCTCATGGCCTTCATTGTTGGTTCATAGTAATATGAAATATATACTTTGTCTTAGCTTCGAGCTTTGCATTCCATGCAGAGAGTATGTATTTCATGGTCCTACAAGATTGAATTTCTTGGTTTATAGTGGTTTGATTAAACACCTTGTCTTAGCTTCGAGCTTTGCATTCCATGCGGAGGGTGTTAAGGGGATGAAATGTGGCTACACATGATTCTAGACAATGGTATACACTAAACTAAATATTATAGTATCCTCTATGCTGAGTTCTTACTATAATTATTTATAGGCCAAATGTATAACGGCATATTATTGGTGTTTGATAAGAGTAATCATGATAGCACTAATAATGGGAATAGTTCTCAATCAATCATAGTATTTAATGTTCACTCTATACTGAGGGATATTGAGTATGGGATTGGACTGTCGTTGCATATATTATATTATGATTTTATTAAGGTTCCATACTATATGTTTATATGCTAAATTGATAATGTCCAGTTTACTTATTATATTCATGTTTATTATTTTAGATTTGAACATGGCATCATTTAGCCCATTTGTTACCATTCTTAATCAAAACAAACTGACTAGATCCAATTATGTTGACTGAAAAAGAAACTTGGACATAGTTCTCACAGTTGAAGAGCACAAATATGTGCTTACTCAACCATGTCCTAGCTTTCCTTCATTAGATGCTCCTCCTGAGGAAAAACAACGATATGATCGTTGGCAAAAATTTAATGAAATGGCCAAGTGCTACATCCTAGCGTCCATCTCAAATGTTCTATAGCATCAAATGCAGAATGTAGAACTTGCTTCGGACATTATGCTAAGTCTGAAGGAAATGTTTGGTGAGCAAGGCCGTTCTGCAAGGTAAGAAACCATGAGGCAAATTTATAATACCAAAATGGTTGAAGGTAGTTCAGTGAGAGACCATTGTCTTACAATGATCTCTAATCTGAATACATTAGAGGTTTTAGGTGCCGATATTGATGGAGAATCCTAAGTGGATATGATACTCCAGTCACTACCGGAATCATTTAAGGAATTCAGACTTAATTATAACATAAACAAAAAGATTTATTCTTTGTCTGAATTAATGAATGAGTTGGTAGCAGCGGAAGGCATCCTTGGTACTTCTAGTGTTGAAGCTAATGTTGGTGAAGCTTCTACTTCTCAACCTAAGTCGAAAGGCAAGGGTAAGAAGAAGAAGAAGAAGAAGGACTTCACTAAGCAAGAGGGTAAACAAATTGTCTTAGGAGTTGCTGACAAAGGAAAGAAGCTGAAAGGAAAATATTTCCATTGTAGTGAGAAAGGACATTGGAAGAGGAATTGTCCAAAGTTCAAGGCTACCAATAAAGGTATGAAAATTTCATTTCTTCTTGAAATATGTTTAGTACAAAATCCCACGGATTCCTGGTGTGTGGATTCAGGTTGTACTAATTATATCTGCAATTCTTTGCAGGGGTTTCAGGAGACCAGAAAGCTTAAAGAAGGGGAGTTGTTTCTGACCTTGGCTGATGGGAGTAGGATTTCGATTGTAGCTATTAGAGTGTTTAATTTATGTTTTGAATTAAGAGTTTTAATATTAGATGACTGTCTGTATGTACCTAATATTCGTAGGAATTTAATTTCTGCAACTTATTTAGGTAAAAATAGATATTGTGTTATCCTTAAAGACAATGTTGTAATAAAGAAGGGTAAAGTGTTTATCTGTTTTGGAAGTATTGTAGATGGTCTTTATATTTTAACTCTTGATAAGCATGAATTATATAATTCTGAATTAGATAATGGCTCACATGTAAAATTATTAAAGAGAAAGTTTCCTTCTACTAGTGATGTATATCTTTGGCACTTACGTTTGGGTCATATTAATTCAAATAAGATTCAAAGACTGATCAAAGATGGACTCCTAGAGCCATTGGATTTTGATGAATTACCAGTTTGTGAATCTTGTTTGGAAGGTAAAATGACTAAACGACCTTTTAATGCAAAAGGTAGAAGAGCCCATGAGTTGCTAGAACTAGTACATTCAGATGTATGTGGTCCTATGTCAATTCAAGTAAGAGGTAGCTATGAGTATTTCATTACTTTCACTGATGATTACTCTAGATTTGGTTATGTGTACCTAATGAAATGGAAGTCCGAAGCCTTTGAAAAGTTCAAAGAGTTTAGGGCTGAAGTTGAGAATCAATTGGGTAAATGCATAAAGGCCATTCAATCTAATCGTGGTGGTGAATACCTTCTTGGAGATTTCAAGGATTACTTAACTGAAAATGAGATTATATCTCAATTGACTGCACTTGAAACTCCACAACAAAATGGTGTAGCAGAAAGAAGGAATAGGACTCTTTTAGATATGGTTAGGTCTATGATGAGTTATTCGACTCTACCAACTTCCTTTTAGGGATATGCCTTGAACACTGCAATGTATCTTCTGAATTTAGTACATTCGAAGTCTGTTCCTAAAACACCTGTAGAGTTATGGAATGGGCGTAAGCCTAGTATGAGACATCTCAATATTTGGGGTTGTCCAGCACATGTGTTGAAAGGAAAGACTGACAAGTTACAGTCTAAAACAGAAGTAATATTCTTTGTAGGATATCTAAAAGGAACTGCTGGAGGTTTATTCTATAGTCATAGAAATAACAAAGTATTTGTTAGTACAAATGCCAAATTCTTGGAAAATGACTATATGAATAATTTTACTCCTATAAGTAGAGTTGTATTGGCTGAAATGAATGAACCTGTAATTGAACAACCAATGGTTGAAACTAGGGATGATGTGGCTGTATTAGATACACCACAAGATACTACTCATAAGATGTCTAGTACATAGGTTCCTCGTCGTAGTGGGAGGAATGTTAGGCCATCTACAAGATTCATAGGTCTTGGAGAGACTTATGAAGCTATCTCAGAGGAGGCTGAAACTGATCCTTACACTTATGAAGAAGCAATGAATGATATAGATGCACATCATTGGGTTCAAGCTATGAAATCTGAATTAGATTCCATGTATTCCAATCAAGTTTGGGATCTTGTAAAGGCGTTTAACGGCATTAAACCTGTTGGTTGCAAATGGGTTTACAAGAGGAAGAAAGGGATAGATGGAAAGGTTGAAACCCTTAAAGCAAGGCTAGTGGCGAAGGGGTATACTCAAAAAGAAGGTATTGATTATGAGGAAACCTTTTCACCAGTAGTAATGCTAAAATATATCAGAATTCTCTTATTCATTGCTGCTTATTATGATTATGAGATTTGGCAAATAGATGTCAAGACTGCATTTCTTAATGGCAATCTTGAAGAGGAAATCTATATGAAGCAACTAAAAGGTTTCATAGCAAAGAACCAAGAGCATATGGTATGCAAGTTAAATAGGTCCATTTATGGACTTAAGCAAACATCTAGGTCATGGAACATCAGATTTGATTAAGCAATCAAATCATTTGGTTTTGAACAAAATCTTGATGAACCATGTGTGTACAAAAGACATCAAGACATAGTAATGTTCCTAGTACTTTATGTTGATGATATTCTATTCATTGGAAGTGATGTAAGGGTCATGTCATCAGTAAAGGCTTGGTTGTCAAGCCAATTTGATATGAAGGACTTGGGTGAGGCTAACTTTATTCTAGAGATCAGGCTTTGGTGAGATCGCAAGAATAAGATGTTAGGCTTATCACAAGCTGGATATATAGATAAGGTTCTAGAATGGTTTAGCATGCAAAACTCCAAGAAATGTTTACTTCTTTTTAGACATGGAGTTCCTCTGTCTGATGACCAAAGACCTAAGACTTAAGAGGAAGTAGATATGATGAGACAAGTTCATTATGCTTCTGCAGTAGGAAGTCTCATGTATGCCATGCTTTGTACTAGACCAGATATCTGTTTTTCAGTTGGCATGGTCAGTCGGTATCAAACAAATCCAGGACCACAACATTGGCAAGCTTTAAAGCACATTCTCAAGTATCTACGGAGAACGAGAGATTATATGCTTATTTACCGTTGTGAGGATTTGATTCCCATTGGTTATACAGATTCAGAATTTCAATCGGATCTAGATTTCAGATAGTCCACGTCAGGATGTGTATTCACCTTGGGAGGTGGAGCCATAAGTTGGAGGAGTGTTAAGCAATCTTGTATTGCGGACTCCACGATGGAAGCTGAATATGTTGCAGCTTATGAAGTAGCAAAAGAAGCTGTATGGCTCAAGAAATTCCTTTCTGATCTTGGTGTAATGATAATGGAGCAAGTTCCTATCACATTGTTTTGTGACAATAGTGGAGCAGTTGCACAATCCAAAGATCCAAGGAATCATAAGAAAGGAAAGCACATTGAAAGAAAGTACCACATCATTTGAGACATTGTTGCTCGTGGAGATGTGGTGGTAGCAAAGATTGAAAGTGCAAATAATCTAGCAGATCTCTTTACCAAAGCCTTGCCTCAAAGAACCTTCGAGTCACATTTAGAGGGAATGAAAGTTAGATTAGTGCACAATAGTCTTTAGGACAAGTGGGAGATTGTTGGGATAAGTGCCCTTAAATCCTATTGTATGATACTATGTATAATATTATGTATGACATTATGTGAGAAATGATGTATGACTTAATATTGTGTTTAATAAAGTTGCTTTATTCTTATCTAAAATAATGGTAACATGAATATTCGGACATTATCAAATAGTCCATGAGATGTATAGTATGTGATTTATGTGAAAAGTTACAAAAGATATAAATCACAAGTTCTTTGTAAACTCAGAATTATAGTTCGTAGTCGGTAATGAAATTGGGCATTTCATCTGCGAAGACTATAACATATTAACTACGATGATTTGTCTTGATTATGGAAGTGGTGACTTCTAGTTGATATGTTTTAAGAGTTAAGACATATTGAACTGGATCTCTGTGAGATTTATTATTCTCCTAATGACTGTCAATTGAATAATAAATCTCACGACTTGTATTCACATGAACTCTTAATCCTGAGAGAATAATGGACCTGATCATGAAATGTAGGTTGCTTTGATATATCAGGAGTAGGATCTAAAGTAACGGTCAAAACCTCAGTATGTTGGGCAGGCACATTTAGTGTTGATGGAACATATATTCTCAAGATGGAATTCATAGTCTTTTAATGGAGACATAAATTATTTCCTTGAGATAAGTTTAATGGGTTCAGTTATTCAGAGAGTTAGGCCTAACTACTTTAGTAAGACTAAAGTATATATTTATGAAATTAGATTTCATAAAAATATGATGAATAACTTAAAAGGATTAAACCGGGTACTCAAGGATTAAGATATAGTAATTTACCAAGTGGCAGTTTATATTCATGACTTTGTATTACTACGAATATTTTATGAAGGGGTTGCATGTATAATAAAGCCTTGGGATATAATTTATTAATAAGGCTTAGAGTGCAATTATATTTATATAGTGGTATTAATATAATTAATGGTAACTTTGGACTTGTCAAGAGTTGACCGAAAAGCCCAAGGCCCATTGGAGCTAGTGTCTTATTTGTTCCCTTTTGGTCCCACTCCAAGCCACACACTAAAGCCCAATTGGGAAGGCCTAAAAGGCTAGCCCAATTAGATAATCAGTTATGTGGAGAGAAACATACATAATTTTATATAGAATGAAATGGTTTGTATGTTCATAAGATATGATATAAGGAAGAGAGACACTCTTTCATATTCTCTCTAGAAACATAGATTGAGAGACCACACATCTTGAGCATTAAGTGGAATTGGAGTGAAGATTGAAAGTGTTCTCAAGAACTTATTCTCTTTGGTTTTGAATTTCACCGCATCAAGGTACACTCTCTTATTCATATATTCTGAAACTTACATAGTGCATGTTATCAATTGCGAATGAAGTAGATCCGTTTATTTTCCACTGCGTATGTTTTGTATGCGATACAAACATGTAATTTTCTTTCAAAATCAACAATACATGTGTAGAATTGAGTGCCCATTTGGTTCGGCTTTTTATAGCCCAGAAGGTGCTTTAGTCAACCTAAAACCCAAAAAGTGTCTTTGGTAACATTTCGAAATCGTGCGCTTTGGCCCCTTAAACGCGATTTTTTGCATTTTGGCATTCCACCCAAAAGAGGCAATTCCAAATCACACATAATACTCTTGATATTTTTTTTTCCTTTTATCTCTAAATTACCCATAACTTTTTCATGAACTCCCAAATTTACCCCATCTTTCTAACCACAAAATACACAAAAAACTAAAAAGATAAACATAGAGAATCATAGCAACAATATGCAAGAACCTATACTGTCAATCTCACTCTCAACAACTCGATTTGAATCTTCAGACATGACTAAGTTTGAGTACCGAGGAGGAGCTTTGATGCATCAATCTGACTTCAATTCCCATTTGGTTTTAGGGTTATGAAGAGAGAGAGGTATTGACGGTTTTGGGTGAAATTAAGAGAAATTATCTTAGGCTGCAATGCTTTTCAATTGGAAGATGGGAGGTTGGGAATCTAAGAGGAGTTGCTGGTTCTTTGTAGAAGACATGTGTGAATGGTTGAATTTAGAGGAAAAGAAAAGAATAAAAAAGATCAAGGTGAAGCAGTGTGCAGGTGTGTTTGACTGTATGGAGGAAAATAGAAAAAGGGTAAAAAAGAAGAAGACAAAAAGGTGAAGGGTTGGTTCAAAATGTGGCTGAGAAAAAACGGAAGGGAAAAACAATTAAAAAAAAGAAAAGAAAGAAGAAATGTGTTGGGTTGGCTGTGGGGATAAGGGTACGAATAAATATATTAAAAAATAGAATAATTATATTTTAGTAATGTAGGTTCACAATATTTTTTTAACAAATTTTAGGTGGTAAATTATTATCGATTTTAATTTGGGCTATCACTAACATAAATATTTTACCCACCAATAACAACTTGCTCTCTACAATTTGTTATAAAATTATTGTGAAATGTTGTGGATGATAAAAAAAAAAAAGTAAAGCCATAAGTATAAAAGATACAATTATATATATTTTTTCCTCTTTAGTAATTTACACTTCAAACAAAAATTTTGATTAGTGTTGCCAAACACTCAGTTTATTCAAAATGTACTTTTTGACAGTTTTTACCAAACGTTCTACTTTTTAAAAAAACACAATTTCATACCGCACTTTTTAAAATCACAATGTTTTTCAAAAAGCTAAACTAAACTCACCCTGAGCCAAGACTACGATAATGTAGGGTTTTTTTATTTTTTATTTTTCAAAATAATAGAAAAGTAATGTGGGGTTTATGTATAATTTAAACTTCTAGGATTTTTTTCTTGTGAAAATGGGTCGTGACTGTAACACTTTCAAAGGGAAAGATTCACGCTGACAATTTTTTTTTTTTTTTTTTTTTGTCTTTACTTCTTCTTGGACATAATTTATAATTTATGAAATTTTATATATAAAAAAAAACTTTTTACACTTTTTCATATTACCCAAATCATATATTACTCAATTTATACACTTTTTCAAAAAAAAAAAAAAAAAAACTTTTTTCAACATAACTCACATCATTGTAAAAGCAATAGCCAAAAAACCTCCTCCCAAAGTTAGATATTCTCAAAGAGATCCTTAGTGCACATCTCTCTCTCAAACAGAAATGCTAACTGGAATTTAAGTAAAAGTCACATGACGAAGACATGGTGCAAAGTGAATCTTTGATTCCTACTTACAAACATCAAAATGTGGTAAAAATCAGTACAATTTCTTTCAAAAATGTTTTAAACCCTAAAACATGCACTTACCTGTGTGAGAGGAGAATGGTTGTCAAAACTTATATTTCCTTGCTTGAAATTAGTACCAAAAGCTAGATCTCATGCACATTATTTCTATCACAAAATGTGATTTTAGTAGTTCATTTGCCAGATCTATAGTTTCATATTCTTGGATAAGTCTTTTCCCTTGAAATGTGTCTTGAGAGTGTCCCTCAAAATGTGTCTTAAGAGAGTGTTCTAAAATTTGGCTTATGTAGTAAATGAGGTTACAAACGGAATGGAGTTAAAGAATTTTTGAGAAATTCTATCTCACCTTGAGATAGAAAAAGCTAGTATTTCATTTATATAGAAACCATTACATTCTGTATATTATCCATTTAGATGGATATGTACAAAGGAGAAAAAATAGGGAGCAAATTATGTGTAACAACCGTTAGACTTTCCATAAGAAATATGGACAGCTAGCTATGGTATTTTGAATTTGCTGGCTGTCTACCTTCTACAATTTAGGTGGTTTTGATATAGAAATATTTTCCTTTTGATTTTTAGCATCTTGATTTTCAGCTGTACTTTTACTCCCCCTTAAACTTGGTTGTGGATCAAGACAAAGGCCAAGTTTGTTTCATAATTCCCGAAGGCAACCTTAGAGAGGAGCTTGGTGAAGATATAGCCAGTTGATGGTTAGATGGAACAAAGCGGGTTTCAAGAGAACCAAGAGCCACCCTTTCACGAACATAGTGATAATATAATTCAATGTGTTTTGTCCTTTCATGAAAGATAGGATTCACTATCATATATAAGGCACTCAAGTTATCACAATGTAGTATTGGTGGGCGAGGAAGGGCAATACCAAGATCACGAAGTAAGAAGGACAACCATGTGAGTTTAGCTGCAGTGGATGCCATGGAGCGATACTTAACCTCAGCATTAGATCGAGACACAGTTGATTGCTTTTTGGCACTCCAAGAGATGCAATTACTGCCTAGAAATGTGCAGAACCCTGTGGTAGACCGTCAGCTAATAGAGCAATCTGCCTAATCAGCATCAAAAAACCCGTACAAATCAAGAGTACTTGAGGCCAAAATTTGTAACCCAAAGTGAGCAGTCCCATGGACATAACGCAAAATGCGTTTGACAAGCTAGTAATGACCCATTGTAGGAGTGTACATAAATTGACACATAAAATTGAAATTATAGGAAAAGCCTGGTCTAGTGAAGGTAAGATATTGTAGTCCTCCAACTAGGCTATGATAATGTGTGGGATCAGGGTAGGGATCATTATTGATGGGAAGTTGCCAACCTTTTAAAGGCATGGGTGTCGAAATTGGTTTGCATGATGTCATGGTAGCACAATCTAGAAGTTCCAAAGCATAGCGTGTTTGTGAAAGGAAAATACCTTGGGTACTTTGATGGACTTCAATGCTAAGGAAATGATGGAGGAAACCCAAATATTTAATGGAGAATTCACGAGCCAATTGAGAGATAAGCCATTGAATCCAATTTGGGTTGTCACCGGTGACTATCATATCATCAACGTAGAGTAGCAAAATAAGAACTCCATGAGAAGATTGACAAATGAACAACTTGGGTTAGATATGCTACAATAAAAGCCGAGTTGAAGAAGAAAGTCACTAAGCCTATCAAACCACGGGGGGCTTGTTTGAGGTCATATAGGGCATGACTTAGTTGGCAAACATTAGTAGGGTGTACTGGATCAACATAGCCCGGTGGTTGATGCATGTAAATGGGAGTAGATAGAAAGCCACGAAGGAATGCATTTTTTACGTCAAGTTAGTGAATCTCCCATCCTTTGACAACTGCTATTGTAAGGGCAAGTCGAATACTAGCAAGTTTGATAACAAGAGAGAAGGTTTCTAAGAAATCTATGCCATCAACTTGATGAAACCCCTTGGCAACTAATCATGCTTTGAGTCACTCTAAGGAGCCATCGGGTTTAAGTTTAGCTCTATAAACCCATTTACATCCCACAATATTCATCTTAGCTTTGTATGGAATAAGGGTCCATGTTTTGTTTATAGCAAGGGCATCCATTGCCTTATCCATGGCAACTACCCAACCTAGGTGACGTTTGACATTTTGAATGGACCGCGGTTCAGTTGGGATATCATGCTTTATGCGAGCTATATGGAGATTAGCATACTTGGGGTTAGGCTTACATGCACCAACCTTGGAACAAGTTAGCATGGGGTGTTGAGTTGGGTTTGTTTTAGGAGGAATAGGAGTGGTCTCTACTGGTGGATCTGAGTAAGATGCTTGACATAGCTCAGATATAGAAGAGCCTAATATGGTCACTGTAGGAGGCTTAGCTGAGGAGGAAGTGTAATGCAATTGATGGTGCAATTGGCCAGTGATATCTTGAGATTCAGGAGGTGCAAAGGCTAAAAGTGCTGTAGAGTAAGGTGGAGGAGAATCACTTGGTGGATCAATCTCCCATTCTGAGCAGATGCAAAGCTTTCCCTCAAGAGGATCACTCTTATACAAGCTTGTAGGCGTGGAATAAGGAAATATAGATTCATCAAAGACCACATGGCGTGAGATATAAACTCACCCTGTCGGTGGATATAAACATTTGTACCCCTTATGCTTCATGCTATAGCCAATAAAAACACAAGGAAAGGACTTTGGATCAAGCTTATGTGATATATACTCACCAAGATAAGGAAAGCACATTGAGCCCAATACTCGTAATGAAGAATAGTCTGGATTTCTTCCATAGAGTATGAAAAAAGGAGATTCCATGTTGAGGTGTTGGGATGGTAGACGGTTGATTAGGGACACTAATATGGAAAAGCAATCTGTCCAAAATCTTGGTGGTAGATGTTCATGAAACATCATGGTGAGTCCTAATTCAATGATATTTCAATGTTTTCTCTCAGCCTTGCCATTTTGCTTTGGTGTTTTTGGACAAGCAGATTGATGGTGAATACCTTTCGTGGCTAAAAACTGCAAGAAATCACGATCTGCTCCACCTTCATCACTTTGAAAAACACAAATTATTGCATTAAATTGACATTCCAAATATTTATAGAATAGATCAAAGCATTTAAAAAATTCCGACTTCTTTTTCATAGGAAAAAACCAATTAAAATTGGTAAACTCATCAACAAAGATTGTGTAGTAGCGAAACTTTTCTCTAGAAGAAATAGGGGCTAGCCCTCATAGATCACAATGAATTTTGTAAAATGTGATTTTTATTTCATTTTCTCTAGGCAAGAATGGAAGCCTACATGATTTCCCCATTTGACAACTAGTACAAATTGAAGAAGACTTAGATTCTGAAGCAAAAGAAATGAAATTTCTTGAGTGCAAGTGATCAACGATCCTTTGGTGTGCATGATAGAGGCAATAGTTCCAACAATCTCTAGTAACCCACTTGAATTGATGGGAGAATAGGGTTGTTGGACCTCTATCAAAGGCATAAAGACCACCTTGTTTACTCCCTTTCGCTACTGTCTTGTTGGTTGTCCTGTCTTTTATCACAAAGCCATGTCCATCAAACTCAAAGATGAGTGGATAATTAGTATTAAGTTTACTAACAGAGAGTAGATCTTTCTTAATATCAAGAACTAATAGCACATCTTTTAAGTGAATAGAAGAAGAACCAATACCAAGAGTATTTCACCAATATGTGTGATAGGTAAAGTATGACCATTGCCAACCATAACACCATCAGATCCATGATAAGGAGTTAAAGAGTGAAGATTACCTGGGTTACTAATAATATGGTCACTAGTTCCTGTGTCTGGGATGTTGGAGTTTATGCTCTAAAATACAATTTATTGACATGTCATAAATAATTAAATTGTTTAATTATATGAGACTAAATGAACTAATGGGACATTATCTTAGTCCATGAGATGCATAGTATGCGATTTATGTGATTTAGTCACAGAAGATATAAATTGCAAGTTCTTTGTAAACTCAAAAGTTTAGTTCGTAGTCGGTGATGAAATTGGGCGTTTCATCTGTGAAGACTATAACATATCAACTACGATGATTTGTCTTGATCATGGAAATGGAGATTTCTAGTTGGTATGTTGATATGTTTTAAGAGTTAAGACATATTGAACTGGACCGCTGTGAGATTTATTATTCTCCTAACGACTGTCAATTGAATAATAAATCTCACGACTTCTATTTACATCAACTCTAAATCCTGAGAGAATAATGGACCTGATCATGAGATGTAGGTTGCTTTGATATATCAGGAGTGAGATCTATAAGTTACGGTCAAAACCTCAGTATGTTGGGCAGCCGCATTTAGTGTTGATGGAACATATATTCTCAAGATGGAATTCATAATCTCTTAACGGAGATATAAAATATTCCCTTGAGATAAGTTTAATGGGATTGGTTATTCAGAGTGTTGGGCCCAACCACTTTAGTAAAGAGTTACTAAAGTATATATTTATGGAATTGGATTTCATAAATATATGATGAATAACATTAAGGATTAAACCGGGTACTCAAGGATTAAGATGTAGTAATCTTCAAAGTGGCAGTCTATATTCATGACTTTGTATTACTACGAATATTTTAATGAAGGGGTTGCATGTACAATAAAGTCTTGGGATATAATTTATTAATAAGGCCTAGAGTGCAATTATATTCTTATAGTGGTATTGAATATAATTAATGGTAACTTTGGACTTGTCAAGAGTTGACAGAAAAGCCCAAGGCCCATTAGAGCTAGAGTCTTATTTGTTCCCTTTTGGTCCCACTCCAAGCCACACACTAGAGCCCAATTGGAATGGCCCAAAAGGCTAGCCCAATTAGATAATCAGTGATATATAAGGAGAGAAACATACAGAATTATAATATAAGTTTCTTTCATAAGTGTTTTTCATCAAGATTACAAAAAGAATAAAAAATGGTTTGTATGTGAGTGTTGGACACTCCCATGTTCTCTCCTTGGAAACTGATTGAGAGACCACACATCTTGGGCATTAAGTGGAATTGGAGTGAAGATTGGAAGTTTTCCCAAGAACTTCAGATTTCATTCGGTTTTGAATTTCACCACACCAAGGTACGCTTTCTATTCTTTGTTCTTGAATTCAAGGTTACATGTTATCTCTCATGAATGAAGTAGATCCGTGTTTGTTGCTTCCGCTGTGTGTTTTGTATGAGATACAAAACCAGATTTTCCAACATGGGAACCACTCAGAATCTTGACTGTCGGCAATGGTTATAGCTGCTAATGCTTGTGGAATATTGTTTGCTATGAATGAGTGATTGAATCGGTTAAAGGATTTGAGGACAGTGTGGTTCCTTTTGTAGCAAATCTGACAGACAAGTGCTTTATCTTTTGTGTTTTTGGCTGTGATGATTGGTGAATTTGCTGCCTGATTTTGTGTAGGATGGCTGGAATTCTTTGGTGCAGATTGGGCACCTTCAACAAACCCTTGTCCCTTATAATTAAAGGACCCTTGACCACCATTGTTTCTTTTATTTTTATTGTTACGATGGCCATAGAAAGCCGTTTGAGGAGTGGGTTGAGCATCAAGCTTATGCCTTTAGTATAACTCTTTAGTAAAGTGACAATTTTAGAGTATGGAGGGACTGGTGGTCTCAACATGGTAGTAATGAACACCTCAAATTCTTTGCCAAGCCCATTGAGTAGCCACCATGATTTCTTGTGATCTAGAATTGGTTTCCCAATGGCTATAAGATCATCACACACTACTTTGAACTGATGGAGACAAACGACTAAGGTATCGGTGCCTCAAGTTATAGAGGTAAGCCACTGCTTAAGTGTAAGGCTTCAGTCTGATGAGACACGAGCAAATGCATGAACCAATGCATTCTAGACCTCAAAAGTAGTATTGAGGCCTACAACAATGCCAAGAACTTCCTTGAAGAGAGTGGCTATCAACCAACCTTTGACAAGACGATTAGTTTTGCGCCACTTCTTAAATGTAGGAATAGTTTGTGTGCCAGAGTCAGCATTATTGATGAACTAGGGATGTGGTTGAGCTTTACCATTGATAAAGCCTTGGGGGTCATAGCTCTTAAGGATATTAAGCATTTGTGTTTTCTAGAGAAGTTGGTAGAGGAGAGGCAAAGTGACACAAAATTTGCAATATTCTGTGTCACAGGATATGGGTAGTCATCAGATTGAATGAGGGCAGGGGAAGAGTTTGATGTGGTTGACATGGTGGATTTAAGAAGAAGAAAAAAATATAGAATTTTGTTTCTATCTCTATCTCACGGTTGGCTCTGATACCATAAAGAATTCTTGAGAAATTCTATCTCACCTAGAGATAAAGAGAGCTGGTATTTCATTTATATAGAAACCATTAAATTCTGTATATTATCCATTTATATGGATATGTACAAAGGAGAAAAAATAGGGAGAAAATTATGTGTAACAACCATTAGACTTTCCATAATAAAGAAGGACATCTAGCTATGGTATTTTGAATTTGCTGGCAGTCTACCTTCTACAATTTAGGTGGTTTTGATATAGAAATATTTCCCCCCTAATTTTTTGCCTCCTGATATTTAGTTGCACATTAAGAGTGAGGTGGGGCACAGCTACATAATAGAGGGCTTCATCGGTGGATTAAGTGACAAACCTCAAAACATAGGTAGCCACTATAAAAATCAGCCTAACCACAGGTGGATTAGGTCTAATTCCCTAGAATCTTTGACAATAGTAGTATAGCACATACACATTGAATATACATTTGGCCTTTGGAAGTTTTTAGCCATTGAGGCACTATAGAATGGAATGTACCGTTCAAAGCAACAGTTTTTTGCCTTTAGCCTTAATGGTATCTTGCATAATCAGCTTAAGAAGATTGTGAAACTTAAACAAGTAATAGCACCATTGTATTAAAGTAAGACAGTAAGTAAGTTTATGAGATTCTGGCCTCACTATTTTAATTTTTTCTATGTCATCATTGCTACCTTGTGTTTTTCTCTATTTTATTTCATACTTTTAATCATATATATGTACCGTATGGTCTATAATAATAAATTTCAATTTGGGTAGTTTTTGGTGGGAAATTTATAGCTACAAGTTTTGAATAATTTCAAGTATTAGTATGATGTGCATTAACCGACCGGAACTGCTGAGATCGACAGGTATTGATGCCACGACACTACTAGATGCACCGAACGACGAAGCCTAACAGGTTGAGCATACATTATAGAATGGAATGTACCTTTCAAAGCAACATTTTTTTGCCTTTAGCCTTCATGGTATGTTCCATAATAAGCTTAAGAAGATTGTGAAACTTAAACAAGTCATAGCACTAGTGTATTAAAGTCAGACAGTAAGTAAGTTTATGAGATTCTGGCTTCACTTTATTAATTTTTTCTATGTCATCACTCCTACCTTGTGCATTCTCTATTTTATTTCATACTTTTAATCATATATATGTTCCGTATGGTCTATGATTATGAATTTCATTTTGGGTAGTTTTTGGTGGGAAATTTTTAGCTACAAATTTTGAATAGTTTCTACACTTAGTATGATGTGCATTAACCGACTGGAATTGCTGAGACAGACTGGTATCGATGCCACAGCACTACTAGATGCACTGATCGATGAAGCTTAACAGGTTGAGCATACAATGTAGAATGGAATGTACCTTTCAAAGTGTGATACCCCAATTTGATTGATTAATTGTGTGATGTGTGTGGGTGTGTGATGAGTCCCACATTGGATATTTACTGGGTAGATCTGGGTTTTATTAACAACTACAAGGAGCTTCAATAGTGACTAGTCCTTTTGAGGTATAGCGCAGATGTGGCTAGCGCTTTTCTTTGGGTCGTTACATATGGTATCAGAGTCGGCCCAGTAACCTCGTGTGGGCTCAGAGACATTACCCCACAAAGTGGGCCCTAACGAGGACGTTAGGGATTTAAGTGGGGGAGATTGTGATGCCCTAATTTGATTGATTAATTGTGTGATGTGTGTGGGTGTGCGATGAGTCCCACATTGGGTATTTACTGGGTAGATCTGGGCTTTATTAACAACTACACGGAGCCTCAATAGTGACTAGTCCTTTTGAGGTATAGTGCAGATGTGGCTAGCGCTTTTCCTTGGGTTGTTACACAAAGCAAACGTTTTTTGCCTTTAGCCTTTATGGTATCCTGCATAATTAGCTTAAGAAGATTGTGAAACTTAGACAAGTCATAGCACCATTGTATTAAAGTCAGACAGAAAGTAAGCTTACGAGATTCTGGCTTCACTATTTTAATTTTTCTACATTATCATTACTACCTTGTGTTTTTCTCTATTTTATTTCATTATTTTAATCATATATATGTACTGTACGGTCTATGATTATGAATTTCATTTTAGGTAGCTTTTGGTGGGAAATATTTAGCTACAAGTTTTGAATATTTTCCAGTAGTAGTACGATGTGCATTAACCTATCGGAACTGCTAAGACCGACTGGTATCGATGCCATGGCACTACTAGATGCACCGATTGACGAAGCCTAACAGGTTGAGCATACACTATAGATTGGAATGTACCTTTCAAAGCAACTGTTTTTTGCCTTTAGCCTTCATGGTATCTTGCATAATCAGCTTATGAAGAATGTGAAACTTAAACAAGTCATAGCACCATTGTATTAAAGTCACACAGTAAGTAAGTTTATGAGATTCTAGCTTCATTATTTTAATTTTTTCTATGTCATCATTGCTACCTTGTGTTTTTCTCTATTTTATTTCATACTTTTAATCATATATATGTACCGTATGGTCTGTGATTATGAATTTCATTTTGGGTAGTTTTTGGTGGGAAATTTTTAGCTACAAGTTTTGAATATTTTCTAGTATTAGTATGATGTGCATTAACTGACCGGAACTGTTGAGATAGACTGGCATCGATGCCACGACACTACCAGATGCATCGATCGACGAAGCCTAACAGGTTGAGCATACACTATAGAATGGAATATACCTTTCAAAGCAACAGGTTTTTGCCTTTAGCCTTCATGGTATCTTGCAAAATAAGCTTAAGAAGATTGTGAAACTTAAAGAAGTCAAAGCACCATTGTGTTAAAGTCAAACAGAAAGTAAGTTTATGTGATTCTGGCTTCACAATTTTAATTTTTTCTATGTTATCATTACTACCTTGTGTTTTTCACTATTTTATTTCATTATTTTGATCATATATATGTACCGTACGGTCTATGATTATGAATTTTATTTTGGGTAGCTTTTGGTGGAAAATATTTATCTACAAGTTTTGAACATTTTCCAGTATTAGTACGATTTGCATTAACCGATCGGAACTGCTAAGACCGACTGGTATCGATGCCACGGCACTACTAGATGCACCGATTGACGAAGCCTAATAGGTTGAGCATACACTATAGAATGGAATGTACCTTCAAAGCAACAGTTTTTTTGCCTTTAGCCTTCATGGTATCTTGCATAAACAGCATAAGAAGATTGTGAAACTTAAACAAGTCATAGCACCATTGTAATAAAGTCAGACAGTAAGTAAGTTTATGAGATTCTGGCTTCACCATTTTAATTTTTACTATGTTATCATTGCTACCTTGTGTTTTTGCTATTTTATTTCAAACTTTTAATCATATATATGTACAGTATGGTCTATGATTATGAATTTCATTTTGGGTAGTTTTTGGTGGGAAATATTTAGCTATAAGTTTTGAATATTTTCTAGTATTAGTACGATGTGCATTAACCGATCGGAACTGCTAAGACCGACTGGTATCGATGCCACGGCAGTACTAGATGCACCGATCGACGAAGTCTAACAGGTTGAGCATACACAATTGAATGGAATGTACCTTACCATGCAACAACTTTTTGCCTTTAGCCTTCATGGTATCTTGCATAATCAGCCTAAGAAGATTGTGAAACTTAAACAAGTCATAGCACCATTGTATTAAAGTAAGACAGTAAGTAAGTTTATGAGATTCTGGCTTCACTATTTTAATTTTTTCTATGTCATCATTGCTACCTTGTGTTTTTCTCTATTTTATTTCATACTTTTAATCATATATATGTACTGTATGGTCTATAATTATGAATTTCGTTTTGGGTAGTTTTTGGTGGGAAATTTTTAGCTGCAAGTTTTGAATATTTTCTAGTATTAGTATGATGTGCATTAATCGACCGGAACTGCTGAGACTGACAGGTATCGATGCCACGGCACTACTGTTAGGATATGTGCCCTTAAATCCTATTGTATGATGCTATGTATGATATTATGTATGACATTATGTGAGAAATGATGTATGACTTAATATTGTGTTTAATAAAGTTGTTTTATTCTTATCTAAAATAATGGTAACATGAATATTCGGACATTATCAAATAGTCCATGAGATGCGTAGTATGTGATTTATGTGATTTAGTCACAGAAGATATAGATCACAAGTTCTTTGTAAACTCAGAATTTTGGTTCGTAGTCGGTGATGAAATTGGGCATTTCATTTGCGAAGACTATAACATATTAACTACGATGATTTGTCTTGATTATGGAAGTGGTGACTTCTAGTTAATATGTTGATATGTTTTAAGAGTTAAGACATATTGAACTGGACCACTGTGAGATTTATTATTCTCCTAACGACTGTCAATTGAATAATAAATCTCACGACTTGTATTCACATGAACTCTTAATCCTGAGAGAATAATGGACCTGATCATGAAATGTAGGTTGCTTTGATATATTAGGAGTGAGATCTAAAGTAACGGTCAAAACCTTAGTATGTTGGGCAGCCACACTTAGTGTTGATGGAACATATATTCTCAAGATGGAATTCATAGTCTCTTAACGGAGATATAAAATGTTCCCTTGAGATAAGTTTAATGGGTGCAGTTATTCAGAGAGTTAGGCCTAACTACTTTAGTAAGACTAAAGTATATATTTATGAAATTGGATTTCATAAATATATGGTGAATAACTCAAAAGGATTAAACCGGGTACTCAAGGATTAAGATGTAGTAATTTACAAAGTGGCAGTCTATATTCATGACTTTGTATTACTACGAATATTTTATGAAGGGGTTGCATGTATAATAAAGTCTTGGGATATAATTTATTAATGAGGCCTAGAGTGCAATTATATTTATATAGTGGTATTAAATATAATTAATGGTAACTTTGGACTTGTCAAGAGTTGACAGAAAAGCCCAAGGCCCATTGGAGCTAGTGTCTTATTTGTTCCCTTTTGGTCCCACGCCAAGCCACACACTAAAGCCCAAATGGGAAGGCCCAAAAGGCTAGCCCAATTAGATAATCAGTTATGTGGAGAGAAACATACAGAATTTTATATAGAATAAAATGGTTTGTATGTTAAATAAGTGTAATAATAAGATGATATAAGAGAGAGTGACACTCTTTCATATTCTCTCTAGAAAACATAGAACTGATTGAGAGACCACACATCTTGGGCATCACGTGGAATTGGAGTGAAGATTGAAAGTCTTCCCGAGTACTTCTTCATTTGGTTTTGAATTTCACCGCATCAAGGTACACTCTCTTGTTCTTATATTCTGAAACCTACATAGTGCATGTTATCAATTGCGAATGAAGTAGATCCGTTTATTTTCCGCTGCGTATGTTTTGTATGCGATACAAACATGTATATTACCCAACATTGGTATCAGAGCGGTCTTCATTTCGAATCTGTATAACATGTTTTGTTCGTTTTGGAATTAGAGATAATAGTTTCAAGTTGATAGAGGATTATACATTTAATTTTCTGCATGGTTATTGAAACTATGATTTGATAAAAACTGATATTGATGTTATGATGTTGTTTAAATATGAATTTAAGAATGTTAAATTGATCTTTAAGGCTATAGCATCAATAGATTTCAGTTTTGATATCAATTTCTGTCTGTCATTTTCGTATGATGGTTGTTTATTCATGCAAAACGGTTGAAAACTGCCTTAGAAGAATTTCTGGAAATTCGAGTTTTACGAGTTTCGATCGATCGAAATTTACTTTCGATCGATCAAGTAAAATAGAGACTAATCCTTTTGAATTGATTAATATTCGACTGCTAGTCGATCGATCGAATTTTCTTTTCGATCGATCGAGAGGCGATCGAGTATCAATCGAATCAGACAGAAGGTTTAGTTCGAATTGTTTAATTTTTTCGACCGATCGAGGGGCACATTCGATCGATCGAAAGAAAGAAAATTTGAAATTTTTCTAAGTGTTTTCAAACTTAAATTTTGTGTTTTTGCTATTTTTTCTTACGCCTTTTTCGTAAGAAAAAGTGCAAGGTTGTGTATAATTAGTTTATACATGTTTAAAGATAAAAACCTTTAATTTAAAACATCTAGTGGGAGAGAGATACAAGGGTTGCATCTCACGGTCTCCATTATCGGTTCATAGTAGTGTGGGCTAAGCACCTCGTCTTGGCGTATATGCCTCACGATCCCAAAGGAGGGTGTTTACTTCATAGTACTACAAGATTGAACTTACCTGTTTAAAGTAGTGTAGACAAGCACCTCGTCTTGGCGTATATGCCTCGCGATCCCAAAGGAGGGTGTTTTGTTCTATGGTACTACAAGTTTAAACACCATAAAGGAAGATGAAATGTGGCTACACATGATTCTAGATAATGGTGTACACTAGACTAAGTTTAATGTTAACCTCCCAAAGGAGCTATGTCATTATTACTTAGAGGCTAAAGTTAATACGGCATATTATTAGTGTTTGATAAGAGTTATCATGATGGCACTAATAATGAGAATAGTTCTCAACTGATTGATGTGTTTATAATAAACTTGCTACCAAGGAATTATAGACATGGATTGGGTTGTCGTTGCATATATTATTTTATGGTTTTATTAAGGTTCCATATTATATGCTTATATGCTAAATTGATAACGTCCAGTTTACTTATTATATTCATGTTTATTATTTTTAGATTTGAACATGGCATCATTTAGCCCACTTGTTAGCATTATTAATCAAAACAAACTGACTGGAACCAATTATGTTGACTGGAAAAGAAACTTGGACATAGTCCTCACAGCTGAAGAGCATAAATATGTGCTTACAACACCATGTCCTAGCTTTCCTTCATTAGATGCTCCTCCTGAGGAAAAACAACGATATGATCGTTGGCAGAAATCTAATGAAATGGCCAAGTGCTATATCCTAGCGTCCATCTCAAATGTTCTATAGCATCAAATGCAGGATGTAGAACTAGCTTCAGACATTATGCTAAGTCTGAAGGAAATGTTTGGTGAGCAAGGCCGTTCTGCAAGGCAAGATATCATGAGGCAAATTTATAATACCAAGATGGCTAAAGGTAGTTCAGTGAGAGAGCATTGTCTTACAATGATCTCCAATCTGAATACTTTAGAAGTTTTGGGTTCCGACATTGATGGAGAATCTCAAGTGGATATGATACTCCAGTCACTACCGGAATCATTCAAGGAATTCAGACTTAATTATAACATGAACAAAAAGATTTATTCTTTGTCTGAATTAATGAATGAGTTGGTAGCGGTGGAAGGCATCCTTGGTACTTCTAATGTTGAAGCCAATGTGGGTGAAGCTTCTACTTCTCAACCTAAGTCGAAAGGCAAGGGTAAGAAGAAGAAGAAGAAGGACTTCACTAAGCAGGAGGGTAAACAAATTGTCTTAGGGGTTGCCGACAAAGGAAAGAAGCTGAAAGGAAAATGTTTCCATTGTGGTGAGAAAGGACATTGTAAGAGAAATTGTCCAAAGTTCAAGGCTGCCAATAAGGGTATGAAAATTGCATTCCTTCTTGAAATATGTTTGGTACAAAATCCCACGGATTCCTGGTGTGTGGATTCAGGTTGTACTAATCATATCTGCAATTCTTTGCAGGGGTTCCAGGAGACCAAAAGACTTAAAGAAGGAGAGTTGTTTCTGACCTTGGCTGATGGGAGTCGGATTCCAGTTGTAACTATTGGAGTGTTTAATTTATGTTTTGAATCAAAAGTTTTAATATTAAATGACTGTCTATATGTACCTAATGTTCGTAGGAATTTAATTTCTTCAACTTATTTAGGTAAAAGTGGATATTGTGTTATCCTTAAAGACAATGTTGTAATAAAGAAGGGTAAATCATTTATCTGTTCTGGCAATATTGTGGATGGTCTTTATATTTTAATTCTTGATAAGCATGAATTATATAATTCTGAATTAGATAATAACTCTCATGTAAAATCATTAAAGAGAAAGTTTCCTTCTACTAATGATGCATATCTTTGGCACTTGCGTTTGGGTCATATTAATCCAAACAGAATTCAAAGACTGATCAAAGATGGTCTCTTAGAGCCATTGGACTTTGATGAATTTCTAGTTTATGAATCTTGTTTGGAAGGCAAAATGACAAAACGACCTTTTAATGCAAAAGGTAGAAGAGCCCAAGAGTTGCTAGAATTAGTTCATACGGATGTTTGTGGTCCTATGTCAACCCAAGCAAAAGGAGGTTATGAGTACTTCATCACTTTTACCGATGTTTACTCTAAATTTGGTTATGTGTACCTAATGAGACGGAAGTCTGAAGCCTTTGAAAAATTCAAAGAGTTTAGGGCTGAAGTTGAGAATCAATTGGGTAAACACATAAAGGCCATTCGATCTGATCGTGGTGGCGAATACCTTCTTGGGGATTTCAAGGATTACTTAATTCAAAATGGGATTGTATCCCAATTGACTGCACTTGGAACTCCCCAACAAAATGGTGTAGCAGAAAGAAGGAATAGGACTCTTTTAGAAATGGTTAGGTCCATGATGAGTTACTCAACTTTACCAGTTTCCTTTTGGGGATATGCACTAAAAACTGCAATGCATATTTTGAATTTAGTTCCATCAAAATCTGTTCCCAACACACCTATGGAATTGTGGAGTGGGCGCAAGCCTAGTATGAAATATCTCCACATTTGGGAATGTCCAGCACATGTGTTGAGAGGGAAGTCTGATAAGTTGGAAGCTAAAACGGAAGTGTGCATGTTTTTAGGATATTCAAAGGAAACCAAGGGTTATTTATTCTATAATCATAAGGATAACAAAGTATTTGTTAGCACTCATGCCAAATTTTTGGAAGATGATTATGTGAATAATTTTAACCCTAGAAGTAGAGTTGTCTTGGCTGAAATGAATGAACCTGTAATTGAACAACCAATGGTTGAAACTAGGGATGATGTGGCTGTATTGGATACACCACAAGATACTACTCATGAGATGTCTAGTACACAATTGCCTCGTCGTAGTGGGAGGAATGTTAGGCCACCTATAAGATTCATAGGTCTTGGAGAGACTTATGAGGCTATCTCAGAGGAGGCCGAAACTGATCCTTACACTTATGAAGAAGCAATGAATGATATAGATGCACATCATTGGGTTCAAGCTATGAAATCAGAATTAGATTCCATGTATTCCAATCAAGTTTGGGATCTTATAAAGGCACCTAACGACATTAAACCTGTTGGTTGCAAATGGGTTTACAAGGGGAAGAGAGGGATAGATGGAAAGGTTGAAACCTTTAAAGTAAGGCTAGTGGCAAAAGGGTATACTCAAAAGGAAGGTATTGATTATGAGGAAACCTTTTCACCAGTAGCAATGCTTAAATCTATCAGAATTCTCTTATCCATTGCTGCTCATTATGATTATGAGATTTGGCAAATGGATGTCAAGACTGCATTTCTTAATGGCAATCTTGAAGAGGAAATCTATATGAAGCAACCAGAAGGTTTCATAGCAAAAAACCAAGAGCATATGGTATGCAAGTTGAATAGGTCCATTTATGGACTTAAGCAAGCATCTAGGTCATGGAACATCAGATTTGATCAAACAATCAAATCATTTGGTTTTGAACAAAATCTTGATGAACCATGTGTATACAAAAGACATCAAGACAAAGTAGTAGTGTTCCTAGTGCTTTATGTTGATGATATTCTACTCATTGGAAATGATGTAGGTGTAATGTCATCAGTAAAGGTTTAGTTGTCAAGCCAATTTGATATGAAGGACTTGGGTGAGGCTAACTTTATTCTAGGGATCAAGCTTTGGCGAGATCGTAAGAATAAGATGTTAGGCTTATCACAAGCTGGATATATAGATAAGGTTCTAGAACGGTTTAGCATGAAAAACTCCAAGAAAGGATTACTTCCTTTCAGACATGGAGTTCCTCTGTCTGATGACCAAAGGCCTAAGACTTAAGAGGAAGTAGATATGATGAGACAAGTTCCTTATGCTTCTGCAGTAGGAAGTCTCATGTATGCTATGCTTTGTACTAGACCAGATATCTGTTTTTCAGTTGGCATGGTCAGCCGATATCAATCAAATCCAGGACCACAACATTGGCAAGCTGTAAAGCATATTCTCAAGTATCTACGGAGAACGAGAGATTATATGCTTGTTTACCGTTGTGAGGATTTGATTCCCATTGGTTATACAGATTCAGACTTTCAATCAGATCTAGATTTCAGAAAGTCCACGTCAGGATGTGTTTTCACCTTGGGAGGTGGAGCCATAAGTTGGAGGAGTGTTAAGCAATCTTGTATTGCGGACTCCACCATGGAAGCTGAATATGTTGCTGCTTGTGAGGCGGCAAAGGAAGCTGTTTAGCTCAAGAAATTCCTTTCTGATCTTGGTGTAGTGAGAATGAAGCAAGTTCCTATCACATTGTTTTGTGACAATAGTGGAGCAGTTGCACAATCCAAAGATCCAAGGAATTACAAGAAAGGAAAGCACATTGAGAGAAAGTACCACATCATTCGAGACATTGTTGCTCGTGGAAATGTGGTGGTTGCAAAGATTGAAAGTGCAAATAATCTATCAGATCCCTTTACCAAAGCCTTGCCTCAAAGGATCTTCGAGTCACATTTGGAGAGAATGGGAGTTAGATTAGTGCACAATAGTTTTTAGGGCAAGTGGGAGATTGTTAGGATATGTGCCCTTAAATCCTATTGTTTGATGCTATGTATGATATTATGTATGACATTATGTGAAAAATGATGTATGAGTTAATATTGTGTTTAATAAAGTTGTTTTATTCTTATCTAAAATAATGGTAACATGAATATTCGGACATTATCAAATAGTCCATGAAATGCATAGTATGTGATTTATGTGATTTAGTCACAGAAGATATGGATCACAAGTTCTTTGTAAACTCAGAATTTTCGTTCGTAGTCGGTGATGAAATTGAGCATTTCATCTGCGAAGACTATAACATATTAACTACGATGATTTGTCTTGATCATGGAAGTGGTGACTTCTAGTTAATATGTTGATATGTTTTAAGAGTTAAGACATATTGAACTGGACCGCTGTGAGATTTATTATTTTCCTAACGACTGTCAATTGAATAATAAATCTCACAACTTGTATTCACATGAACTCTTAATCCTGAGAGAATAATGGACCTGATCATGAAATGTAGGTTGCTTTGCTATATCAGGAGTGAGATCTAAAGTAACGGTCAAAACCTCAGTATGTTGGGCAGCCACACTTAGTGTTGATGGAACATATATTCTCAAGATGGAATTCATAGTCTCTTAACGGAGATATAAAATGTTCCCTTGAGATAAGTTTAATGGGTACAGTTATTCAGAGAGTTAGGCCTAACCACTTTAGTAAAACTAAAGTATATATTTATAAAATTGGATTTCATAAATATATGGTGAATAACTCAAAAAGATTAAACCGGGTACTTAAGGATTAAGATGTAGTAATTTACAAAGTGGCAGTCTATATTCATGACTTTGTATTACTACGAATATTTTATGAAGGGGTTGCATGTATAATAAAGTCTTGTGATATAATTTATTAATGAGGCCTAGAGTGCAATTATATTTATATAGTGGTATTAAATATAATTAATGGTAACTTTGGACTTGTCAAGAGTTGACAGAAAAGCCTAAGGCCCATTGGAGCTAGTGTCTTATTTGTTCCCTTTTGGTCCCACTCCAAGCCACACACTAAAGCCCAATTGGGAAGGCCCAAAAGGCTAGCCCAATTAGATAATCAATTATGTGGAGAGAAACATACAGAATTTTATATAGAATTAAATGGTTTGTATGTTAAATAAGTGTAATAATAAGATGATATAAGAGAGAGTGACACTCTTTCATATTCTCTCTAGAAAACATAGAACTGATTGAGAGACCACACATCTTAGGCATCACGTGGAATTGGAGTGAAGATTGAAAGTCTTCCCGAGTACTTCTTCATTCGGTTTTGAATTTCACCGCATCAAGGTACACTCTCTTGTTCTTATATTCTGAAACCTACATAGTGCATGTTATCAATTGTGAAAGAAGTAGATCCATTTATTTTCCGCTGCGTATGTTTTGTATGCGATACAAACATGATGATTTCCTAACAACTACTAGATGCACCGATCGACGAAGCCTAACAGATTGAGCATACACTATAGAATGGAATGTACCTTTCAAAGCAACAGTTTTTGCCTTTAGCATTCATGGTATCTTGCATAATCAGCTTTAGAAGATTGTGAAACTTAAACAAGTCAAAGCACCATTGTATTATAGTCAGACAGCAAGTAAGTTTATGAGATTCTGGCTTCACTATTTTAATTTTTTCTATGTCATCATTGCTACCTTGTGCTTACTCTATTTTATGTCATACTTTTAATCATATATATTGTTAGGTTCTAAAAGTTTAGAACAATTGGCAAATCGTGAGCGCACAAGAACATGTAAGCTCTAGAAAGAAGAATTCAGAAATTGCCTGGTTTGATCGATCGAAAAACAGGCTCGACCGATCGAAAGTCGTATCTGCAGAATTTAAACTAAGCCCAAACAGCAGTTCAAGCCCATTAAGGATTAGGGTTTCAGATCTACTTCTCTCACTATATAAAGGAAACCCTAAGCACGTTTTTTACAAGGCTTTTTAGAGAGAGAAGAGTGTGCCTCTTTTGTATTTAGGGTTTTGTTCCTAAAACCTCTCTTATAACTTCTACCAGTGTTGTTCTTTGAAGAATCTCAAGATTCGGTATTGTTGAAGTTGCTGCCTTCTCTAGTCATCAAAGGTGCTGATGATCTAAACCTTCAAGGGTGGTCTTGGAGTCACAAACAGGAGAGTTTGTGTTGCTAAACCTTTGAGTGGGATATCAAAGTCACAAGCGTGGGTGTTTGTGTTTTGTAAAGATTAAGGAAAGAAGGAGTCCGTGGTCTTGGAGCTATCATGGGGTCGTGGTAGTAAGTTTCCTACAAGCAAGTAGCAATAGGATGTTAGTAGTCTAAGTCACTATTGTGTAAACTTCAATTCTTTCTAGTGGATTTGCTGTTTTACCTTGAGGATAGCTAGGTTAAATCCTCCCCAGGTTTTTTACCGGTTTGGTTTTCCTGGGTCATCAGATCTTTGTGTTCTTTATTTTCCGCTGCTTTACTTGATATGATTGTTATTGTTTTAACCTAGATCTGAATAATAAACCTAAGTATTCACTTGGTTAATTAATTAGGTTAAACAATCTAGTTTTACAGGGGTCTAAATTTCTTACATATATATGTACCGTATGGTCTGTGATTATGAATTTCATTTTGGGTAGTTTTTGGTGGGAAATTTTTAGCTACAAGGTTTGAATATTTTCTAGTATTAGTATGATGTGCATTAACCGATTGGAATTGCTGAGACAGACTGGTATCGATGCCACGACACTACTAGATGCATCGATCAACGAAGCCTAATAGGTTGAGCATACAATATAGAATGGAATGTACCTTTCAAAGCAACAGTTTTTTGCCTTTAGCCTTCATGGTATGTTGCATAATAAGCTCAAGAAGATTGTGAAACTTAAACAAGTCATAGAACCATTGTATTAAATTCAAATAGTAAGTAAGTTTATGAGATTCTGGCTTCACTTTTTTTATTTTTTCTATGTCATCACTCCTACCTTGTACATTCTCTATTTTATTTCATACTTTTAATCATATATATGTTCCGTATGGTCTATGATTATGAATTTCATTTTGGGTAACTTTTGGTGGGAAATTTTTAGCTACAAATTTTGAATATTATCTACTATTAGTATGATGTGCATTAACCGACTGGAACTGCTGAGACAGACTGGTATCGACGCCCCGGCACTACTAGATGCACCGATTGACGAAGCCTAACAGGTTGAGCTTACACTGTAGAATGGAATGTACCTTTCGAAGCAACAGTTTTTTGCCTTTAGCCTTCATGGTATCTTGCATAAATAGCTTAAGAAGATTGTGAAACTTAAACAGGTCATAGCACCATTGTATTAAAGTTAGACAAAAAGTAAGTTTATGAGATTCTGGCTTCACTATTTTAATTTTTTCTACGTTATCATCGCTACCTTGTGTTTTTCTCTATTTTATTTCACTATTTTAATCATATATATGTACCGTACGGTCTATGATTATGAATTTCATTTTGGGTAGCTTTTGGTGGGAAATATTTAGCTACAAGTTTTGAATATTTTCCATTATTAGTACATTGTGCATTAACCGATCGGAACTGCTAAGACCGACTAGTATCGATGCCATGGCACTACTAGATGCACCGATCGACGAAGCCTAACAGGTTGAGCATACACTATAGATTGGAATGTACCTTTCAAAGCAACAGTTTTTTGCCTTTAGCCTTCATGGTATCTTGCATAATTAGCTTAAGAAGATTGTGGAACTTAAACAAGTCATAGCACCATTGTATTAAAGTCAGATAGTAAGTAAGTTTATAAGATTCTAGCTTCATTATTTTAATTTTTTTTATGTCATCATTGCTACCTTGTTTTTTTCTCTATTTTATTTCATACTTTTAATCATATATATGTACCGTACGGTCTATGATTATGAATTTCATTTTGGGTAGTTTTTGGTGGGAAATTTTTAGCTTCAAGTTTTGAATATTTTCTAGTATTAGTATGTTGTGCATTAACCGACAGGAACTGCTGAGACAGACTGGTATCGATGCCACGGCACTACCAGATGCATCAATCGACGAAGCCTAATAGGTTGAGCATACACTATAGAATGGAATGTACCTTTTAAAGCAACAGTTTTTTGCCTTTAGCCTTCATGGTATCTTGCAGAATAAGCTTAAGAAGATTGTGAAACTTAAACAAGTCATAGCGCCATTGTATTAAAGTCAGACAGTAAGTAAGTTTATGAGATTCTGGCTTCACTATTTTAATTTTTTTCTATGTCATCACTGCCACCTTGTGCATTCTCTATTTTATTTCATACTTTTAATCATATGTCTGTACCTTATGGTCTACGATTATGAATTTCATTTTGGGTAGTTTCTGGTGGGAAATTTTTGGCTGCATGTTTTGAATATTTTCTAGTCTTAGTATGATGCGCATTAACTGATAGGAACTGCTGAGACTGATTGGTATCGATGCCATGGCACCACTAGATGCACCGATCAACGAAGCTTAACAGGTTGAGCATGTTGGGATAAGTGCCCGTAAATCCTATTGTAAAATGCCATGTATGACATTATGTGTTAAATGATGTATGACTTAATATTCTATTTAATAAAGTTGCTTTCATTGTTGTCTAAAATAATGGTAGCGTGAATATTCGGACATTATCAAATAGTCCATGAGATGCATAGTATGTGATTTATGTGATTTTGTCACAGAAGATATAGATCACAAGTTCTTTGTAAACTCAGAATTTTGGTTCGTAGTCGGTGATGAAATTGGGCATTTCCTCTGCGAAGATTATAACATATTAACTACGATGATTTGTCTTGATCATGAAAGTGGTGACTTCTAGTTGATATGTTGATATGTTTTAAGAGTTAAGGCATATTGAACTGGACTGCTGTGAGATTTATTATTCTTCTAACGACTGTCAATTGAATAATAAATCTCACGACTTCTATTCACATGAACTCTTAATCCTGAGAGAATAATGGTCCTGATCATGAAATGTAGGTTGCTTTGATATATCAGGAGTGAGATCTAAAGTAACGGTCAAAACCTCAGTATTTTGAGCAGCCACATTTAGTGTTGATGGAACATATTTTCTCAAGATGGAATTCATAGTCTCTTAACGGAGATATAAAATATTCCCTTGAGATAAGTTTAATGGGTTCAGTTATTCAGAGAGCTGGGCCTAACCACTTTAGTAAGACTAAAGTATATATTTATGAAATTGGATTTCAAAAATATATGATGAATAACTTAAAAGGATTAAACCGGTACTCAAGAATTAAGTTGTAGTAATTTACAAAGTGGCAGTCTATATTTATGACTTTGTATTACTACGAATATTTTATGAAGGGGTTGCATGTATAATAGAGTCTTGGGATATAATTTATTAATAAGGCCTAGAGTGCAATTATATTTATATAGTGGTATTAAATATAATTAATGGTAACTTTGGACTTGTCAAGAGTTGACAGAAAAGCACAAGGCCCACTGGAGCTAGTGTCTTATTTGTTCCCTTTTGGTCCCACTCCAAGCCACACACTAAAGCCTAATTGGAAAGGCCCAAAAGGTTAGCCCAATTAGATAATCAGTTACGTGGAGAGAAACATACAGAATTTTATATTAGAATGAAATGGTTTGTATGTTCATATGTATGTGAAAGAGAGTCTTCTTCATATTCTCTCTAGAAAAAACACATAGAACTAATTGAGAGACCACACATCTTGGGCATCAAGTGGAATTGGAGTGAAGATTGAAAGTGTTCTCAAGAACTTCTTCTCGTTGGTTTTGAATTTCACCGCACCAAGGTACACTCTCTTGTTCTTATATTCTGAAACTTACATAGTGCATGTTATCTATTGCGAATGAAGTAAATCCGTTTATTTTCCACTGCGTATGTTTTGTATGCGATACAAACATGTAATTTTTCATCAGAGCATACACTATAGAATGGAATGCACCTTTCAAAGCAACAGTTTCTTGCCTTTAGCCTTCGTGGTATCTTACATAATTAGCTTAAGAAGATTGTGAAACTTAAATAAGTCATAGCACCATTGTATTAAAGTCAGACAGTAAGTAAGTTTATGAGATTCTAGCTTCACTATTTTAATTTTTTCTATGTCATAATTGCTACCTTGTGTTTTTCTCTATTTTATTTCATACTTTTAATCATATATATATATATACAGTATGGTCTATGATTATGAATTTCATTTTGGGTAGTTTTTGTGGGAAATTTTTAGCTACAAGTTTTGACTATTTTCTAGTATTAGTATGATGTGCATTAATCGACTGGAACTGCTGAAACAGATTGGTATCGATTCCACGGCACTACCAGATGCATTGATCGACGAAGCCTAACAGGTTGAGCATACACTATAGAGTGGAATGTACTTTTCAAAGCAACAGTTTTTTGCCTTTAGCCTTCTGTTGGGGTTTATGCCCTAAAATCCAATTGATTGGCATGTCATAAATAATTAAATTGTTTAATTATATGAGATTATTTATAAATGAATAAATGGGACATTATCTTATTCCATGAGATGCATAGTATGTGATTTATGTGAAAAGTCATAGAAGATATAAATTGCAAGTTCTTTGTAAACTCAGAATGTAGTTCGTAGTCGGTGATGAAATTGGGCATTTCATCTGCGAAGACTATAACATATCAACTAAGATGATTTGTCTTAATCATGGAAGTGGAGACTTCTAGTTGATATGTTGATATGTTTTAAGAGTTAAGACATATTGAACTGGACCGCTGTGAGATCAAAAGTCACGATCAAAACCTCAGTATGTTGGGCAGCCGCATTTAGTGTTGATGGAACATATATTCTTAAGATGGAATTCATAATCTCTTAACGGAGATATAAAATATTCCCTTGAGATAAGTTTAATGAGATTGGTTATTCAGAGTGTTGGGCCCAACCACTTTAGTAAGGAGTTACTAAAGTATATATTTATGGAATTGGATTTCACAAATATATGATGAATAACGTAAAGGATTAAACCAGGTACTCAAGGATTAAGATGTAGTAATTTCAAAGTGGCAGTCTATATTCATAACTTTGTATTACTACGAATATTTTAATGAAGGGGTTGTATGTATAATAAAATCTTGGGATATAATTTATTAATATGGCCTAGAGTGCAATTATATTTATATAGTGGTATTAAATATAATTAATGGTAACTATGGACTTGTCAAGAGTTGATAAAAAAGCCTAAGGCCCATTGGAGCTAGTGTCTTATTGGTCCCTTTTGGTCCCACTCCAAGCCACACACTAAAGCCCAATTGGAAGGCCCAATAGGCCGGCTCAATTAGATAATCAGTTATTTATAAAAGGGAGATAGATACAGAATTTTTTATAAGAGAAAAAGAAACATCATTGTGAAGTGGTGTGTATGTGTGAGTGAAGCCACTCAATTATTCTCCCTTGGAAACTGATTGAGAGACCACACTTCTTGGGGGTAAAGTGGAATTGGAGTGAAGATTAAAAGTGTTCCCAAGTATTTCTAATTTTTTGTATTGAATTTCACCAAACCAAGGTAGGCAATCTTGTTCTTAAATTTTGAATTTCACCGTACGGTCTATGATTATGAATTTCATTTTGGGTAGTTTTTGGTGGGAAATTTTTAGCTACAAGTTTTGAATATTTTCTAGTATTAGTATGATGTGCATTAACCGACCGGAACTGCCGAGACATACAGGTATCGATGCCACGGCACTACTAGATGCACCGATCGACGGAGCCTAACAGATTGAGCATACACTATAGAATGGAATGTACCTTTCAAAGCAACAGTTTTTAGCCTTTAGCCTTCATGGTATTTTGCATAATCAGCTTAAGAGGATTGTGAAACTTAAACAAGTAATAGCAGCACTGTATTAAAGTTAGACAGAAAGTAAGTTTATGAGATTTTGGCTCCACAATTTTAATTTTTTCTATGTCATCATTGCTACCTTGTGATTTTCTCAATTTTATTTCATACTTTTAATCATATGTATGTACCGTACGGTCTATGATTATGAATTTCATTTTGGGTAGTTTTTGGTGGGAAATTTTTAGCTACAAGTTTTGAATATTTACTAGTGTTAGTATGATGTGCATTAACCGACCGGAATTGCTAAGACCGACTGGTATTGATGCCTCGGCACTACTAGTTGCACAGATTGACGAAGCCTAACAGGATGAGCATACACTATAGAATGGAATGTACCTTTCAAAGAAACAGTTTTTTGCCATTAGCCTTCATGGTATCTAGCATAATTAGCATAAGAAGATTGTGAAACTTATAGAAGTCATAGCACAATTGTATTAAAGTCAGTCAGAAAGTAAGTTTTTCAGATTCGAGCTTCACTATTTTAATTTTTTCCATGTCATCATTGCTAGCTTGTGTTTTTGTCTATTTTATTTCATACTTTTAACCATATATATGTACCGTGTGGTCTATAATTATAAATTTCATTTTGGGAAGTTTCGGTGGGAAATTTTTAGCTACAAGTTTTGAATATTTTCAAGTATTAGTATGATGTGCATTATCCGACCGAAACTGCTGAGAAAGACTGGTATCGATGGCAAGACACTATTAGATTCACCAATTGACGAAGCCTAACAGGTTAAGCGTACACTATAGAATGGAATGTACCTTTCAAAGCAACAGTTTTCTACCTCTAGCCTTCATGGTATCTTGCATAATCAGCTTAAGAAGATTGTGAAACTTAAACAAGTCATAGCACAATTGTATTAAAGTTAGACAGAAAGTATGTTTATGAAATTCTAGCTTCACTGTTTTAATTTTTTCTACGTTATCATTACCACCTTGAGTTTTTCTCTATTCTATTTCGTTATTTTAATCATATATATGTACCATATGGTCTATGATTATGAATTTCATTTTGGGTAGTTTTTAGTGGGAAATTTTTAGCTACAAGTTTTGAATATTTTCTAGTATTAGTATGATGTACATTGACAGACCGGAATTGCTGAGAACGACTGGTATCGATGGCACGGCAGTACTAGATGCACCGATCGACGAAGCCTAACAGGTTAAGCGTACACTATAGAATGGAATGTACCTTTCAAAGCAACAGTTTTTTGCCTTTAGCCTTCATGGTATGTTGCATAATAAGCTTAAGAAGATTGTAAAACTTAAACAAGTCATAGCACAATTGTATTAAAGTCAGACAGAAAGTAAGTTTATTTGATTCTGGCTTCACTATTTTAATTTTTTATATGTTATCATTACTACCATGTGTTTTTCTCTATTTTATTTCATTATTTTAATCATATATATGCACCGTACGGTCTATGATTATGAATTTCATTTTGGGTAGCTTGTGGTTGGAAATATTTAGCTACAAGTTTTGAATATTTTCTAGTATTAGAACGATGTGCATTATCCGATCAGAACTGCTAAGACCAACTCGTATCGATGCAATGGCACTACTAGATGCACCGATCGACGATGCCTAACAGGTTGGGCATACACTATAGAATGGAATTTACCTCTAAAAGCAACAGTTTTTTGCCTTTAGCCTTCATGGTATCTTGCAAAATCAGCTTATGAAGATTCTGAAACTTAAGCAACTCATAGCACCATTGTATTAAAGTCAGACAGAAAGTATGTTTATCCGATTCTGGCTTCACTATTTTGATTTTTTCGATGTTATCATTACTACCTTGTGCTTTTCTCTATTTTATAGCATTATTTTAATCATATATATGTACCATATGGTCTATGATTATGAATTTCATTTTGGGTAGCTTTCGGTGGTAAATTTTTAGCTCCAAGTTTTGAATGTTTTCCAGTATTAGTACAATGTTCATTAACCGATCGGAACTGCTAAGACTGACTGGTATCAATGCCACGGCACTACTAGACACACCGATCGACAAAGCCTAACAGGTTGGGCATACACTATAGAATGGAATTTACCTCTAAAAGCAACAGTTTTTTGCTTTTAGCCTTCATGGTATCTTGCAAAATCAGCTTATGAAGATTCTGAAACTTAAGCAACTCATAGCACCATTGTATTAAAGTCGGACAGAAAGTATGTTTATGCGATTCTGGCTTCACTATTTTAATTTTTTCTATGTTATCATTACTACCTTGTGCTTTTCTCTATTTTATTTCATTATTTTAATCATATATATGCACCATACGGTCTATGATTATGAATTTCGTTTTGGGTAGCTTGTGGTTGGAAATATTTAGCTACAAGTTTTGAATATTTTCCAGTATTAGTACGATGTGCATTATCCGATTAGAATTGCTAAGACCGATTGGTATCGATGCAATGGCACTACTAGATGCACCGATCTATGAAGCCTAACAGGTTGAGCATACATTATAGAATGGAATGTACCTTTCAAAGAAACTGTTTTTTGCCTTTAGCCTTCATGGTATCTTGCATAATCAGCTTAAGATGCATGTGAAACTTAAACAAGTCATAGCACAGTTGTATTAAAGTCAGACAGAAAGTAAGTTTATTTGATTCTGGCTTCACTATTTTAATTTTTTGTATGTTATCATTACTACCATGTGTTTTTCTCTGTTTTATTTCATTATTTTAATCATATATATGCACCGTACGGTTTATGATTATGAATTTCATTTTGGGTAGCTTGTGGTTGGAAATATTTAGCTACAAGTTTTGAATATTTTCTAGTATTAGTACGATGTGCATTATCCGATCAGAACTGCTAAGACCGACTGGTATCGATGCAACGGCACTACTAGATGCACCGATCGACGAAGCCTAAACGGTTGAGCATACATTATTGAATGGAATGTACCTTTCAAAGCAACAGTTTTTTGCCTTTAGCCTTCATAGTATCTTGCATAATCAGCATAAGATGATTGTGAAACTTAAACAAGTCATAGCACCATTGTATTAAAGTCAGAGAGAAAGTAAGTTTATCCGATTCTGGCTTCACTATTATAATTTTTTCTATGTTATCATTACTACCTTGTGCTTTTCTCTATTTTATTTCATTATTTTAATCATATATATGTACCCTACGGTTATGATTATGAATTTCATTTTGGGTAGCTTTCGATGGTAAATTTTTAGCTCCAAGTTTTGAATATTTTCCAGTATTAGTACAATGTTCATTAACCGATCGGAACTGCTAAGACCGACTGGTATCGATGCCACGGCACTACTAGACACACCGATCAACAAAGCCTAACAGGTTGGGCATACAATATAGAATGGAATTTACCTTTTAAAGCAACCGTTTTTTGCCTTTAGCCTTCATGGTATCTTGCAAAATCAGCTTAAGAAGATTGTGAAACTTAAGCAACTCATAGCACCATTGTCTTAAAGTCAGACAGAAAGTAAGTTTATGCGATTCTGGCTTCACTATTTTAATTTTTTCTACGTTATCTTTACTACCTTGTGCTTTTCTCTATTTTATTTCATTATTTTAATCATATATATGCACCGTACGGTCTATGATTATGAATTTCATTTTGGGTAGCTTGTGGTTGGAAATATTTAGCTCCAAGTTTTGAATATTTTCCAGTATTAGTACGATGTGCATTATCCGATCAGAACTGCTAAGACCGACTGGTATCGATGCAATGGCACTACTAGATGCACCGATCTGTGAAGCCTAACAGGTTGAGCATACACTATAGAATGGAATGTACCTTTCAAAGAAACAGTTTTTTGCCTTTAGCCTTCATGGTATGTTGCATAATCAGCTTAAGATGATTGTGAAACATAAACAAGTCATAGCACAATTGTATTAAAGTTAGACAGAAAGTAAGTTTATTTGATCTTGGCTTCACTATTTTAATTTTTTATATGTTATCATTACTACCATGTGTTTTTCTCTATTTTATTTCATTATTTTTATCATATATATGCACCGTATGGTCTATGATTATGAATTTCATTTTGGGTAGCTTGTGGTTGGAAATATTTAGCTCCAAGTTTTGAATATTTTCCAGTATTAGTACGATGTGCATTATCCGATCAGAACTGCTAAGACCGACTTGTATCGATTCAGTGGCACTACTAGATGCACCGATCTGTGAAGCCTAACAGGTTGAGCATACACTATAGAATGGAATGTACCTTTCAAAGAAACAGTTTTTTGCCTTTAGCCTTCATGGTATCTTGCATAATCAGCTTAAGATGATTGTGAAACTTAAACAAGTCATAGCACAATTGTATTAAAGTCAGACAGAAAGTAAGTTTATTTGATTCTGGCTTCACTATTTTAATTTTTTATATGTTATCATTACTACCATGTGTTTTTCTCTATTTTATTTCATTATTTTAATCATATATATGCACCGTACGGTCTATGATTATGAATTTCATTTTGGGTAGCTTGTGGTTGGAAATATTTAGCTACAAGTTTTGAATATTTTCCAGTATTAGTACGATGTGCATTATCCGATCAGAACTGCTAAGACCAACTGGTCGATGCAATGGCACTACTAGATGCACCAATCGATGAAGACTAACAGGTTGAGCATACACTATAGAATGGAATGTACCTTTCAAAGAAACAGTTTTTTGCCTTTAGCCTTCATGGTATCTTGCATAATCAGCTTAAGATGATTGTGAAACTTAAACAAGTCATAGCACCATTGTATTAAAGCCACGGAGAAAGTAAGTTCATCCGATTTTGGCTTCACTATTTTAATTTTTTCTATGTTATCATTACTACCTTGTGCTTTTCTCTATTTTATTTCATTATTTTAATCATATATATGTACCGTAAGGTCTATGATTATGAATTTCATTTTGGGTAGCTTTCGGTGGTTAATTTTTAGCTCCAAGTTTTGAATATTTTCCAGTATTAGTACAATGTTCATTAACCGATCGGAACTGCTAAGACCGACTGGTATCGATGCCACGGCACAACTAGACACACCGATCGACAAAGCCTAACAGGTTGGGCATACACTATAGAATGGAATTTACCTTTAAAAGCAACAATTTTTTCGCCTTTAGCCTTCATGGTATCTTGCAAAATCATCTTAAGAAGATTCTAAAACTTAAGCAACTCATATGATCAGGTCCATTGTTCTCTCAGGATTAAGACTTCATGTAAATATTAGTCGTGAGATTTATTATTCATTTGACAGTTGTTAGAAGAGTAATAAATCTCACAGCAGTCAAAACATAAAGACCATCCACAATATTGCCAGAACAGATAAACACTTTATCCTTCTTTATCACAACATTGTCTTTAAGGATAACACAATATCCAAGTTTACTCAAATAAGTTACAGAAATTAAATTCCTACGAAAATTAGGTACATACAGACAGTCATCTAATATTAAAACCCTTGACTCAAAATATAAAATATAAACACCAATAGCTACAACTGGAATCCTGCTCCCATCAGCCAAAGTAAGAAATAATTCCCTTTCATTAAGCCTTCTGGTCTCATGGAACCCCTACAAAGAATTGCAGATATGATTAGTACAACCTGAAACCATACACCAGGAATCTGTGGGATTTTGTACTAAACATATTTCAAGAAGGAATGAAATTTTCATACCCTTATTATTGGCAGCCTTGAACTTTGGACAATTCCTTTTCCAATGTCCTTTTTCACCACAATGGAAACATTTTCCTTTCAACTTCTTTCCTTTGTCGGCAAACCCTAAGGCAATTTGTTTACCCTCTTGCTTGGTGAAATCCTTCTTCTTCTTCTTCTTCTTCTTCTTCTTACCCTTGCCTTGTGACTTAGGTTGAGAAGTAGAAGCTTCACCCACGTTGGCTTCAACACTAGAAGTACCAAGGATGCCTTCCCCCGTTACCAACTCATTCATTAATTCAGACAAAGAATAAATCTTTTTGTTCATGTTATAATTAAGTCTGAATTCCTTGAATGATTCTAGTAGTGACTAGAGTATCATATCCACTTGGGATTCTCCATCAATATCGGCACCTAAAACCTTTATTGTATTCAGATTAGAGATCATTGTAAGACAATGCTTTCTCACTGAACTACCTTCAGCCATTTTGGTATTATAAATTTGCCTCATGGTTTCTTGTCTTGCAGAATGGCCTTGCTCACCAAATATCTCCTTCAGACTTAGCATAATGTCCGAAGCTAGTTCTACATCCTGCATTCGGTGTTGTAGAACATTTGAGATAGACGCTAGGATATAGCACTTGGCCATTTCATTAGATTTCTGCCAACGATCATATCGCTGTTTTTCCTCAAGAGGAGCATCTAATGAAGGAAAGCTAGGACAAGGTTGAGTAAGCACATATTTGTGCTCTTCAGCAGTGAGAACTATGTCCAAATTTCTTTTCCAGTCAACATAGTTGGATCCAGTCAGTTTGTTTTGATTAAGAATGGTCACAATTGGGATAAATGATGCCATGTTCAAATATGAAATAATAAACATGAATATAATAAGTAAACTGAACATTATCAATTTAGCATATAAACATATAATATGGAACCTAAATAAAACCATAATATAATATATGCAACGACAACCCAATCCCGCAATTAATATTCCTCGGAAGCGAGGTCATACCAATCACTATGATTAAGCGAGGATTATCCTCATTATTAATGCTATCATGGTAACTCTTACCAAACAAAAATCATTTGCTGCTTTTCCTTTAGCCTCTAAGTAATAATGACATAGCTCCGAAGGGAGGTTAACATTATACTTAGTCTAGTGTACACCATTGCCTAGAATCAATGTGAGTCACCAAGTAACTCCATGGAAGCGTGGTCGTTCTCGATGTAAAAAACACACTTCATCTGTCATTAAGAAGTTTAACCTGTAGTACCATAAATTAAACACCCTCCAAAGGGAGCAAGGCATATACGCCAAGGTGAGATGCTTAATCACACTACTATAAATTGGCAATGAAGGCCGTGGGATGCAACCCTTGCATCTCTCTCCCACTAGATGTTTTAAAATAAAGGTTTTTATCTTTTAAACATGCATAAACTAATTACACAGAGCCTTGCACTATATACATGTGAAAACATTTTGAAAATAAAATTCTGAATTCCCAGTTTTCGCGGGGACCTCGCGACTAAACGCTACCCGTGAAAACGTGTTAAGCAAAAAAATTGAAAACACAAAAGATCATACAAAAACTTTCACTACTGTCTCGCGAGTATCTCGTGACTTTCGCTACTGCCTCGCGAGTGTCTCGCGGGTATCTTGGGACTGAACGCTTCCAGCGAAAATTTTTGTGCTTCAGTGGCAGTTTTTCGCAGGTAGCTTTACAAGTAAGCTTACTCGCAAAAAATTCATGTTTTCAATTTTTTCAAGTTTAGATATTAACAGTTTTCAACTGTTTTCATAAACAAACAACCACCATATGAACATAACAGATGGAAATTGATATCAAAACTGAATTCTATTGATGCTATAGCCTAAAAGATCAATTTAACATAATTAAATTCAATATTTAAACAACATCATAACATCAATATCAGTTTTTTATCAAATCATAGTTTCAACAACCATACAGAAAATTAAATGCAAATATAATCTTCTATCATCATGAAACTATTATCTCTAATTCCAAAACTCACAAAACATGTTATATAGATTCGAAATGAAGACCGCTCTGATACCAATTGATGGAAAAATAACATGTTTATATCGCATACAAAACATACGCAGCGGAAAAATTTTGGATCTACTTCATTCGCAATTGATAACATGTGCTATGTAAATTTCAGAATATAAGAACAAGAGAGTGTACCTTGGTATGGTAAATTTCAAAACCAAAGATGAAAAGTATTTGGGAACACTTTTAATCTTCACTCCAATTTCACTTGATGTCCAAGATGTGTGATCTCTCAATCAGTTCTATGTGTTTGTTTTAGAGATAATATGAAGGAGACTCTTACACCAACATACAAACATTTTCATGTTAATAAAATTCTGTATGTTTCTCTCTACATAACTGATTATCTAATTAGGCTAGCCTTTTGGGCCTTCCCAATTGGGCTTTAGTGTGTGGCTTGGAGTGGGACCAAAAGGAAACAAATAAGACATTAGCTCTAATGGGTTTTAGGCTTTTCTGTCAACTCTTGACAAGTCCAAAGTTACCGTTAATTATATTTAATACCAATATATAAATATAATTGCACTTCAGGCCTTTTTATTAAATTATATCCCAAGACTTTATTATAAATGCAACCCCTTCATAAAATATTTGTAGTAATACAAAGTCATGAATATAGACTACCGCTTTGTAAGTTACTACATCTTAATTCTTGAGTACCCGATTTAATCATTTTAAAGTTATTCATCATATATTTATGAAATCCAATTTCACAAATATATACTTTAGTAATTTCTTACCAAAGTGGTTAGGCCTAACTCTCTGAATAACTGAACCCATTAAATTTATCTCAAGGGAATATTTTGTATCTTCGTTAAGAGACTATGAATTCCATATTGAGAATATATGTTCCATCAACACTAAATGTGGCTGCCCAACATATTGAGGTTTTGACTGATACTTTAGATCTCACTCTTGATATACAAAACAACCTACACTTCATGATCAGGTCTATTATTCTCTCAAGATTAAGAGTTCATGTAAATATTAGTCGTGAGATTTATTATTCATTTGACAATCGTTAGAAGAATAATAAATCTCATAATGGTCCAGTTCAATATGTTTAAAACATATCAACATATCAACTAGAAGTCTCTACTTCCATGATTAAGACAAATCATTTTAGTTAGTATATTATAGTCTTTGCAGATAAAATGCCCAATTTCATCACCAACTACGAACCAAAATTCAGAATTTACAAAGAACTTGTGATCCATATCTTTTGTGACTAAATCACATAAGTCATATGTTAGGATTAGTGCCCTTAAATCCTATTGTATGATGCTATGTATGATATTATGTATGACATTATGTATGACTTAATATTGTGATTAATAAAGTTGTTTTATTATTATCTCCTTCATATTCTCTCTAGAACAAACACATAGAACTGATTGAGAGATCACACATCTTAGGCATCAAGTGGAATTGGAGTGAAGATTAAAAGTGTTCTCAAGTGCTTTTCATCCTTGTTTTGAAATTCACCATACCAAGGTACACTCTCTCGTTCTTATATTCTGAAATTTACATAGCACATGTTATCAATTGTGGATGAAGTAGATCCGTTATTTTTTCGCTGCGTATGTTTTGTATGCAATACAAACATGTTATTTTCCATCAAATGGTATAAGAGCAGTCTTCATTTCGAATCTGTATAACATAATTTGTGAGTTTTGGAATTAGAGATAATAGTTTCATGATGTTTGAAGATTATATTTGCATTTAATTTTCTGCATGGCTGTTGAAACTATGATTTGATAAAAACTGATATTGATGTTATGATGTTGTTTAAATATTGAATTTAAGTATGTTTGATTGATCTTTAAGGCTATAGCATTAATAGAATTCTGTTTTAATATCAATTTCCATATGTTATGTTCATATGGTGTGTGTTTGTTTATGAAAAATAGTTGAAAATTGTTGATATCTGAATTTGAAAAACTAAAAACACAAGTTTTTCATGGGTAAGCTTACCCGCGAAGCTACCCTGAAAAATGCTACTAAAGTACAAAAATTTTCGCAGTAAGCGTTCAGTCGCGAGATACCCGCGAGATAGTAGCGAAAGTCGCGAGATACCCACGAGACAATCGCGAAAGTTTCTGTATGAATTTCTGTGTTTTCAATTTATTTTTGCTTAATTCTTTTTCGCGGGTAGCGCTTAGTCTCGAGATACCCACAAGAACTGGGAATTCAGAATTTTTTCAAAATGTTTTCACATATATAAAGTGCAAGGCTGGTTGTAATTTGTTTATGCATTTTTAAAAATAAAAACCTTTAATTTAAAACATCTAGTGGGAGAGAGATACAAGGGTTGGATCTCACGGACTCCATTGTTGGTTCATAGTAGTGTGAAATATATACTTTGTCTTAGCTTCGAGCTTTGCATTCCATGCGGAGAGTATTTATTTTATGGTCCTACAAGATTGAATTTCTTGGTTTATAGTAGTTTGATTAAACACCTTGTCTTAGCGTTAAGCTTTGCATTCCATGCAGAGGGTGTTTTGTATCATGGTACTACAAAATAAGCCTGTTAAGGGGATGAAATGTGGCTACACACTATTCTAGACAATGGTATACATTAGACTAAAAATTATGGTATCCTCTATGCTGAATTCTTGCTATAATTATTTAGAGGCCAAATGTATAACGGCATATTATTGGTGTTTGATAAGAGTTATCATGATAGCACTAATAATGAGAATAGTTCTCAATCAATCATAGTATTTTATATTCACTCTATACTGAGGAATATTAATTGCAGGATTGGGTTGTCGTTGCATATATTATATTATGGTTTTATTAAGGTTCCATATTATATGTTTATATGCTAAATTGATAATGTCCAGTTTACTTATTATATTCGTGTTTATTATTTCATAATTGAATATGACATCATTTAGCCCACTTGTGACCATTCTTAATCAAAATAAACTGACTGGATCCAACTATGTTGACTGGAAAAAAAATTTGGACATAGTTCTCACCGCTAAAGAGCACAAATATGTGCTTACTTAATCTTGTCCTATCTTTCCTTTATTAGATGCTCCTTCTAAGGAAAAACAGCGATATGATCATTGGCAGAAATCTAATGAAATGGTCAAGTGCTATATCCTAGCGTCCATCTCAAATGTTCTACAGCATCAAATGCAGGATATAGGACTAGCTTCGAACATTATGCTAAGTTTGAAGGAGATGTTTGGTGAGCAAGGCCGTTCTGCAAGGCAAGAAACCATGAGGCAAATTTATAATACCCAAATGGCTGAAAGTAGTTTAGTGAGAGAGCTTTGTCTTACAATGATCTCTAATCTAAATACATTAGAGGTTTTAGGTGCCAATATTGATGGAGAATCTTAAGTGGATATGATACTCCAGTCACTACCGGAATCATTCAAGGAATTCAGACTTAATTATAACATGAACAAAAAGATTTATTATTTGTCTGAATTAATGAATGAGTTGGTAGCGGCGGAAGGCATCCTTGATACATCTAGTGTTGAAGCCAATGTGGGTGAAGCTTCTACTTCTCAACCTAAGTCGAAAGGTAAGAGTAAGAAGAAGAAGAAGAAGAAGAAGAAGAAGAAGAAGAAGAAGAAGAAGAAGGACTTCACTAAGCAAGAGGGTAAACAAATTGCCTTAGGAGTTGCTAACAAAGGAAAGAAGTTGAAAGGAAAATGTTTCCATTGTGGTGAGAAAGGACATTGGAAGAGGAATTGTCCAAAGTTCAAGGCTGCCAATAAGGGTATGAAAATTTCATTCCTTCTTTGAAATATGTTTAGTACAAAATCCCACGGATTCCTGGTGTGTGGATTCAGGTTGTACTAATTATATTTGCAATTCTTTGCAGGGGTTCCAGGAGACCAGAAGGCTTAATGAAGGGGAATTGTCTCTTACTTTGGCTAATGGGTGCAGGATTCTAGTTGTAGCTGTTGGTGTTTATAATTTATGTTTTGAGTCAAGGGTTTTAATATTAGATGACTGTCTGTATGTACCTATTGTTCGTAGGAATTTAATTTCTGCAACTTATTTGGGTAAACATGGATATTGTGTTATCCTTAAAGACAATGTTGCAATAAAGAATGGTAAAGTATTTATCTATTCTGGCAATATTGTGGATGATCTTTATATTTTAACTCCTAATAAGCATGAATTATATAATTCTGAATTAGATAATGCTTCACATGTAAAATCATTAAAGAGAATGTTTCCTTTTACTACTGATGCATATCTTTGGCATTTGCGTTTGGGTCATATTAATTCAAATAGGATTCAAAGACTGATCAAAGATGGACTCTTAGAGCCATTAGATTTTGATGAATTTCCAGTTTGTGAATCTTGTTTGGAAGGTAAAACGACCAAACGACCTTTTAATGCAAAAGGTAGAAGAGCCCAAGAGTTGCTAGAACTAGTATATTCAGATGTATGTGGTCCTATGTCAATCCAAGCAAGAGGTGGCTATGAGTATTTCATTACTTTCACTGATGATTACTCTAGATTTGGTTATGTGTACCTAGAATGAAAGTCCGAAGCCTTTGAAAAGTTCAAAGAGTTTAAGGCTGAAGTTGAGAATCAATTGGGTAAACGCATAAAGGCCATTCGATCTGATCGTGGTGGCGAATTCCTTCTTGGGGATTTTAAGGATTATTTAACAGAAAATAGAATTATATCTCAATTGACTGATCCTGGAACTCCATAACAAAATGGTGTAGTGGAAAGAAGGAATAAGACTCTTTTAGATATGGTTAGATCCATGATGAGTTATTCGACTCTACCAATTTTCTTTTGGGGATACGCCTTAAATACTGCAATGTATCTTCTGAATTTAGTACCTTCGAAGTCTGTTCCTAAAACACCTGTAGAGTTGTGGAATAGGCATAAGCCTAGTATGAGACTTCTCCATATTTAGGGTTGTCCAGCACATGTGTTAAAAGGAAAGTCTGACAAGTTACAGTCTAAAACAGAAGTGGTATTCTTTGTAGAGTATCCAAAAGGAACTGCTGGAGGTTTATTCTATAGTCATAAAGATAATAAAGTGTTTGTTAGTACAAATGCCAAATTTTTGGAAAATGACTATATGAATGATTATACTCCTAGAAGTAGAGTTTTTTGGTTGAAATGAGTGAACTTGTAAATGAACAACCAATGAATGTTGTTAAGATATATGCCCTTAAATCCTATTGTATGATACTATGTATGATATTATGTACGACTTAGTGTTATGATTAATAAAGTTGTTTTATTATTATCTAATTGAGCCGGCCTATTGAGCCTTTCCAATTGGGCTTTAGTGTGTGGCCTGGAATGGGACCAAAAAGGAACAAACAAGATACTAGTTCCAATGGGCCTTGGGCTTTTCTATCAACTCTTGACAAGCCCAAAGTTACCATTAATTATATTTAATACCACTATAAATAAGAAGCTTCACCCATATTGGCATTAACACTAGAAGTACCAAGGATGCCTTCCGCTGCTACAAACTCATTTATCAATTCAGACAATGTATAAACCTTTTTGTTTATATTATAGTTAAGTCTGAATTCCTTGAATGATTCTGGTAGTGACTGGAGTATCATATCCACTTGGGATTCTCCATCAATATCAGCACCTAAAACTTCCAATATATTCAGATTAGAGATCATCCTAAGACAATGCTCCCTCACTAATGTACCTTCAGCCATTTTGGTATTATAAATTTGCCACATAGTTTCTTGCCTTGCAGAACTGCCTTGCTCACCAAACATCTCCTTTAAACTTAGCATAATGTCTGAAACTAGTTCTACAACTTGCATTTGATGCTGTAGAACATTTGAAATAAATGCTAGGATATAGCACTTGGCCATCTCATTAGATTTCTGCTAACAATCATATCGCTGTTTTTCCTCAAGAGGAGCATCTAATGATGGAAAGCTAGGACATGGTTGAGTAAGCACATATTTGTGCTCTTAAGCAGTAAGAACAATGTCCAAATTCCTTTTCCAGTCAACATAGTTGAATCCATTCAGTTTATTTTAATTAAGAATAGCAACAAGTGGGCTAATGATGCTATGATTTAAATTTGAAAATAACAAACATGAATATAATAAATAAAGTGGATATTATCAATTTTGCATATAAGCATATAATATGGAACCTTAATAAAACCATAAAATAATATATGCAACGACAACCCAATACATGTCTATAATTCCTTAGTAGCAAGTTTATTATAAACACATTAATTGGTTGAGAAATATTCTCATTATTAATGCTATCATGGTAACTCTTACCAAACAAAAATAATATGCCATTTTGCCTTTAGCCTCTAAGTAATAATGACATAGATCCTTTGGGAGGTTAACATTACACTTAGTCTAGTGTATACCATTATCTAGAATTATGTGTAGCCACATTTTATTCTCCCTTTATAGTGTTTAAACTTGTAGTACCATGAAACAAAATATGCTCCTTTGGGATCACGAGGCATATATGCCAAGACGAGGTGCTTGTTCACACTACTTTAAACGGGTTAGTTCAATCTTGTAGTACTTTGAAGTAAACACCCTCCTTTGGGATTGTGAGGCATATACGCCAAGACAAGATGCTTACCCACACTACTATGAACTGATAATGGAGGCCGTGAGATCCAACCCTTGTATCTCTCTCGCACTAGATGTTTTAAATAAATGTTTTTAAGATTAAGAACTATAATAACGGTAGAAACTTTGAAAACATAATCCTAATCTCATTAGGAATAAATTTCATTAAACAAATACCTTAATCCTAGCGTTAATATATAAAAATATAAAACCAAACCCATATATATTATATTACATATATATATAAAAATAATATATATAAATATATAATATAATATACCATACGGATTATATATAATATGCATTTGAACCTATCATCACACGGATTATATGGCATATATTATATATAATATACCATACGAATTATATATTACATATTATACATATATAACAATCATGCCCATGCAAACCAAAAATAACCAAGCAGCGCATGCCTTATAATAACCGCATGCAAGCCCATGCAAGCCTTATAATAATTCTTCATATAGCCAAGCATTGCATTGATTCGGTTTACACATGACAGTTATATCCAAGTACTATACGGATTATATATATATTACATATTATATATATCTTTTATTGTTAAGCCACGGAAAGAATATCCAAGTAGTGTAATAACTACTTTCATTGAATTGCCATATATCTTGCGTGAATAGCAATTCATATATCCAAGTCCAACCATATTGGATGAACCAATATATATCATATTAAACATGCACAGGTACACGGATTCAATACCAATAAATATGCAACCAAGGCAATTCATATATCCAAGTCCAACCATATTGGATGGACCAATATATATCATATTAAACATGCATAAGTACCGTATCATTCATGCAAAGAAAATAAACACCATGTGAATGAATACATTTGGTGCAATCAAAAGAAACCGTTTTTCTTTTATGATAAAATTCAATCACATGTTATACAATCATGAGATGATAACCTGGCTCTGATACCAATTGTTGGAAAAACTAGTTTTGTATCTCATACAAAACACACAGCGGAAGCAACAAAATAGGATCTATTTTACTCATGATTGATAACATGCACTATGTAAATTTCAGAATTTAAGAACGAAAATGCATACCTTGGTGCGGTGAAATTCAAAACAAAAGATTCGAAGTACTTAGGAACACTTTTAATCTTCACTCCAATTCCACTTTATGCCCAAGAAGTGTGGTCTTTCAATCAGTTTCTAAGGGAGAATAATTAAGTGACTTCACTCTCACATACACATCACTTCACAATGATGTCTCTTTTTCTCTAATGAAAAATTATGTATGTTTCTCCCTTTATAACTAACTGATTATCTAATTGGGCCGGCCTATTAGATCTTTCCAATTGGGCTTTAATGTGTGGCTTGGAGTGGGACCAAAATGGACCAATAAGACATTAGCTCCAATGAGCCTTGGGCTTTTCTATCAACTCTTGACAAACCCAAAGTTACCATTAATTATATTTAATACCACTATATAAATATAATTGCACTCTAGGCCTTATTAATAAATTATATCCCAAGACTTTATTATACATGCAACACCTTCATAAAATATTCGTAGTAATACAAAGTTATGAATGTAGACTGCCATTTTGTTAATTATTACGTTTTAATCCTTGAGTACCCGGTTTAATCTTTTTAAGTTATTCATCATATATTTATGAAATCCAATTCCATAAATATATACTTTAGTATGTTCTTACTAAAGTGGTTAGGCCTAACACTCTGAATAACCAAACTCATTAAACTTATATCAAGAGAATATTTTATATTTTTGTTAAGAGATTATGAATTCCATCTTGAGAATATATGTTCCATCAACACTAAATGTGGCTGCCCAACATACTGAGGTTTTGATCGTGACTTTAGATCTCACTCTTGATATATCAAAGCAACCTACACTTTATGATCAAGTCCATTATTCTTTTAGGATTAAAAGTTCATGCAATAGAAGTCGTGAGATTTATTATTCAATTGGCAGCCGTTAGGAGAATAATAAATCTCACAGCGATCCAGTTCAATATGTCTTAACTCTTAAAACATATCAACATATCAACTAGAAGTCTCCACTTCCATGATCAAGACAAATCATCTTAGTTAATATGTTATAGTCTTCGCAGATGAAATGCCCAATTTCATCACCGACTACGAACTATAATTCTGAGTTTACAAAGAACTTGTGATCTATATCTTCTGTGACTAAATCATATAAATCACATACTATGCATCTCATGAACTATATGATAATGTCCAAATATTCATGTTACCATTATTTTAGATAATAATAAAATAACTTTATTAATCATCACATTAAGTCATACATAATGTCATATATAGCATCATACAATAGGATTTAAGGGCACATATCCCAACACCATGCTTTGTACTAGACTAGATATTTGTTATTCAGTTGGCATGGTCAGCCGATATCAATCAAATCCAGGACCACAACATTGGCAGGCTATAAAGCATATTCTCAAGTATTTATGGAGAACGAGAGATTATATTCTTGTTTACCGTTGTGAGGATTTGATTCCCATTGGCTATACAAATTCAGACTTTCAATCGGATCTAGATTTTAGAAAGTCCACGTCAGGATGTGTATTCACCTTAGGAGGTTGGGCCATAAGTTGGAGGAGTGTTAAGTAATCTTGTATTGCGGACTCCACCATGGAAGCAGAATATGTTGTTGCTTGTGAAGCAGCAAAAGAAGCTGTATGGCTCAAGAAATTCCTTTCTGATCTTGGTGTAGTGAGAATGGAGCAAGTTCCTATCACATTGTTTTGCGACAATAGTGGAGCGGTTGCACAATTCAAAGATCCAAGGAATCATAAGAAAGGAAAGCACATTGAGAGAAAGTACCACATCATTCGAGATATTGTTGCTAGTGGAGATGTGGTGGTAGCGAAGATTAAAAATACAAATAATCTAGCAGATCCTTTTACCAAAGCCTTGCCTCAAAGGATCTTTGAGTCACATTTGGAAGGGAATGGGAGTTAGCTTAGTACACAATAGTCTTTAGGACAAGTGGGAGATTGTTAGGATTAGTGCCCTTAATTCATATTGTATGATGCCATGTATGATACTATGTATGACATTATGTATTAAATGATGTATGACTTAATATTATGATTAATAAAATTGTTTTATTATTATCTAAAATAATGGTAACATGAATATTCGAACATTATCAAATAGTCCATGAGATGCATAGTATGTGATTTATGTGATTTAGTCACGAAAGATATAGATCACAAGTTTTTTGTAAACTCAGAATTTTGGTTCGTAGTCGGTGATGAAATTGGGCATTTCATCTGCGAAGACTATAACATATTAACTAAGATGATTTGTCTTGATCATGGAAGTGGAGACTTCTAGTTGATATGTTGATATATTTTAAGAGTTAAGACATATTGAACTGGACCGCTGTGAGATTTATTATTCTCCTAATGATTGTCAATTGAATAATAAATCTTACAACTTCTATTCACATGAACTCTTAATCCTAAGAGAATAATGGACCTGATCATAAAATGTAGGTTGCTTTGATATATCAGGAGTGAGATCTAAAGTAACGGTCAAAATCTCAGTATGTTGGGCAGCCACATTTAGTGTTGATGGAACATATATTCTTAAGATGGAATTCATAGTCTCTTAACAGAGATATAAAATATTCCCTTGAGATAAATTTAATGGATTCAGTTATTCAGAGAGTTAGGCCTAACCACTTTAGTAAGACTAAAGTATATATTTATGAAATTAGATTTCATAAATATATGATGAAAAACTTAAAAAGATTAAACCGGGTACTCAAGTATTAAGATGTAGTAATTTACAAAGTGGCAGTCTATATTCATAACTTTGTATTACTATGAATATTTCATGAATGGGTTGAATGTGTAATAAAGTCTTGGGATATAATTTATTAATAAGGCCTAGAGTGCAATTATATTTATATAGTGGTATTAAATATAATTAATGGTAACTTTGGACTTGTCAAGAGTTGACAAAAAAGCCCAAGGCCCATTGGAGCTAGTGTCTTATTTGTTCCATTTTGGTCCCACTTCAAGCCACACACTAAAGCCCAATTAGGAAGGCCCAAAAGGCTAGCCCAATTAGATAATTAGTTATGTGGAGAGAAACATACATAATTTTATATTAGAATGAAATGGTTTGTATGTTCATATATGTAGGAGAGAGACTCCTTCCTATTCTCTCTAGAATAAACACATAGAACAGATTGAGTGACCACACATCTTGGGCACCAAGTGGAATTGGAGTGAAGATCAAAAGTGTTTTTCTTCATTCGGTTTTGAAATTCACCATACTAAGGTACACTCTCTTGTTCATATATTCTGAAATTTACACAACATATATTATCAATTGTGAATGAATTAGATCCGTTAATTTTTCCGCTGCGTATATTTTGTATACGATACAAACATGTTATTTTCTTACAAATATAACCCAAACGTAAGTGCCAAAGATCTGCATCATTATTAGAAGGAAACTTTCTCTTTAATGATTTTACATGAGAGGCTTTATCTAATTTAGAATTATATAATTCATGCTTATCAGAAGTTAAAATATAAAGACCATCCACAATATTACCTAAACAGATAAACACTTTATCTTTCTTTATTACAACATTGTCTTTAAGGATAACACAATATTCATGTTTACCAAAATAAGTTACATAAATTAAATTCGAACGAACATTAGGTACATATAGACAGTCTTCCAATATTAGAACTCTAGATTCAAAACATAAATTAAAAACTCCAACAACTACAACCGGAATCCTGCTCCCGTCAGCCAAAGTAAGAAACAATTCCCCTTCATTAAGTTTTTTAGTCTTCTAGAACTCCTATAAAGAATTGCAAATATGATTAGTACAACCTGAATTCACACACCAAGAATCCATGGAATTTTGTACTAAACATATTTTAAGGAGGAATGAACTTTTCATACCCTTACTATTGGCAGCCTTGAACTTTTGGACATTTCCTCTTCCAATGCCCATTCTCACCACAATGGAAACACTTTCCTTTGATCTTATTTCCCTTGTCGGCAACTCCTAAGGCAATTTGTTTACCATCTTACTTGGTGAAGTCGTTTTTCTTCTTATTCTTACCCTTGCCTTTCAACTTAGGTTGAGAAGTATAAGCTTCACCCAAATTGGCTTCAACACTGGAAGTACCAAGAATGCCTTCCATTGCCACTAGCTCATTCATTAATTTAGACAAAGAATAAATCTTTTTGTTTTTGTTATAATTAAGTATGAATTCCTTGAATGATTCCGGTAGTGACTAGAGTATCATATTCACTTGGGATTCTCCATCAATGTTGGCACCTAAAACTTCCAATGTATTCAAATTAGAGATCATTGTAAGACAATGCTCCGTCACTGAACTACCTTCAGCCATTTTGGTATTATAAATTTGCCTCATGGTTTCTTGATTTGTAGAATGGCCTTACTCACCAAACATTTCTTTCAGACTTAGCATAATGTCCAAAGTAGTTCTACGTCTTGCATTTGATGTTGTAGAACATTTGAGATAGATGCTAGGATGTAGCACTTGGCCATCTTATTAGATTTCGTCCAACGATCATATTGCTATTTTACCTTAGGATGAGCATCTAAATGAAGGAAAGCTAGAACATGGTTGAGTAAGCACATATTTATGCTCTTCAGCCGTAAGAACAATGTCCAAATTCCTTTTCCAGTCAACATAGTTGGATCCAGTCAATTTGTTTTAATTAAGAATAGTAACAAGTGGGCTAAATGATGTCCTGTTCAAATCTGAAAATAATAAACATGAATATAATAAGTAAACTGGACATTATTGAAAGTTTGTTTAGACCCCTTAAATCCAAACAAATTAACCTAGTTATTTAGCCAAGTGATTAACTTAGGTAAATTATTCAAATCTAGGTTAACACAAATATATCAAATCATGTAAAAGTGCGGAATAATAAAGAACACATGATATGGTGACCCAGGAAAACCAAACTGGTAAAAAACCTGGGGAGGATTTAACCTAGCTATCCTCAAGGTAAAACGAATTCACCATGAAAGAATCGAAGTTTACACAATAGAGACTTAGACCACTAACATCCTATTGCTACCTGCCTGTAGGAAACTTACTACCACGACCACGTGACAGCTCTGAGACCACGAACTCCTTCTTTCCTTGAATTCTCAGCAAAGCACAAGCAACACCTGCTTGTATATCTTGAAACTCTTTTGTTCTGCAACTGTATGATTTACCAATCTCTTGACATGAATCTTGAGTTTGGAAACCCTAAGTGTATGTGAAGGTAAACACCTCTGATCTAACAATTAGATTCACAAAAACAGCATTCAGAACTCTAAAAACGTGGCTAGAGTTTTCCCTTATATACTTAGAGCAAAACATAAAACCCTATACATTAAATGGACTAGGGTCGAGTTGAAAAATTCTGCAGAAAAACGTTCTGCACGACTAAAATCGGTCGAGTTTAATTCTCGATCGATCGAGTCAGGCAGAAGTGCACAGTAAATTCTGCAGTTAACTCGATTCCAACTTTACATAAAAAGCCATACTTTGAGCAAGTCTAACACAAGACTAAAGATTGTATTGATCATGGTTTGCCAACATTACAAATTGAAGTTCTAATACATTAGTTCCTAATTCTTAGAACCTAACAAACTCCCCCTTTGGCAATCCGTGACAAAACACAGACTTAACAAAAAGCTCAAAGTTTACAAAATAAAACAGCCCATTACAAAATAAAAAGCCGCTAAACAAATTCAACCTAACTACTATCTAACAGTTGCAAAAGTAGACAGCAGCACGACTGAATCAACCTGTATATTCCTGTAACAGTTAACAAACACATAAACGCATGTGTGGAAAATACAAGTAATAAAAAACTTCTTGATTTTACATAACTCAAAATAAAGACATATATTATGAATATAAATCAATAAGCAATGTAGCACAGTGAAACAAGAAACATATACATAAAAGTGTATCTCAAATATATATCTCTACTATCATGAGCCAAAAATGTAAATACACAGTAAAGCACCTAGATACAATCTAAAAGACTCCACAAGCTCCTCAATATCACAACAAGGTACAAAACTCCCCCTAAGACAAAAATCTCCTCTACAAGATATGTACTCTACAATAGAATGTACTCCCCCTTTTTGTGACGAATTACCAAAGGGCACTCACTCATCATCAAAAGGAGGCGGCGGAGGAGAACGACAAAAACTCGCCAAATCCGCTCTCAAAGAACGAAGCTCATCAAGTACATCCACTAGAAGCTGACCATGAGCCGCCTGAACAGTCATGACAGTGTCCAAAGTCCGACGAATATCAGAAAAATCCGAAGGAGAAGGTGGAGGAACATCAGCAGCAGCAGCTGCCTCAGCAGACATCTCAGCCACAGGAGCATCTGTGGAAGAAGAAGGAGGTGGAGTGACACTGGAAGGCTCTACCCTAAGACGCTTAGAGCTAGCTCGAAGTTGAGCAGCCCTTTGCCTCAGAAAGGTAGCACCTATAGGAGCAATAATGTGAACGGGCTCAGAAGCAGGAAAATCACCTAAACCGAGATGAAGGAGAATCCTATGAATAAAGACAGGAAAGAATAAAGCATGAGCCGTAGAACTACTCCGATGCACCTCGTTCAAAGAACGAAGAAACAGGTATAGAAAACTGATAAAAGCATCAGTAACAAGAGCATACAAAAAGACACACCGCTCAATTGGGATAGTATGAAGATAAGAAATAGGCCACAAGGAATGACAGACAATCCTAAAGAAAAGATAGTGAAGCTCAGAGAGCTCAGTAGACGTGATCCGAGGATCAGAACCCCACTGGATAGAAGATCCAGTGATGTATGACATCACGTCATCAAGAGGTGGAGACTCATCATAGGGAAAGACAAGATGATCAACAATAGGCACCCCAAGAGCATCAGACACTACCGAAGGGGTAATGCGATACTCCACACCTCGTAACCAACTCTTAACTAGAGTGTTGGTATCATAGACGTGGATAGAGAGGTTCGAGTAGAACTCTCTAATCAAGGTAGCCGGAGGCGGATGATCAATATCTAACAAAGGTAACCAACCTTGATGTTCAAAATTACGTCTCACCTTAGGATTAACCTCATCTAGAATGACCCTACGCTTACCCCAAATATGACGCCTAAGATTAAGGGTCTCATATGTCTCTTGGTTCTTCTCACTAGGAAACCGATCACTATCAAAGGAAGGTGAAGGGTTAGAAGTCCTATGGGCTTTAGTTTTCCTAAGCATGGTGCTAAGGATAGAAAAGAGAGACATAGAAAGAAAAGAAAAAAAACAAAAGATCAAGGACAGACTGCAAGTTAGCACAGCAAAAATAATAGAAATAACAATTCTATATGATGCATGAACACAATATGCAAATGATGCATGAACTAATGCAATGACACAATTCAAATATAATCCAAATACACAAAATTGGCTTGAGCACAAAATTTAAACCAAAAATACTCAATTTAGAAAAACCCAATTTTTCAAAACACAACATATTGAGAAATTGATCACCACAACAGTTAAGAAACACAATATAGTGATCAAATTAATCAATCTAACAAGCCAATTTCATCAATTTAAATCAATTTAAACAAAATCCCCAATTCATCAATTTCAAGCCCTAGATTTTCAAATTGTCCACAAAACACCAAATTAATCAAATTAAACCACTTGTTGTACTTGTATATGGTGTCCCCATAAAAACCCATGATTAATTTGAAAGAAAAACACCCAAAATCAATACCAAAAATACCAAAACTCTAAATGCGGAAAATACCCAAAAATGCATGGAAAAATGCAAGAAAAATGAAAATAAAATCAAAAGGAGGGGCAAAAGAGACTTACCGGCCTTGGGAGAGAGATTCTTTGCAAAAAGAATGGAGGAAAATGACAAAAAGCAGCAAAAAGTGCTTGACCGGTTGGTGAGAGAAGAAAAAAAAAATTGAATAGTTTTTGAAAAGTGAAGAACACGTGAGAGAAAATTCCTTTTTTAAAAACACTCAGCCCGATTTTCGATCGATCGAAAAACAGATTCGATCGGTCGAAAATACCTCGATTGATCCAGTACTAATCAAATACCGATCGAAACAACCCGAGACTTTCCAGAGATTTTAAAAACATTTTCGATCGGTCGAAAAACATGTTCGATCAATCAAAATTCTGGAAAAACAAATTTTTGAAAAACAAACCAATTTTAGTGCTGAAACTTCTCAAAGCATTAGATTTTATGAATAAAATACATGAGTATGAGATGAAATGTCTTTCAAAAACATATGAATTTATCCCAGATCTCCCAAAACAAGATTTTCTAATAGAAACCCCCAAGAATTCAAACAGCAAACATGTTCTGCATCAATTTCAAGAAATTTTTAAACTTGGTTGGTCAGACCAAAAACATACAATAACATGTACACAGTTTAGCAGAGAATAACTTGTGTAGTGTGTGCAATTAGCAGAAACTTGAGAAACATGTGAGGAGATATGCACTTAGTAATCAATCACAATTTCTACAAAATCCATCACATGAAATTGAAAGAGACTATAACTTAAAGAGTTACATCATATAACTCTCACATCTCCTAGAATAAAAGCTTGCATCATGTAAGTTTCTTGATTTGCCTCATAATTAATATCAATTTTAAATTGATTAGAAACTTATTAACAAAGCCGGGATAATGTACACACCAATTTTATTTGAATTGTGAATTTATTATAGCCCAAAAATGTACACACCAATTTTAGCATTTTAATGGAGGCCACACCTTATGTTCTTTTTGTGCATGTGCTACACTTTCTCGAGCACAAAATCTTACGATATGCACTAAGGTGTTTATAATTGGCTAGTAAACAGTGGTGAGATGGTTATTTATGTCTTTCTCAAAAAGTTTAAGTCCGACAATCAAGGGCATATGATTTCAAGATCAAGATCAAGTGATCAACAACTATAACATCTTCCCACACAACATGCACTACAAAAATTTCAGCTAGTAAAGTGCAATAAAAATAAGTGCATCTAAGCTAAACAAGGTACATAAACATGTTATGCAAAATCGATTGACCAACCTTGTCTTCAAATTCAAGAAAAGTATAGCAAAAAAAATTTTGCAAAGAAATTTTTATTTTTTTTAATAAAGAAGATAAGCAACCTAGAATGAAATATATGAATGTTATGCAATACAAATCCTAAAAAAAATGGTCACAAAAGATAGAACAATGAAGCACAAGGACCATGTCAGACAGACTTAATTAGGTCTAGCCTTTTGCATCCAAAACCTTTTAGATGCAACTCTTGCATTAGAGTTATGATTCACATTAAAATTCTGAGCAACTCCAGGATTGGAATAAAGGTTTAACGCCTTTACCAATTCACCAATAAGTACCATAGGATCTTGTACTTGAGGCACAGGTACTTTGGATTTATTTGCTCGCTTTGCAACTTGCAACTTGAAACAATTTGGACGAATATGTCCAGACTTTCCACAAAAATGAAAAACCCAAGTAGGCTTATCAAGCAATTTGCCCTTAAAAGAAGTAGAAGCTCTAGAATGAGATGCTTGAAGATCAACCCTAATCTTCCTAGGTGGAGTAACATCTACAGATTTAACAAGTTAACTCACCAAAGGTTTGATAATCTCACTTTTAGGAGGTTCAGTAGAGGGAACAAAATTTGTGGAATGAGATTCAAGCACAGAGATGTTTTCCACAAAACCTAAGCCAGTTTTGTCAGAAGGAGACTTTTGAACACTCAACATGTGATCAAGTTTGGAGCTTGCAGACCTATTAGATTGTTCTCTAGCAACAGATAATTCAAGTTCCAAATTTTTGATTTTATCAAGTAAAAACATGTTCTTAGTGTTCACATTATTCAGAAGCTCATTAGCATCAAACAATTTCACAAGAAAATTCTTTTTATCAAATTCAAGAGATGCAATTTTCTTCAAGCCTAAATCCACATTCATAGCATCCTTTGCAACAACTTTGCAAAGTTTATTAAAGGCTTCCTGTAGATCTGCATCTTTAAAGAATTCCCCATCAGAAGGGTTCTCTTCAACAGACACGCTTTCATTAACTATAGTTGTAGCAGTGAAAGCAATGAAATTTCCATCCTCATCACTCGCGGATTCATTGTCAGAAACTTCATCATCACTAAGAGTCACAGCCATAGCTTTACCCTTAGACTTCAAGTAAGTAGGACATTCAGATTTCATATTGTTAGGAAATATACATGTTTGTATCATATACAAAACATACGCAGCGGAAAATAAACAGATCTACTTCATTCGCAAATGAAGAACATGCACTATGTAGGTTTCAAAATATAAGAATAAGAGAGTGTACCTTGATGCGGTGAAATTCAAAACCGAATGAAGAAATACTCGGGAAGACTTTCAATCTTCACTCCAATTCCACTTGATGCCTAAGATGTGTGGTCTCTCAATCAGTTCTATGTTTTCTAGAGAGAATATGAAAGAGTATCTCTCTCCCTTATTTTCATCACCATACACATACAAACCATTTCATTCTATATAAAATTCTGTATGTTTCTCTCCACATAACTGATTATCTAATTGGGCTAGCCTTTTGGGTCTTCTCAATTGGGCTTTAGTGTGTGGCTTGGAGTGGGACCAAAAGGGAACAAATAAGACACTAGCTCCAATGGGCCTTGGGCTTTTCTGTCAACTCTTGACAAGTTCAAAGTTACCATTAATTATATTTAATACCACTATATAAATATAATTGCACTCTAGGCCTCATTAATAAATTATATCCCAAGACTTTATTATACATGTAACCCTTTCATAAAATATTCATAGTAATACAAAGTCATGAATATAGACTGCCACTTTGTGAATTACTACATCTTAATCCTTGAGTACCCGGTTTAATCCTTTTAAGTTATTCACCATATATTTATAAAATCCAATTTCATAAATATATACTTTAGTCTTACTAAAGTGGTTAGGCCTAACTCTCTGAACAACTGAACCCATTAAACTTATCTCAAGGGAATATTTTATATCTCCGTTAAGAGACTATGAATTCCATCTTGAGAATATATGTTCCATCAACACTAAATGTGGCTGCCCAACATACTGAGATTTTGACCGTTACTTTAGATCTCACTCCTGCTATATCAAAGCAACCTACATTTCATGATCAGGTCCATTATTCTCTCAGGATTAAGAGTTCATGTAAATACAAGTCGTAAGATTTATTATTCAATTGACAGTCGTTAGGAGAAAAATAAATCTCACAGCGGTCCAGTTCAATATGTCTTAACTCTTAAAACATATCAACATATTAACTAGAAGTCACCACTTCCATGATCAAGACAAATCATCGTAGTTAATATGTTATAGTCTTCGCAGATGAAATGCCCAATTTCATCATCGACTACGAACCAAAATTCTGAATTACAAAGAACTTGTGATCTATATCTTTTGTGACTAAATCACATAAATCACATACTATGCATCTCATGGACTATTTGATAATGTCTGAATATTCATGTTACCATTATTTTAGATAAGAATAAAACAACTTTATTAAACACAATATTAAGTCATACATCATTTCTCACATAATGTCATACATAATATCATACATAGCATCATACAATAAGATTTAAGGGCACATATCCTAACAATCTCTCACTTGCCCTAAAGACTATTGTGCACTAATCTAACTCCCATTCCCTCCAAATGTGACTCGAAGGTCCTTTGAGGCAAGGCTTTGGTAAAGGGATCTGCTAGATTATTTGCACTTTCAATCTTTGCAACCACCACATCTCCACGAGCAACAATGTCTCAAATGATGAGGTACTTTCTCTCAATGTGCTTTCCTTTCTTGTGATTCCTTGGATCTTTGGATTGTGTAACTGCTCCACTATTGTCACAAAACAGTGTGATAGGAACTTGCTCCATTCTCAATACACCAAGATCAGAAAGGAATTTCTTGAGCCAAACAGCTTCCTTTGCCGCCTCACAAGTGTTAGGATATGTGCCCTTAAATCCTATTATATGATGCTATGTATGATATTATGCATGACATTATGTGAGAAATAATGTATGACTTAATATTGTGTTTAATAAAGTTGCTTTATTCTTATCTAAAATAATAGTAACATGAATATTCGGACATTATCAAATAGTCCATGAGATTCATAGTATGTGATTTATGTGATTTAGTCACAGAAGATATAGATCACAAGTTCTTTGTAAACTCAGAATTTTGGTTCGTAGTCGGTGATGAAATTGGGCATTTCATCTGCGAAGACTATAACATATTAACTACGATGATTTGTCTTGATCATGGAAGTGGTGACTTCTAGTTAATATGTTGATATATTTTAAGATTTAAGACATATTGAACTGGACCGCTGTGAGATTTATTATTCTCCTAACGACTGTCAATTGAATAATAAATCTCATGACTTGTATTGACATGAACTCTTAATCCTAAGAGAATAATGGACCTGATCATGAAATGTAGGTCGCTTTGATATATCAGGAGTGAGATCTAAAGAAACGGTCAAAACCTCAGTATATTGGGCAGCCACATTTAGTGTTGATGGAACATATATTCTCAAGATGGAATTCATAGTCTCTTAACGGAGATATAAAATATTCCCTTGAGATAAGTTTAATGGGTACAGTTATTCAGAGAGTTAGGCCTAACCACTTTAGTAAGACTAAAGTATATATTTATGAAATTGGATTTTATAAATATATGGTGAATAACTCAAAAGGATTAAATCGGGTACTCAAGGATTAAGATGTAGTAATTTACAAAGTGGCAGTCTATATTCATGACTTTGTATTACTACGAATATTTTATGAAGGGGTTGCATGTATAATAAAGTCTTGGGATATAATTTATTAATAAGGCCTAGAGTGCAATTATATTTATATAGTGGTATTAAATATAATTAATGGTAACTTTGGACTTGTCAAGAGTTGACAGAAAAGCCCAAGGCCCATTGGAGCTAGTGTCTTATTTTTTCCTTTTTGGTACCACTCCAAGCCACACACTAAAACTCAATTGGGAAGGCCCAAAAGGCTAGCCCAATTAGATAATCAGTTATATGGAGAGAAACATACAGAATTTTATATAGAATAAAATGGTTTGTATGTTTAATGAATAATTAGAATACGATATAAGGAAGAGAGATACTCTTTCATATTCTCTCTAGAAAACATAGAACTGATTGAGAGACCACACATCTTGGGCATCAAGTGGAATTGGAGTGAAGATTGAAAGTCTTCCCGAGTATTTCTTCATTCGGTTTTGAATTTCACCGCATCAAGGTACACTCTTTTGTTCAAATATTCTGAAACCTACATAGTACATGTTATCAATTATGAACGAAGTAGATCCATTTATTTTCTGCTGCATATGTTTTGTATGCGATGCAAACATGTAAATTTCCTAACAACAAGCAGCAACATATTCAGCTTCCATGGTGGAGTCCGCAATACAAGATTGCTTAACACTCCTCCAACTTATGGCTCCACCTCCCAAGGTGAATACACATCCTGACGTGGACTTTCTGAAATCTAGATCTGATTAAAAGTCTAAATTTGTATAGCCAATGGGAATCAAATCCTCACAACGGTAAACAAGCATATAATCTCTCGTTCTCCGTAGATACTTGAGAATATGCTTTACAGCTTGCCAATATTGTGGTCCTGGATTTGATTGATATTGGCTGACCATACCTACTGAAAAACAGATATCCGGTCTAGTACAAAGCATGGCATACATGAGACTTCCTACTGCAGTAGCATAAGGAACTTGTCTCATCATATCTTCTTCCTCTTGAGTCTTAGGCCTTTGGTCATCAGACAGAGGAACTCCATGTCTGAAAGGAAGTAGTCCTTTCTTGGAGTTTTGCATGCTAAACCGTTCTAGAACCTTATCTATATATCCAGCTTATGATAAGCCTAACATCTTATTCTTATGATCTCGCCAAAGCTTGATCCCTAGAATAAAGTTAGCCTCACCCAAGTCCTTCATATCAAATTGGCTTGACAACCAAACCTTTACTGATGACATTACACCTACATCGTTTCCAATGAGTAGAATATCATCAACATAAAGTACTAGGAACATTACTACTTTGTCTTGATGTCTTTTGTACACACATGGTTCATCAAGATTTTGTTCAAAACCAAATGATTTGATTGCTTGATCAAATCTGATGTTCCATGACCTAGATGCTTGCTTAAGTCCATAAATGGACCTATTCAACTTGCATACCATATGCTCTTGGTTCTTTGCTATGAAACCTTCTGGTTGCTTCATATAGATTTCCTCTTCAAGATTGCCATTAAGAAATGCAGTCTTGACATCCATTTGCCAAATCTCATAATCATAATGAGCAGCAATGGATAAGAGAATTCTGATAGATTTAAGCATTACTACTGGTGAAAAGGTTTCCTCATAATCAATACCTTCTTTTTGAGTATACCCTTTTGCCACTAGCCTTACTTTAAAGGTTTCAACCTTTCCATCTATCCATCTCTTCCTCTTGTAAACCCATTTGCAACCAACAGGTTTAATGCCGTTAGGCACCTTTACAAGATCCCAAACTCGATTGGAATACATGGAATCTAATTCTGATTTCATAGCTTGAACCCAATGATGTGCATCTATATTATTCATTGCTTCTTCATAAGTGTAAGGATCTGTTTCGGCCTCCTCTGAGATAGCCTCATAAGTCTCTCCAAGACCTATGAATCTTATAGGTGGCCTAACATTCCTCCCACTACGACGAGGCCACTGTGTACTAGACATCTCATGAGTAGTATCTTGTGGTGTATCCAATACAGCCACATCATCCCTAGTTTCAACCATTGGTTGTTCAATTACAGGTTCATTCATTTCAGCCAAGACAACTCTACTTCTAGGGTTACAATTATTCACATAATCATCTTCCAAAAATTTGGCATGAGGGCTAACAAACACTTTGTTATCCTTATGAATATAGAATAAATAACCCTTGATTTCCTTTGAATACCCTAAAAACATGCATACTTCCGTTTTAGCTTCCAACTTATCAGACTTCCCTTTCAACACATGTGCTGGACATCCCCAAATGTGGAGATATTTCATACTAGGCTTGCGCCCACTCCACAATTCCATAGGTGTGTTGGGAACATATTTTGATGGAACTAAATTCAAAATATGCTTTGCAGTTTTTAATGCATATCCCCAAAAGGAAACTGGTAAAGTTGAGTAACTCATCATGGACCTAACCATTTCTAAAAGCGTCCTATTCCTTCTTTCTACTACACCATTTTGTTGGGGAGTTCCAGGTGCAGTCAATTGGGATACAATCCCATTTTGAGTTAAGTAATCCTTGAAATCCCCAAGAAGGTATTCACCACCACGATCAGATCGAATGGCCTGTATGTGTTTACCTAATTGATTCTCAACTTCAGCCCTAAACTCTTTGAATTTTTCAAAGGCTTCAGACTTCCGTCTCATTAGGTATACATAACCAAATCTAGAGTAATCATCGGTGAAAGTCATGAAGTACTCATAACCTCCTTTTGCTTGGGTTGACATAGGACTACAAACATCCGTATGAACTAATTCTAGCAACTCTTGGGCTCTTCTACCTTTTGCATTAAAAGGTCGTCTAGTCATTTTTCCTTCCAAACAAGATTCAAAAACTGGAAATTCATCAAAGTCCAATGGCTCTAAGAGACCATCTTTGATCAGTCTTTGAATTATGTTTGGATTAATATGACCCAAACGCAAGTGCCAAAGATATCCATCATTAGTAGAAGGAAACTTTCTCTTTAATGCTTTTACATGAGAGTTATTATCTAATTCAGAATTATATAATTCATGCTTATCAGGAGTTAAAATATAAAGACCATCCACAATATTGCCAGAACAGATAAATGTTTTACCTTTCTTTATTACAACATTGTCTTTAAGGATAACACAATATCCACTTTTACCTAAATAAGTTGCAGAAATTAAATTCCTACGAACATTAGGTACATATAGACAGTCATTTAATATTAAAACTCTTGATTCAAAACATAAATTAAACACTCCAATAGTTACAACTGGAATCCTACTTCCATCAGCCAAGGTCAGAAACAACTCTCCTTCTTTAAGTCTTTTTGTCTCCTGGAACCCCTGCAAAGAATTGCAGATATGATTAGTACAACCTGAATCCACACACTAGGAATCCGTGGGATTTTGTACCAAACATATTTCAAGAAGGAATGAAATTTTCATACCCTTATTGTCGGCCTTGAACTTTGGACAATTCCTCTTCCAATGTCCTTTCTCACCACAATAGAAACATTTTCCTTTCAGCTTCTTTCCTTTGTCGGCAACCTTTAAGACAATTTGTTTACCCTCCTGCTTAGTGAAGTCCTTCTTCTTCTTCTTCTTACCCTTGCCTTTGGACTTAGGTTGAGAAGTGGAAGCTTCACCCACATTGGCTTCAACATTAGAAGTACCAAGAATGCCTTTCGCCGCTACCAACTCATTCATTAATTCAGACAAAGAATAAATCTTTTTGTTCATATTATAATTAAGTCTAAATTCCTTGAATGATTCTGGTAGTGACTGGAGTATCATATCCACTTGGGATTCTCCATTAATGTTGGCACCCAAAACTTCCAATGTATTCAGATTAGAGATCATTGTAAGATAATGTTCTATCACTGAACTACCTTCAGCCATTTTGGTATTATAAATTTGCCTCATGGTTTCTTACCTTGCAGAACGGCCTTGCTCACTAAACATTTCCTTCAGACTTAGCATAATGTCCGAAGCTAGTTCTACATCCTACATTTGATGCTGTAGAACATTTGAGATGGATGCTAGGATGTAGCATTTGGCCATTTCATTAGATTTCTGCCAATGATCATATCGTTGTTTTTTCTCAGGAGGAGCATCTAATGAAGGAAAGCTAGGACATGGTTGAGTAATCACATATTTGTGTCCTTCAGCTGTGAGAACTATGTCCAAATTTCTTTTCCAGTCAACATAATTGGTTCCAGTCAGTTTGTTTTGATTAAGAATGCTAACAAGTGTGCTAAATGATGCCATGTTCAAATCTGAAATAATAAACATGAATATAATAAGTAAACTGGACATTATCAATTTAGCATATAAGCATATAATATGGAACCTTAATAAAACCATAAAATAATATATGCAACGACAACCCAATCTATGTCTATGATTCCTTGGTAGCAAGTTTATTATAAACACATCAATCAGTTGAGAATTATTCTCATTATTAGTGCCATCATGATAACTCTTATCAAACACTAATAATATGTCGTATTATCTTTAGCCTCTAAGTAATAATGACATAGCTCCTTTGGGAGGTTAACATTAAACTTAGTCTAGTGTACACCATTTTCTAGAATCATGTGTAGCCACATTTCATCTTCCCTTATGATGTTTAAACTTGTAGTACCATAGAACAAAACACCCTCCTTTGGGATCGCGAGGCATATACGCCAAGACGAGGTGCTTGTTTACACTACTTTAAACGGGTAAGTTCAATCCTGTAGTACTATTAAGTAAACACCCTCCTTTGGGATCGCAAGGCATATACGCCAAAACGAGGTGCTTAGCTCACACTACTATGAACCAATAATGGAGGCCGTGAGATCCAACCCTTGTATCTCTCTCCCACTAGATGTTGTAAATTAAAGGTTTTTATCTTTAAACATGCATAAACTAATTATACATAGCCTCGCAAGGCACTTTTTATGTTTGAAAACACTTAGAAAAAATTCAGATTTTCTTTCTTTCGATCGATCGAACGTGTCCCTCGATCGGTCGAAAAAATTAAACAATTCGAACTTGACCTTCTGACTTGTTCGATTGATGCTCGATCGCTTCTTGATCGATCGAAAAGAAAATTCGATCGATCGACTTGCAATCGAATATCAATCGATTCAAAAAGATTGGTCTCTGTTTTACTCGATCGATCGAAAGTAAATTTCGATCGATCGAAACTCGTAAAACTTGAATTTTCAGAAATTCTTCTAAGGCAGTTTTCAACGGTTTTGCATGAATAAACAACCATCATACGAAAATGATAGACAGAGATTGATATCAAAACTAAAATGTATTGATGCTATAGCCTTAAAGATCAATTTAACATTCTTAAATTCATATTTAAACAACATCATAACATCAATATCAGTTTTTATCAAATCATAGTTTCAACAACCATGCAGAAAATTAAATGTATAATCCTCTATCAACTTGAAACTATTATGTCTAATTCCAAAACGCACAAAACATGTTATACAGATTCGAAATGAAGACCGCTCTGATACCAATGTTAGGAAATATACATGTTTGTATCTTATACAAAACATACGCAGCGGAAAATAAACGGATCTACTTCATTCGCAAATGATAACATGCACTATGTAGGTTTCAGAATATAAGAATAAGAGAGTGTACCTTGATGCGGTGAAATTCAAAACCGAATGAAGAAATACTCGGGAACACTTTCAATCTTCACTCCAATTCCACTTGATGCCCAAGATGTGTGGTCTCTCAATCAGTTCTATGTTTTCTAGAGAGAATATGAAAGAGTATCTCTCTCCCTTATTTTCATCACCTTACACATACAAACCATTTCATTCTCTATAAAATTCTGTATGTTTCTCTCTACATAACTGATTATCTAATTGGGCTAGCCTTTTGGACCTTCCTAATTGAGCTTTAGTGTGTGGCTTGGAGTGGGACCAAAAGGGAATTAATAAGACACTAGCTCCAATGGGCCTTGGGATTTTCTGTCAACTCTTGACAAGTCCAAAGTTACCATTAATTATATTTAATACCACTATATAAATATAATTGCACTCTAGGCCTCATTAATAAATTATATCCCAAGACTTTACTATACATGCAACCCCTTCATAAAATATTCGTAGTAATACAAAGTCATGAATATAGACTGCCACTTTGTGAATTACTACATCTTAAACCTTGAGTACCCGGTTTAATCCTTTTAAGTTATTCACCATATATTTATAAAATCCAATTTCATAAATATATACTTTAGTCTTACTAAAGTGGTTAGGCCAAACTCTCTGAATAACTGAACCCATTAAACTTATCTCAAGGGAATATTTTATATCTCCGTTAAGAGACTATGAATTCCATCTTGAGAATATATGTTCCATCAACACTAAATGTGGCTGCCCAACATACTGAGATTTTGACCGTTACTTTAGATCTCACTCCTGCTATATCAAAGCAACCTACATTTCATGATCAGGTCCATTATTCTCTCAGGATTAAGAGTTCATGTGAATACAAGTCGTGAGATTTATTATTCAATTAACAGTCATTAGGAGAATAATAAATCTCACAGCGGTCCAGTTCAATATGTCTTAACTCTTAAAACATATCAACATATTAACTAGAAGTCACCACTTCCACGATCAAGAAAAATCATCGTAGTTAATATGTTTTAGTCTTCGCAGATGAAATGCCCAATTTCATCACCGACTACGAACCAAAATTCTGAGTTTACAAAGAACTTGTGATCTATATCTTCTGTGACTAAATCACATAGATCACATACTATGCATCTCATGGACTATTTGATAATGTCCGAATATTCATGTTACCATTATTTTAGATAAGAATAAAACAACTTTATTAAACACAATATTAAGTCATACATCATTTCTCACATAATGTCATACATAATATCATACATAGCATCATACAATAGGATTTAAGGGCACATATCCTAACACATATGACCATACCTTTGACATCCATAATATTGTTGTCCCAAAGAATTATTAGAAGGTTGACCTACTTTCTCTTTAGGTTTTTCAGTGTTATTAACCTTAGTAGGATTATTCCTCTTAAAATTTCTAGGTTCAGTAGTGTTCTTGCCTCTTGCCCTTCTATTATTGTTCCTAAGAAAGTTTCTAAAGTTCTTGGCAAGATAGGCAATCTCTGTTGCAGAGAGTTCATCATCAAATCCACCAATGATTTGGATTTGTTTGTCTTAAGAGCCATTGATTTGGATTTGTTTGTCTTGGGTAGGTCCAACTCATAGGACTGAAGAGATCCTACAAATTCATCAACAGGGATGGAGTCCACATCCTTGCTTTCAGTGATGGCAGTCACTTTGGGTCTAAAATCCTTAGTTAAAGATCTAAGAATCTTCCTAACAATTTTAGGTCGATCATAGATTTCACCCAAATTATATGCAGAATTAACAATATCATTCAATTTAGCATAGAACTCATCAAAAGATTCATCATCATTCATTCTAATACCTTCAAATCTAGTAGTCAATTGCTGTAACTTAGGTAAATTATTTAGATCTAGGTTAACACAAATATATCAAATCATGTAAAAGTGCGGAATAATAAAGAACACATGATATGATGACCCAGGAAAACCAAACCGGTAAAAAACCTGGGGAGGGTTTAACCTAGCTATCCTCAAGGTAAAACGAATTCACTATGAAAGAATCGAAATTTACACAATAGAGACTTAGACCACTAACATCCTATTGCTACCTGCCTATAGGAAACTTATTACCACGACCACGTGACAGCTCCGAGACCACGGGCTCCTTCTTTCCTTGAATTCTCAGCAAAGCACAAGCAACACCTGCTTGTATATCTTGAAGCTCTTTTGTTCTGCAACTGTATGATTTACCAATCTCTTGACATGAATCTTGAGTTTGGAAACCCTAAGTGTATGTGAAGGTAAACACCTCTAGATCTAACAATTAGATTCACAAATACAGCATTCAGAACTCTAAAAACGTGGCTAGGGTTTTCCCTTATATACTTAGAGCAAAACATAAAACCCTATACATTAAATGGACTAGGGCTGAGTTGGAAAATTCTACAGAAAAATGTTCTGCACGACTTTCGATCGGTCGAGTCTAATTCTCGATCGATCGAGTCAGGCAGAAGTGCACAGTAAATTCTGCAGTTAACTCGATTCCAACTTTACATAAAAATCCATACTTTGAGCAAGTCTAACACAAGACTAAAGATTGTTTTGATCATGGTTTGCCAACATTACAAATTGAAGTTCTAATACATTAGTTCCTAATTCTTAGTACACAGGTACAATGTCGTAGTGGGAGGATTATCAATTATCAAATAAATTAGTACTTTTGGAATAAACTCTTGAAGTCATTCCACAAGAATATGAATTTGATCCTTGGTCCTACGTAAAAGCAATATATGATATGAATATGGTTTACTGGATCAAGGTTATATGAATAGAATTGGATTCTATTTAAGATCTACAAGTAAATGAAATTGATAGATTTGAAGGTGCAAATCTTCAAAGTCAAGACTAGTGGCAAAAAGATTTATTCAGAAAGAAATGGTTCGATTATGAAAAGATTTTTTTACCAATAGTCAAGTTTAACTTTATCTAGATTCTCTTATTCATTATATTTCATTTGAATGAAATATAGCAATGAATATCAAGAAAGCTTCTTTTAGTAGCAATCTTGAGGAAGACATCTATATGATGTAACCAGACTTGTACATAGCAAAGAAACAGTAGTGTTTAGTATGCAAGTTGCTTAAATTCCATTTAAGGATTAAAGCAAACATCTTAATCATAAAAATATCATCTTTGATCAAGGAATCAAATTGTTTGATTTTGATCAAGTATCAAAAGGCCTTATGTGTGTAAAAGTTATATAAAAAAATAAATTTTTTAATGTATGTTGATGACATTCTAATCATTTAGAGTGATGTAGAGTTATTGTCATCAATTGAGATTTTTTGTTATCTAATCCAGTTTGATATAAAGTACTTAGGAAAGACTAGTCACATCCTAAAAATTAAAATTTGTTCAAATTCAGAAATTAGGATGTTGGGTTTATCTTCAACTGCATAAATAGATTAGATTTTAGTCAAGTATAGCATGTAATACTTCAAGAAATGTTTCTTTGCTTTTAAGTTTGAAGTTCATTCATAAAGGACTATAGTCCTAAGACATATAAATGGAAGAGCATCCTAAAACGATTGAGAGGCCACACTGATTAAGAGACCACACTTGGGTATTAAGTGGAATTGGAGTGAAGATTGAAAGTGTTCCCAAGTGCTTCTAATCTTTGAGTTTTGAATTTCACCGCAACAAGGTACGCTTTCTTGTTTTTAAATTCTAAAACTTACATAGTACATGTTATCAATTGCGAATGAAGTAGATCTGTTAATTTTCCGCTACGCATGTTTTATATGTGATATAAACATGTATTTTTTCAACAATTGGTATCAGAGCGGTCTTCATTTCGAATTTTTATAACATGTTTTGTGACTTTTGGAATTAGAGATAATAGTTTCATGATGTTAGAAGATTATATTTGCATTTAATTTTCTGCATGGTTGTTGAAACTATGATTTGATAAAAACTGATATTGATGTTATTATGTTGTTTAAATATTGAATTTAAGTATGTTAAATTAATCTTTAAGACTATAGCATTAATAGAATTCAGTTTTAATATCAATTTCCATCTGTTATGTTCATATGGTGGTTGTTTGTTTATGAAAAACCGTTGAAAACTGTTAATATTTGAACTTGAAAAACTGATAACACGAGTTTTTCGCGAGTAAGCTTACCCGCGAAGCTACACGCGAGAAATGCCATTGAATCACAAAAATTTTTGTAGGAAGCGTTTAGTCACGAGATACCCGCGAGACAGTAGCGAAAGTTTCTGTATGAATTTCTGTGTTTTCAATTTTTCGCTTAACACGTTTTCACGGGTAGCACTTAGTCGCGAGATACCCACGAAAACTGGGAATTCAGAGTTTTTCAAAGTGTTTTCACATGGATAAAGAGCAAGGCTGTGTGTGATGAGATTACACATGATTCTAACTAGAAGACCTAATGAGATCAAAGATATTAGTTAAATAGAACTCTTAGTCCTAAATAGTTTGAGACTTGTCTTTTAAGAAACATTATAATGAGATTGGAATTGTTATATGATTGAAAGTCTTTAATTTATTTTAATTAGAAGTTTTGATGAGATTAAAGCTTAATTAAAAGGTATATAGTTTCTAATGAGATTAGAATTCTTTATCTAGTAAATTAAGGATAGAGTTCTATATAACTAATTATTGAATCATTAGTGTTTAAGGAATCATAAATTGTTTAGGACTTCCATTTTAGTTAGTGATTCTAATTAGATTAGAGTCTTCAACAAGTGCAAAGTTATTAGTTGTGATGGGATCACAATTATTTAAGAAAAACCCAAACAACAAGTGGGATTGGTGAAATAACCCTTTTGTTAAGTTTATTGTAATGTGAATAGATACCTTGTCTTGACTTCGAGTCTTGCATTCCATGCGGAGGGTATTTACTTCACGGATTACATAGTTAAACTTCTTTGTGATTACGCGAATGATCGTTATGTTATAGTGATGTGACTTAGTAACATCACATTGAATTTAAACAATTAAACACATTCGAAGTGTAGGGTTGAAATTGTGATGAGATCATAATGATTTCAAGACAATCCACTTATTTTAAAATTTCTAGTGAGAGAGAGATTCAAGGGTTGATTCTCACGGCCTCCATTGCCAATTTATAGTACTGTAATTAGGCACCTCGCCTTAGCGTATATGTCTTGCTCCCTTGGGAGGGTGTTTAATTCATGGTACTACAGATTAAACCTCTTAATGATAGATGGAGTGTATTTTTACATTAAGAACGACCACACTTCCGTGGAGTTACTCAGTGACTCACATAGAGTCTAGGCAATGGTATACACTAGACTAAGTGTAATGTTAACCTCCCTTCGGAGCTATGTCATTACTACTTAGAGGCTAAAGGAAGAGCGGCAAATTATTTTTGTTTGGTAAGAGTTACCATGACAGCATTAATAATGAGAATATTTCTCGCCTGATCATAGTGATTGGTATGACCTCGTTTCCATGGAATATTAATAACAGGATTAGGTTGTCGCTGCACCTAATATAGTATGGTTTTCGGGTTCTATATTATATGGTTATGGATGCAAAATATAATGTCCCTGCAATTATGTTCATAGTCTCAAATTAAAGTTGTCATAAATTTTTTGTTCTCTAGCTACTATTTTAAATGAATCACATTAACTAAGAAATAATTTTGGACATGATGCTTAAAGGAGCTGAAATACATAATTATGTTTTGATTCAGCATTGTCATAATTTCCTATGCATGATGCATTGATGGATAGCTTATGATTTGATCATAGTCTCCATTGAAATGCTAAAATGTTACACTGTCTTCTATCTCAATTGTGCTACAGTATGAGATGCAAGAGTTAGTACAAGACTTAGACTTTATATTAAGTCTAAATGAGATGTTTGATATGAATTATATTTAATGCTAAGAAAAACTTAAGGAGATCCAATTCTATGTCATTTTATAAAAATATTTTATTTTTAAAATGAATTGGAATTCTTGAATGTAGAGATTAAATGTTAATCACATATGGATGTGGTCTATAAGTCCTTGTTAGAATCATTTGATCAATTCAGATTGTTTTTAAAAATAAATTATTTTATGTTATATGAATTGATGAGTGACTTCTACGCAACGGAAGACATCCTAAAAGCTAAGGCTGGGATCAATGTGATTTAATTCAAATTCTTAACCTAAAACATAAGGTTAATTACATATGGATGTGATCCATAAGTCCTTATTAGAATCATTTGATCAATTCAGATTACTTTTAAAAATAAATTATTTTTATGTTATCTGAATTGATGAGTGACTTCTACGCAACGGAAGATATCCTAAAAGCTAAGGCTGGGATCAATGTGATTTAATTCAAATTCTTAACCTAAAACATAAGGTAAGGGTGGTAAGAAAAGGAATTATAATACCAAACAATTGGACAAGCAAGTTGCCCTAGTAGTTGCCAAAAGGAAATTTGACTCAAAAGCATGACCAAAAGGAAAGTGTTTCTGTTTTAATAAAGCTAAGCATTGTCCATGACTATTTTCTGGATGAAAATTTACATGTTTTACTTTTAAAGAGACAGTTTCTATCCTTTGGTATTGTATGTTTAGGCATTTATGTTTATATCTTATTAATCTAAATGAAATTCAAAATTGGTGAAAGATGGGCTTTTATGTGGGAAAATAACATGTTTGTATCGCATACAAAACATACGCAGCGGAAAAATTAACGGATCTACTTCATTCGCAATTGATAACATGTGCTGTGTAAATTTCAAAATATATGAACAAGAGAGTGTACCTTGGTATGGTGAATTTCAAAACCGAATGAAGAAAAGCACTTGGAAACACTTTTAATCTTCACTCCAATTCCACTTGATGCCCAAGATATGTGGTCTCTCAATCAGTTCTATGTGTTTGTTCTTGAGAGAATATGAAGAGGTCTCTCTCTTACATTCATGAACATACAAGCCATTTCATTCTAATATAAAATTCTGTATGTTTCTCTCCACATAACTGATTATCTAATTGGACTAGCCTTTTGGGCCTTCCCAATTGGGCTTTAGTGTGTAGTTTAAAGTGGGACCAAAAGGGAACAAATAAGACACTAGCTCCAAAGTTACCACTAATTATATTTAATCCCACAATATAAATATAATTGCACTCTAGGCCTTATTAATAATTTATATCCTAAGACTTTATTATATATGCAACCCCTTCATAAAATATTCGTAGTAATACAAAGTCATGAATATAGATTGCCACTTTGTAAATTACTACATCTTAATCCTTGAGTACCCAGTTTAATCCTTTTAAGTTATTCATCATATATTTATGAAATCTAATTTCATAAATATATACTTTAGTCTTACTAAAGTGGTTAGGCTTAACTCTTTGAATAACTGAACCCATTAAATTTATCTCAAGAGAATATTTTATATCTCTGTTAAGAGACTATGAATTTCATTGAGAATATATGTTCCAACACTAAATGTGGTCGCCCAACATACTAAGGTTTTGACCGTTTCTTTATATCTCACTCCTGATATATCAAAGCAACCTACATTTCATAATCAGGTCCATTATTCTCTCAAGATTAAGAGTTCATGTGAATAGAAGTCGTGAGATTTATTATTCAATTGACAGTCGTTAGGAGAATAATAAATCTCACAGTGGTCCAGTTCAATATGTCTTAACTCTTAAAACATATTAACATATCAACTAGAAGTCTCCACTTCCATGATCAAGACAAATCATCTTGGTTAATATGTTATAGTCTTCGCAGATGAAATGCCCAATTTCATCACCGACTACGAACCAAAATTCTGAGTTTACAAAGAAGTTGTGATCTACATCTTCTGTGATTAAATCACATAAATCACATACTGTGCATCTCATGGACTATTTGATAATGGCCGAAAATTCATGTTACCATTATTTTATATAATAACAAAACAACTTTATTAATCATAATATTAAGTCGAACATTATTTAATACATAATGTCATACATAGTATCATACATGGCATTATACAATAGGATTTAAGGGCACTGATCCTAACATTTTAGAATCATTATTTTATTATATTCCCAGTCATGAATTATTTTTAGGGGATAATAAGGTCTAGGTCTCCTTTATTGTATAGGAATAAAGTTTCAATGACTTTTTTAAGTCAGTGCATACATAAAGGAGGAATAAGACTCTTATAGAATAGTAAAGTACATGATAAGTATATCCATTTGCTTACTTCTTTTGGAGATATACTCTAATAATTACTATACATTTTCTAAAGTGGGTTTCAAAAGTTTGTTCCTAGGACATTTGTTAAATTGTGGATTGGGTGAAAACCTAGTATATGATACTTCCACTTTTGGAGATGTCCAGCACTTGTGCTAGAAAGGAAGTCTAACAAGTTGAAATCAAAAGATGAAAAATGCGTGTTTATGATGGGTATCCAAAAGGAATTGCATAAGATTATTTTGGTAATCATAAAGAAAACAAGATGTTTGTAAACTTCAATTACAAAGTTCTTGATGATGACTATGTGAATAATCTTAAGGCTAAATGTAGAATTGTTCTAGAAGAAAGATGTTAGAATTTGTTGAAAGACAACTATAAAATACATTTAGAAATGAAATCATTGTATTAGATGCACCACGAGGCATTATTCTAAATGTATAGCTAGTACACAGATACAATGTCGTTGTGGGAGGATTATCAATTACCAAGTAAATTCATATTTTTGGGATAAACTTTTGAAGTCACTTTACAAGGATATGAATTTGATCCTTGGTCCTACGTAAAGGCAATAGATGATATGAATATGGATTACTGGATCTAGGTTATGTGAATAGAATTGGATTCTATTTGAAGTCTAGAACTTGTAGAGGCGCCTAATGGCATTAAGCCTATTGTTTTCAAACAGGTCTACAAGTAAATGAGATTCATAGATTTGAAGGTGCAAACCTTCAAAGTCAAGACTAGTGGCGAAAAGATTTATTCATAAAGAAATGGTTCGACTATGAAAAGATTTTTTCACCAATAGTCAAGTTTGACTCTATCTAGACTCTCTTATCCATTATATTTCATTTGGATGAAATATAGAAATAGATATCAAGAAAGTTTCTTTTGGTAGCAATCTTGAGGAAGACATGTATATGATGTAACTAGACTTGTACATAACAAAGAAACAGTAGTGTTTAGTATGCAAGTTGCTTAAATTCCATTTAAGGATTAAAGCAAGTATTTGAATCATAAAATATCGTCTTTGATCAAGTGATCAAATTATTTGATATTGATCAAGTATTAAAAAAGTCTTATGTGTGTTAAAGCTATATAGAATAATAAATTTCTTAATGTATGTTGATGACATTCTAATCTTTTAGAATGATGTAGAGTTATTGTCATCAATAGAGTTTTTTTTTGTCTAATTCAGTTTGATATAAAGTACTTCGGAAAGACTGGTTACATCCTAAGAATTAAACCTTGTTACAATTCAGAAATTAGGATGTTGGATCTATCTAAAACTGCTTAAATAGATTAAATTGTAGCCAAGTATAGCATGTAATACTTCAAGAAAGGATTCTTTCCTTTTAAGTTTGAGGTTCCTTTATATAGGACTATAGTCCTAAGACATATAAAAGGAAAAGCATATTAAGACGGTTCCTTATATCAAATCAAAAGGAAGTCTTTATACTATGCTATATACTAGGCTAAATATCTATTTTGCGGTGGGCATGATAAGCAAATATCAATTGAATCAAAGATCACTTAATTTAGTGGGAGTAAAGCATATACTCAAATATCTTAGGAGAATGAGAGATTATATGCTTGTCCACAAAAGTGAGGTTTTGACGGTTACTGGATGTACAAATACTGACTTGTAGTTTGATTGTGATTCATGAAGTTGGACTTCAAGATATGTGTTCATCTTAGGTGGTGAAGATACACATTATACGTAAGTATTATCTCATTAGAGAGATATGAGTACGTGAGAAGCGGTAGTAGTAGAAAAGATAATTTATGTAATAAATTTGGCTGAAACTTGTTTCCAAACCTTGCCTTAGAGTGACAATGAATTACTCTAAAGGGAGATAAATGTCGGATATATGGTAAATTGTATTTGAGGGCAAGTGGGAGATTATTGGGGTTTATGCTCTAAAATCCAATTTATTGGTATGTCATAAATAATTAAAATTTTTAATTATATGAGACTATTCATAAATGAACAAATGGGACATTATCTTAGTCCACGAGATGCATCGTATGTGATTTATGTGAAAAGTCACAGAAATAAATCACAAGTTCTTTGTAAACTCAGAATTTTAGTTCGTAGTCGGAGATGAAATTGGGCATTTCATTTGCGAAGACTATAACATATTAACTAAGATGATTTGTCTTGATCATGAAAGTGGAGACTTCTAGTTGATATGTTTTAAGAGTTAAGATATGTTGAACTGGACCACTGTGAGATTTATTATTCTACTAACGACTATCAAATGAATAATAAATCCCACAACTTCTATTTACATAAACACTAAATCTTGAGAGAATAATGGACCTGATCATGAAATGTAGGTTGCTTTGATATATCAAGAGTGATATCTATAAGTCACGATCAAAACCTCAGTTTATTGGGCAACCGCATTTAGTATTGATGGAACATATATTCTCAAGATGAAATTCATAATCTCTTAACTAAAACATTCCTTTGAGATAAGTTAAATGGGATTGGTTATTCAGAGTGTTGGGCCTAACCACTTTAGTAAGGAGTTACTAAAGTATATATTTACGGAATTGGATTTCATAAATATATGATGAATAACGTAAAGGATTAAGCCAAATACTCAAAGATTAAGATGTAGTAATCTTCAAAGTAGCAGTCTATATTCATGAATTTGTATTACTACGAATATTTTAATGAAGGGGTTGCATGTATAATAAAGTCTTGGGATATAATTTATTAATAAGGCCTAGAGTGTAATTATATTCATATAGTGGTATTGAATATAATTAATCGTAACTTTGGACTTGTCAAGAGTTGATAGAAAAAGCCCAAGGCCCATTAGAGCTAGAGTCTTATTTGTTCCCTTTTGGTCTTACTCCAAGCCACATACTAGAGCCCAATTGAAATTGCCCAAAAGGCTAGCCCAATTTGATAATCAGTTATATATAAAGAAAGAAACGTACATAATTTTATAAGTCTTTCCATGATAGTTTTTTGAGTGGTTTTCACTATAGAGTACTAAATTAAAGTGCTATGAAAACCATAATAAAAACTATAACAACCATAAACCATAGCATTCATAAGCTAAAAACCAACTAGTAGCCAATGCTATTTACTCCCCCTAAATATAAGCTCGCCCTTAAAAGCTACCAAACTACTCCTCATTTTTTACCGGAATGGCCAAAGAGCTAAGGATAGTGAGTAAAGCAATCAAACTTGGCTAACAACACGTTGATTTGGTCCTAGATAGCTACAGGTCTATTGGAATGCTCATCTGCTATATCCCGTAGACCACCTATCTTAAGTATAATCTAAAAAGCATTGGGAGGAACCAAAGATGGTGATGGTGCTCCTCTCCTATGTCGACCACCACCATGTGTTGGAAGAGGTTGTTGTCTTTCCACTTCAGTCTCTGTATCAGCAAGATGTGCTTCTTCAGTCTCTTCAGCATGTTCATCTCCAGGAATTCGAATCATACTTCTTAGGATTTTTTGATAGTCGATGGGAGGAGATGGAGCCATAAGGCCTATGTTTTGTGGAGTTTCCACACCTTTGTTATGAAGAATCCTCATTATAAAATTTGGGACAACAAGCTTTGATCTTAAGGTTGTATTTGTGGACTTTACAATGATGTTGTACAAGTATGCACTGAAAGTTCAAATAGCATATAATACACCAAAGAACTTTTAGACCCCCAAATACAAAAATACCAACACAAGCTTACAATCAAACAATATATGTGCAGAATATGAAATATAAGCTATATCCAAATTGGTAACACATTCTAAACCATAATTAATAACAAACAGAGAAGCAATTAAAAGGTAAAGAAGATGCAAACACAAAGATAACATGGCGATATGTTATCGAAGAGGAAACCGAAGTACTCGACAAAAAACCTCTTCGCCGCCTCCAAGCGGTTAGTAATCCACTAGAGAATAAAGTTAGGATACATGAATAGCAGAAGACCCTACAAGCCTAATCCACCCAGTGCACCTAAGCCCTCCAACATTTTGCTCCAACAGGGTTACGCCAAACCTTCTCTTCTTTAGCTTACCGGATCCCGCAATAAGCCCATTGCATAACCCAAATGAATTGGTCCTCTCTAAACTGTTGGAAAATCTGGTTTTGTATCTCATACAAAACACATAGCAGAAGCAACAAACATGGATCTATTTCATTCATGGTTGATAACATGCACTATGTAAATTTCAAAATTTAATAACGAGAAAGCGTACCTTAGTGCGGTGAAATTCAAAACAAAAGATTAGAAGTACTTGGGAAAACTTTTAATCTTCACTCCAATTCCACTTTACGCCCAAGAAGTGTGGTCCCTCAATCACTTTCTAGGGGAAAATAATTGAGTGGCTTCACTCACACATACACACACTTTCACAATGATGTCTCTCTTTCTTAAAATAAATTTCTGTATGTTTCTCCTTTTATAACTTACTGATTACCTAATTGGACTGGCCTATTGGGCCTTTCCAATTGGGCTTTAGTGTGTGGCTTGGAGTGGGACCAAAAAGGAACAAATAAGACTCTAACTCCAATGGGCCTTAGGCTTTTCTGTCAACTCTTGACAAGTCCAAAGTTACCATTAATTATATTCAATATCACTATAAGAATATAATTTCACTCTAGGTCTTATTAATTAATTATATCCCAAGACTTTATTATACATGCAACCCTTTCATTAAAATATTCGTAGTAATATAAAGTCATGAAAGTTGACTGCCACTTTCAAAACTACTACATCTTAATCCTTGAGTACCCGGTTTAATCCTTTATGTTATTCATCATATATTTATGAAATCCAATTTTATAAATATATACTTTAGTAACTCCTTACTAAAGTGGTTGGGCCCAACACTCTGAATAACCAAACCCATTAAACTTGTCTCAAGGGATTATTTTATATCTCTGTTAAGAGACTATGAATTCCATTTTGAGAATATATGTTCCATCAACACTAAATGTGGCTGTCCAACATACTGAGATTTTGATCGTGACTTATAGATCTCACTCCTAATATATCAAAGCAACCTACACCTCATAATTAGGTGTTGGGTAATATACATATTTGCATCGAATACAAAACATACGCAGCAGAAAATAAACGGATCTACTTCATTCGCAATTGATAACATGCACTATGTAGGTTTCAGAATATAAGAACAAGAGAATGTACCTTGATGCGGTGAATTTCAAAACCGAATGAAGAAGTACTCGGGAAGACTTTCAATCTTCACTCCAATTCCACTTGATGCCCAAGATGTGTGGTCTCTCAATCAGTTCTATGTTTTCTAGAGAGAATATGAAAGAGTGTCTCTCTTCCCTATTTTTATTACATTACACATACAAACCATTTTATTCAATATAAAATTCTGTATGTTTCTCTCCACATAACTGATTATCTAATTGGGCTAGCCTTTTGGGCCTTCCCAATTGGGCTTTAGTGTGTGGCTTGGAGTGGGACCAAAAGGGAACAAATAAGACACTAGCTCCAATGGGCCTTGGGCTTTTCTGTCAACTCTTGACAAGTCCAAAGTTACCATTAATTATATTTAATACCACTATATAAATATAATTGCACTCTAGGCCTCATTAATAAATTATATCCCAAGACTTTATTATACATGCAACCCCTTCATAAAATATTCGTAGTAACACAAAGTCATAAATATAGACTGCCACTTTGTGAATTACTACATCTTAATCCTTGAGTACCCGGTTTAATCCTTATGAGTTATTCACCATATATTTATGAAATCCAATTTCATAAATATATACTTTAGTCTTACTAAAGCGGTTAGGCCTAACTCTCTGAATAACTGTACCCATTAAACTTATCTCAAGGGAATATTTTATATCTCGGTTAAGAGACTTTGAATTCCATCTTGAGAATATATGTTCCATCAACACCAAATGTGGCTGCCCAACATACTGAGGTTTTGACCGTTACTTTAGATCTCACTCCTGATATATCAAAGCAACCTACATTTCATGATCAGGTCCATTATTCTCTCAGGATTAAGAGTTCATGTGAATACAAGTCGTGAGATTTATTATTCAATTGACAGTCGTTAGGAGAATAATAAATTTCACAGCGGTCCAGTTCAATATGTCTTAACTCTTAAAACATATCAACATATTAACTAGAAGTCACCACTTCCATGATCAAGACAAATCATCGTAGTTAATATGTTATAGTCTTCGCAGATGAAATGCCCAATTTCATCACCGACTACGAACCAAAATTCTGAGTTTACAAAGAACTTGTGATCTATATCTTCTGTGACTAAATCACATAAATCACATACTATGCATCTCATGGACTATTTGATAATGTCCGAATATTCATGTTACCATTATTTTAGATAAGAATAAACAACTTTATTAAACACAATATTAAGTCATACATCATTTCTTACATAATGTCATACATAATATCATACATAGCATCATACAATAGAATTTAAGGGCACATATCCTAACAATAGGTCCATTATTCTCTCAGGATTTAGAGTTGATGTCAATAGAAGTCGTGAGATTTATTATTCATTTGACAGTCATTAGGAGAATAATAAATCTCACAGTGGTCTAGTTCAATATTTCTGAACTCTTAAAACATATCAACATACCAACTAGAAGTCTCCACTTCCATGATCAAGACAAATCATCTTAATTGATATGTTATAGTCTTTGCAGATGAAATGCCCAATTTCGTTACCGACTACGAACTAAAATTCTGAGTTTACAAAGAACTTATGATTTTCTATCATATATGACATACCAATAAATTGGATTTTAGGCCATAAACCCCAATAATCTCCCATTTGCACTCAAAGACAATTTACCATATATCCGACACTTATCTCCCTTTAAGGCAAGGTTTAGAAACAAGTTTCAACCAGATTTATTGCATAATTTATCTTTTTCTACTACTACATCTTACGTACTCATATCTCTTTAATGAGATAATACTTACGCTTAATGTGTATCTTCACCAACTAGGATGAACATATATCTTGAAGTCCAACTTCATGAATTAGAATCAAACTACAAGTCAGTATTTGTACAACTAGTAACCATCAAATTCTCACTTTGGTGGATAAGCATATAATCCCTTATTCTCCTAAGATATTTCAGTATATGTTTTACTCCCATTAAATTAAGTAATCTTTGATTCAATTGATGTTTTCTTATCATGCCCACCGCAAAATAGATATTTAGCCTAGTATATAGCATAGCATAGAGACTTCCTATTGATATGATATAAGGAACCGTCTTAATATGCTCTTCCTTTTATATGTCTTAGGACTCTAGTCCTTTATAAAGGAACTTCAAACTTAAAAGGAAAGAATCCCTTCTTGAAGTATTACATGCTATACTTGGTTAGAATCTAATCTATTTAAGCAGTTTGAGATAGACTCAACATCCTAATATCTGAATTTTAACCAAAGTTTAATTCTTAGGATGTGACCAGTTTTTACTAAGTACTTTATATCAAACTGGACTAGACAACCAAAACTTCGTTGATGACAATAACTCTACATCATTCTAAATTATTAGAATGTCATCAATATACATTAAGAAATTTATTATTCTATATAACTTTTACACACTTAAGGCTTTCAAATACTTGATCAAAATCAAACAATTTGATTGCTTGATCAAATATGATATTTTATGATTTAGATGCTTGCTTTAGTCCATAAATGGACTTTAAGCAGCTTGCATACTAAACATTACTGGTTCTTTGCTATGAATAAGTCTAGTTACATTATAAAGATGTCTTCCTCAAAATTGCTACTAAAAGAAGTTTTTTTGATATTCATTGTCATATTTCATCCAAATAAAATATAATGAATAAGAAAATCTAGATAGAGTCAAACTTGACTATTGGTGAAAAAATCTTTTCATAGTCAAACTATTTCTTTCTGAATAAATATTTTTTCCACTAGTCTTGACTTTGAAGGTTTGTACCTTTAAATCTACCAATCTCATTTTTTTGTAGACCTATTTGAAAACAATAGGCTTAATGCCATTAGGCAGCTCCACAAGTTCTAAACTTTAAATAGAATCTAATTCTATTCACATAACCTTGATGCAGTAATCCATATTCATATCATCTATTGCCTTTATGTAGGACCGAGGATCAAATTAATATCCTTGTGAAATGACTTCAAATGTTTATTCCAAAAGTATGAATTTATTTGATAATCCTCCCACTACGATATTGTATTGGTGTAATAGTTATCTACAGAATAATGTCTTGTGGTGTATCTAATATAACCATCTCATTTCTAAATGTATTTTATAGTTGTCTTTTAACAAATTCTGACATTTTTCTTCTAGAATAATCTACCTTTAAAAGAGCTCTATTCCTCCTTTATGTGTACACTAACTTAAAAAAGTCATTGGAACTTCAACCTTTACAAAAAGGAGCCTTAGATCATATTATCCTCTAAATAGAATTCATAGACTGGGAATATAACCAAATAATGGTTCTAAAAGACTATCTTTTGCCAATCTTGAATACCATTTAGATTAATAAGATCTAGATATAAATGCCAAAACATACAAAGCCAAAGGATGGAAACTTTCTCTTTAAAAAGTAAAACATGTAAATTTTCATCTAAAAAACAATCATGGACAATGCTTAACTTTACCAAAACAAAAAAAATTTCCTTTTGGTCATGCTTTTAGGTCTAATTTCCTTTTGGCAACTACAAGAGCAACTAGCTTGTCCAACTATTTGGTATTATAATTCTTTTTCTTACCACCATTACCTTTTGGTCTAGGCTAAGAATTTGAATTAAATCATATTGATCTTAACCTTGGCTTTTAGGATGTCTTCCGTTGTATAGAATTCACTCATCAATTCAGATAACATAAAAAAGAATTTATTTACAAAACAATTTGAATTGATCAAATGATTCTAACAAGGACTTATGAATCATATCCATATGAGATTAACATTTAATTTCTACATCCAAGAATTCCAATTCATTTAAAAAAAAATTTTATAAAAAGATATAGAATTAGAATTCCTTAAGCCTTTCTTAGCACTCAATATGATTCATACTAAATATCTATTTAGACTTAATATAAAGTCTAAGTCTAGTACTAACTCTTGCATCTCATGCAGTTGCACAATTAAGATAGAAACCAATGCAACATTTTGACATTTCAATGGAAACTATGATTACATCATAAGCTATTTTTTATAAATGCATCATGTATAGGAAATTATGACAATGCTGAATCGAAACATATTTATGTACTTCAGCTCCTTTAAGCATCATGTCCAATATTATTTCTTAGTTAATGTGATTCACTTAAAATAGTAGCTAGAAAACAAAATTATAACAACTTTATTTTGAGACTATGAACATAATTACAGGGACATTATATTTTGTATCCATAACCATATAATATGGAACCCATAAACCATACTATACTAGGTGTAACGACAACCCTGTTGGGAAATCATCATGTTTGTAACGGATACAAAACATACGCAGCGGAAAATAAACGGATCTACTTCATTCACAATTGATAACATTCACTATGTAAGTTTCAGAATATAAGAACAAGAGAGTGTACCTTGATGCGGTGAATTTCAAAACCGAATGAAGAAGTACTCGGGAATACTTTCAATCTTCACTCCAATTCCACTCGATGCCCAAGATGTGTGGTCTCTCAATCAGTTCTATGTTTCTAGAGAGAATATGAAAGAGTGTCTCTCTTTCTTATTTCATTTCCATATTATATCATATAACATACAAACCATTTTATTCTATATAAAATTCTGTATGTTTCTCTCCACATAACTGATTATCTAATTGGGCTAGCCTTTTGGGCCTTTCCAATTGGGCTTTAGTGTGTGGCTTGGAGTGGGACCAAAAGGGAACAAATAAGACACTAGCTCCAATGGGCCTTGGGCTTTTCTGTCAACTCTTGACAAGTCCAAAGTTACCATTAATTATATTTAATACCACTATATAAATATAATTGCACTCTAGGCCTCATTAAGAAATTATATCCCAAGACTTTATTATACATGTAACCCCTTCATAAAATATTCGTAGTAACACAAAGTCATAAATATAGACTGCCACTTTGTGAATTACTACATCTTAATCCTTGAGTACCCGGTTTAATCCTTATGAGTTATTCACCATATATTTATGAAATCCAATTTCATAAATATATACTTTAGTCTTACTAAAGTGGTTAGGCCTAACTCTCTGAATAACTATACCCATTAAACTTATCTCAAGGGAATATTTTATATCTCGGTTAAGAGACTATGAATTCCATCTTGAGAATATATGTTCCATCAACACTAAATGTGGCTGCCCAACATACTGAGGTTTTGACCGTTACTTTAGATCTCACTCCTGATATATCAAAGCAACCAACATTTCATGATCAGGTCCATTATTCTCTTAGGATTAAGAGTTAATGTGAATATAAGTCGTGAGATTTATTATTCAATTGACAGTCGTTAGGAGAATAATAAATCTCACAGCGGTCCAGTTCAATATGTCTTAACTCTTAAAACATATCAACATATTAACTAGAAGTCACCACTTCCATGACTAAGACAAGTCATCGTAGTTAATATGTTATAGTCTTCGCAGATGAAATGCCCAATTTCATCACCGACTACGAACCAAAATTTCGAGTTTACAAAGAACTTGTGATCTATATCTTCTGTGACTAAATCACATAAATCACATACTATGCATCTCATGGACTATTTGATAATGTCCGAATATTCATGTTACCATTATTTTAGATAAGAATAAAACAACTTTATTAAACATAATATTAAGTCATACATCATTTCTCAAATAATGTCATACATAATATTATACATAGCATCATACAATAGGATTTAAGGGCACATATCCTAACAATCTCCCACTTGCCCTAAAGACTATAGTGCACTAATCTAACTCCCATTCCTTCCAAATGTGACTCGAAGGTCCTTTGAGGCAAGACTTTGGTAAAGGGATCTGCTAGATTATTTGCACTTTCAATCTTTGCAACCACCACATCTCCACGAGCAACAATGTCTCGAATGATGTGGTACTTCCTCTCAATGTGCTTTCCTTTCTTGTGATTCCTTGGATCTTTGGATTGTGCAACTGCTCCACTATTGTCACAAAACAATTTGATAGGAACTTGCTCCATTCTCACTACACCAAGATCAGAAAGGAATTTCTTGAGCCAAACAGCTTCCTTTGCCGCCTCACAAGCAGCAACATATTCAATTTCCATGGTGGAGTCCGCAATACAAGATTGCTTAACACTCCTCCAACTTATGGCTCCACCTCCCAAGGTGAAAACACATCCTGACGTGGACTTTCTGAAATCTAGATCTGATTGAAAGTCTGAATCTGTATAGCCAATGGAAATCAAATCCTCACAACGGTAAACAAGCATATAATCTCTCGTTCTCCGTAGATACTTGAGAATATGCTTTACAGCTTGCCAATGTTGTGGTCCTGGATTTGATTGATATCGGCTAACCATGCCAACTGAAAAACAGATATCCGGTCTAGTACAAAGCATGGCATACATGAGACTTCCAACTGCAGAAGCATAAGGAACTTGTCTCATCATATCTACTTCCTTTTGAGTCTTAGGCCTTTGGTCATCAGACAGAGGAACTCCATGTCTGAAAGGAAGTAATCCTTTCTTGGAGTTTTGCATGCTAAACCGTTCTAGAACCTTATCTATATATCCAGCTTGTGATAAGCCTAACATCTTATTCTTACGATCTCGCCAAAGCTTGATCCCTAGAATAAAGTTAGCCTCACCCAAGTCCTTCATATCAAATTGGCTTGACAACCAAACCTTTACTGATGACATTACACCTACATCGTTTCCAATGAGTAGAATATCATCAACATAAAGCACTAGGAACATTACTACTTTGTCTTGATGTCTTTTGTACACACATGGTTCATCAAGATTTTGTTCAAAACCAAATGATTTGATTGCTTGATCAAATCTGATGTTCCATGACCTAGATGCTTGCTTAAGTCCATAAATGGACCTATTCAACTTGCATACCATATGCTCTTGGTTCTTTGCTATGAAACCTTCCGGTTGCATCATATAGATTTCCTTTTCAAGATTGCCATTGAGAAATGCAGTCTTGACATCCATTTGCCAAATCTCATAATCATAATGAGCAGCAATGGATAAGAGAATTCTGACAGATTTAAGCATTGCTACTGGTGAAAAGGTTTCCTCATAATCAATGCCTTCTTTTTGAGTATACCCTTTCGCCACTAGCCTTGCTTTAAAGGTTTCAACCTTTCCATCTATCCCACTCTTCCTCTTGTAAACCCATTTGCAACCAACAGGTTTAATGCCGTTAGGCGCCTTTACAAGATCCCAAACTTGATTGGAATACATGGAATCTAATTCTGATTTCATAGCTTGGACCCAATGATGTGCATCTATATCATTCATTGCTTCTTCATAAGTGTAAGAATCGGTTTCGGCCTCCTCTGAGATAGCCTCATAAGTCTCTCCAAGACCTATGAATCTTATAGGTGGCCTAACATTCCTCCCACTACGACGAGGCAACTGTGTACTAGACATCTCATGAGTAATATCTTGTGGTGTATCTAATACAGCCACATCATCCCTAGTTTCAACCATTGGTTGTTCAATTACAGGTTCATTCATTTCAGCCAAGACAACTCTACTTCTAGGAGTAAAATTATTCTTATAGTCATTTTCCAAGAATTTAGCATTTGTACTAACAAAAACTTTGTTATCTTTATGACTATAGAATAAATAACCCCTAGTTTCTTTTAGATAACTCACAAGCAAACATACTTCTGATTTTGGTTCCAACTTATCAGACTTCCCTTTTAACACATGTGCTGGACAACCCCAAATGTGGAGATATTTCATACTAGGCTTACGCCCACTCCACAATTCCATGGGTGTTTTGGGAACAGATTTTGATGGAACTAAATTCAAAAGATGTATTGCTGTATCTAAGGCATAACCCCAAAAAGAAATAGGTAAAGTTGAGTAACTCATCATGGACCTAACCATTTCTAAAAGAGGCCTATTCCTTCTTTCTGCTACACCATTTTGTTGGGGAGTTCCAAGTGCAGTCAATTGGGATACAATCCCATTTTGAGTCAAGTAATCCTTGAAATCCTAAAGAAGGTATTCGCCACCACGATCAGATCGAATGGCCTTTATGTGTTTACCCAATTGATTCTCAACTTCAGCCCTAAACTCTTTGAACTTTTCAAAGGCTTCGGACTTCCGTCTCATTAGGTACACATAACCAAATCTAGAGTAATCATCGGTGAAAGTGATGAAGTACTCATAACCTCCTTTTGCTTGGGTTGACATAGGACCACAAACATCCGTATGAACTAATTCTAGCAACTCTTGGGCTCTTCTACCTTTTGCATTAAAAGGTCGTTTGGTCATTTTGCCTTCCAAACAAGATTCACAAACTGGAAATTCATCAAAGTCCAATGGCTCTAAGAGACCATCTTTGATCAGTCTTTGAATTCTGTTTGGATTAATATGACCCAAACGCAAGTGCCAAAGATATGCATCATTAGTAGAAGGAAACTTTCTCTTTAATGATTTTACATGAGAGTTATGATCTAATTCAGAATTGTATAATTCATGCTTATCAGGAGTTAAAATATAAAGACCATCCACAATATTGCCAGAACAGATAAACATTTTATCCTTCTTTATTACAACATTGTCTTTCAGGATAACACAATATCCATTTTTACCTAAATAAGTTGCAGAAATTAAATTCCTACGAACATTAGATACAAATAAACAGTTTTCCAATATTAAAACCCTAGATTCAAAACACAAATTAAACACTCCAATAGCTACAACTGGAATCCTACTCCCATCAGCCAAGGTCAGAAACAACTCTCCTTCTTTAAGTCTTTTGGTCTCCTGGAACCCCTGCAAAGAATTGCAGATATGATTAGTACAACCTGAATCCACACACCAGGAATCCGTGGGATTTTGTACCAAACATATTTCAAGGAGAAATGAGCTATTCATACCCTTATTGGCAGCCTTGAACTTTGGACAATTCCTCTTCCAATGTCCTTTCTCACCACATTGGAAACATTTTCCTTTCAGCTTCTTTCCTTTGTCGGCAACCCCTAAGACAATTTGTTTACCCTCTTGCTTAGTAAAGTCCTTCTTCTTCTTCTTCTTACCCTTGCCTTTCGACTTAGGTTGAGAAGTAGAAGCTTCACCCACATAGGCTTGAACATTAGAAGTACCAAGGATGCCTTCCGCCGCTACCAACTCATTCATTAATTCAGACAAAGAATATATCTTTTTGTTCATGTTATAATTGAGTCTAAATTCCTTGAATGATTTTGGTAGTGACTGGAGTATCATATCCACTTGGGATTTTCCATCAATGTCGGCACCCAAAACTTCTAAAGTATTCAGATTAGAGATCATTGTAAGACAATGCTCTCTCACTGAACTACCTTCAGCCATTTTGGTATCATAAATTTGCCTCATGGTTTCTTGCCTTGCAGAACGGCCTTGCTCACTAAACATTGCTTTTAGACTTAACATAATGTCTGAAGCTAGTTCTGCATCGTGCATTTGATGCTGTAGAACATTTGAGATGGACGCTAGGATGTAGCACTTGGCCATTTCATTAGATTTCTACCAACGATCATATCATTGTTTTTCCTCAAAAGGAGCATCTAATGAAGGAAAGCTAGGATATGATTGAGTAAGCACATATTTGTGCTCTTCAGTGGTGAGAACTTTGTCCAAGTTTCTTTTCCAGTCAACATAATTAGATCTAGTCAGTTTGTTTTGATTAAGAATGGTAACAAGTGGGCTAAATGATGCCATGTTCAAATCTGAAATTAATAAACATGAATATAATAAGTAAACTGGATATTATCAATTTAGCATATAAACATATAGTATGGAACCTTAATCAAACCATAAAATAATACATGCAACGACAACTCAATCCCTCAATTAATATTCCTCGGAAGCGAGGTCATATCAATCACTATGATCAAGCGAGAATTATTCTCATTATTAATGCTATCATGGTAACTGTTACCAAACAAAAAATAATTTGCCACTTTAACTTCAGCCTCTAAATAATAATGACATAGCTCCGAAGGGAGGTTAACTTTATACTTAGTCTAGTGTACACCACTGCCTAGAATCAATGTGAGTCATCAAGTAACTCCACGGAAGCTTGGTTGTTCTCAATGTAAAAACACACTTCATCCATCACAAAGAAGTTTAACCTGTAGTACCATGAATTAAACACCCTCTGAAAGGAGCAAGACATATACGCCAAGGCAAGGTACTTAATCACACTACTATAAACTGACAATGGAGGTTGTGAGATGTAACCCTTGTATCTCTCTCCCACTAGATGTTTTAAAATTAAACATTTTTAAATTATAAAACATGCATAATCCAATTACACATAGCCTTGCACCTTATACATGTGAAAATACTTAGAAAAATTCAAAATTCTTAGGCTCGACAACTTCTCGATAGCTGGTCGATCGATCGAGATACAATCTTGCTGTCTCGACAGCTTCCCGATAGCTAGTCAATCGATCGAGAAAACTTCTGTAAGCTCGATAGCTTCTTGATCAATCGAGCTTCGCGAATTTTGAATATCCAGAATTTTTCTAAGGCAGTTTTTAACGACTTTTCATGATCAAACAAGCATCATATGAACATGATAGACTAAGATTGATATCAAAACTAAATTCCATTGATGCTATAGCCCTAAAGTTCAATTTAACATACTTAAATTCAAATTTAAACAACATCATAACATCAATATCAGTTTTTATCAAATCATAGTTTCAACAACTATGCAGAAAATTAAATGCAAATATAATCTTCTAACATTATGAAACTATTATCTCTAATTCCAAAACTCACAAAACATGTTATACAGATTGGAATTGAAGACCGCTCTGATACCGTTTGATGGAAAAAAAATGTTCGTATCGCGTACAAAGCATATGCAGCGGAAGATAAACGGATCTACTTCATTCGCAATTGATAACATGCACTATGTAAGTTTCAGAATATAGAATCAAGAGAGTGTACCTTGGTGTAGTGAATTTCAAAACAAAGATCAGAAGTACTTAGGAACACTTTTAATCTTCACTCCAATTCCACTTGTGCCCAAGATGTGTGGTCTCTCAATCAGTTTTATGTGTTTGTTCTAGAGAGAATATAAAGAAGTGTCTTTCCCCAACATACAAACCATTTCATCTACAAAAAATTCTGTATGTTTCCCTCTACATAACTGATTATCTAATTGGGTTAGCCTTTTGAGTTTTCCCAATTGGGCTTTAGTGTGTGGCTTGGAGTGGGACCAAATGGGAACAAATAAGACACTAGCTCCAATGGGCCTTGAGCTTTTCTGTCATCTCTTGACAAGTCCAAAGTTACCATTAATTATATTTAATACCACTATATAAATATAATTGCACTCTAGGCCTTATTAATAAATCAAATCCCAAGACTTTATTGTACATACAACCCCTTCATTAAAATATTCGTAGTAATACAAAGTCATGAATGTAGACTACTACTTTGTGAATTACTAAATCTTAATCCTTGAGTATCTGATTTAATCCTTTTAAGTTATTCATTATATATTTATGAAATCTAATTTCATAAAAATATATTGTTAGGTTCTAAGAATTAGGAACTAATGTATTAGAACTTCAATTTGTAATGTTGGCAAACCATGATCAAAACATTCTTTTAGTTGTGTGTTAGACTTGCTCAAAGTATGGCTCTTAATGTAAAGTTCGAATCGAGTTTTATACAGAATTCACTGTGCACTTTCTGCCTGACTCGATCGATCGAAAGTCGTGCAGATTGTTTTTCTACCGAATTTTCCAACTCAGCCCTAGCCCATTTAATGTATAGGGTTTTATATTTTGCCCTAAGTATATAAGGGAAAACCCTAGCCACGTTTTTAGAGTTCTGTTTTGCTGTGTTTGTGAATCTCATTATGAGATCTAGAGATGTTTACCTTCACATACACTTAGGGTTTCCAAACTCAAGGTTGATGTCAAGAGCTTGGTAAATCATACAGTTGCAGAATCAAAGATCTTCAAGAAATACAAGCAGGTGCGCTTGTGAATTGCTGAAGAATTCAAGAAAGAAGGAGTCCGTGGATCTCGAAGCTATCATGGGGTCGTGGTAGTAAGTTTCCTACACTTGGGTAGCAATAGGATGCTAGTAGTCTAAGTCTTATTGTGTAAACTTCAATTCTTTCATAGTGAATTCAGTTTACCTTGAGGATAGCTAGGTTAAATCCTCCCCAGGTTTTTTACCGGTTTGGTTTTCTTAGGTCATCAGATCTTTGTGTTCTTTATTTTCCGCTGCTTTATTGTTTTTGATTATTTGTGTTAACCTAGTTCTGTTTAAATTACTTAAGTTAATTACTTGGATAATTCTCTAGGTTAATCTGTTGGGTTTAAGGGGTCTAAACGAACTGACAAGTGGTATCAGAGCGGGTAGCTTTTGTGTTTGATCTTTTGATCTTTTTGCTAATCCTTGGCCCCTGTTGTCATGGAAAACGGACACTTTCTTGTTGTTCCACCTCACTTTGATGGAAACAATTATGCTTATTGGAAAGTAAGGATGAAAGCATTCCTAAAATTCATTCATAAGAGAGTTTGGAATTCCGTTGAGTACGGATGGGAGAAGTCCACTACTCCTGTGAATGAGTGGCAAACTTCTCAAAAGGAGGCAGCCGCTTTCAATAGCAAAGCTATGAATGCTATTTTCAATGTTGTTTCCATGGAGGAATTTAAGAGAATCTCTAATGTTGAGGTTGCTCATACTGCTTGGAATATCCTCCAGACTGTGCATGAAGGCACAAAGGCAGTTAAAATAAATAAATTGCAGCAATTAACTACTAGATTTGAAAGCATTAGAATGAATGATGATGAATCTTTTGATGAGTTCTATGCTAAACTGAATGACATTGTTAATTCTGCATATAATTTGGGTGAAATCTATGATCAACCTAAAATTGTTAGGAAGATTCTTAGATCTTTAACTGAGGATTTTAGACCCAAAGTGACTGCCATCACTGAGAGTAAGGATGTGGACTCCATCCCTGTTGATGAACTTGTAGGATCTCTTCAGTCTTATGAGTTGTACCTACCCAAGACAAACAAATCTAAATCAATGGCTCTTAAGTCTGTTGATGATGTTGAGGATGGTGGATTTGATGATGAACTCTCTGCTACAGAGATTGCCTATCTTGACAAGAACTTTATAAACTTTCTTAGGAATAATAACAGAAGGGCAAGAGGTAAGAACACTATTGAACCTAGAAATTTTAGGAGGAATGATCCCACTAAGGTTAATAACACTGAAAAACCTAAAGAGAAAGTAGGTCAACCTTCTAATAATTCCTTGGGACAACAATGTTATGGATGTCAAGGGTATGGTCATTTGAAATCTGAATGTTCTACATATTTGAGGTCTAAGGGTAAAGCCATGGCTGTAACCCTTAGTGATGATGAAGTTTCTGAAAATGAATCCGCCAGTGATGAGGATGGAAACTTCATTGCTTTCACAGCTACTACTGTAGTTAATGAAAGCGTGTCTGTTGAAAAGAACCCTTCTGATGGGGAACTCTCTAAAGATGCAGACTTACAGGAAGCCTATAATAAACTTTGCAAAGTTGCTGCAAAGGACGCCATGAATGTTGATTTAGGTTTAAAGAAAATTGCATCTCTTGAACTTGATAAGAAGAATTTACTTGTGAAATTGTTTGATGCAAATGAGCTTTTGAATAATGTGAAAACTGAGAACATGCTATTACTTGATAAAGTTAAATGTTTGGAATTTGAATTATCTGTTGCTAGAGAACAAACTAATAGGTCTGCAAGCTCCAAACTTGATCACATGCTGAGTGTTCAAAAGTCTCCCTCTGACAAACTGGCTTAGGATTTGAGGAAAGTATGTCTGTGCTTGAACCTTCTTCCACTAAATTTGTTCCCTCTTCTGAATCTCCTAAGAATGAGATTGTCAAACCCTTGGTGAGTGAACCTGTCAAATCTGTAGATGTTACTCCACCTAGGAAGATTAGGGTTGATCTTCAAGCTTCTCATTTTAGAGCTTCTACTTCTTCTAAGGGCAAGTTGCATGATAAGCCTGCATGGGTTTGTCATTTTTGTGGAAAGTCTGGACATATTCGTCCAAATTGTCAAGCTGCAAAGCGAGCAAGTAAGCCTAAAGTACATGTGCCCCAAGCACATGATCCTATGGTACTTATTGGTGAATTGGTAAAGGCTTTAAACCTTTATTCCAATCCTGGAGTTGCTCAGAATTCTAATGTGAATCATAACTCTAATGCAAGAGTTGCATCTAAAAGGTTTTGGATGCAAAAGGCTCAACCTAATTGAGTCTATCTGACATGGTCCTTGTGCTTCATTGCTCTATCTTTTGTGACCTTTGTTTCTAGGATTTGCATTGCATAACATTCATGCATTTCATTCTAGGATGTTTATTTCTTTTTTATATAAAAAATAATAATTTTTTTTTTTTTTTGCAAATTGTGTTTTTGCTAGTTTTTTCTTGAACTTGAAGACAAGGTTGGTCAATCAAATTTTGCATAACATGTGAATGTACCTTGTTTAGCTTTGATGCACTTATTTCTATTGCACTTCACTAGCTAAAGTTTTGTTGTGCATGTTGTGTGGGAAGATGCTATATTTGTTGATCACATGATCTTGATCTTGAAGTCTCATGTCTTTGATTGTCGGACTTGGTCTTATTGAGAAAGGCATAAATAACCATCTCACCACTGTTTACTAGCCAATCATGAACACCTTAGTGCATATCGTAAGATTTTGTGCTCGAGAAAGTGTAGTACATGCACAAAAAAGAACATAAGGTGTAGCCTCTAATTAAAATTGGTGTGTACATTATTGGGCTATAATAATTTCACAATTCAAATAAAATTGGTGTGCACATTATCCCGGCTTTTATTAAGTTTCTAATCAATTAAATTGAATAATGAGGCAAATCAAGAAACTTACATGATTGCAAACTTTTATTCTAGGAGATGTGAGAGTTATATGATGTAACTCTTTAAGTAATAGTCTCTTTCAATTTCATGTGATGGATTTTGTAGAAATTGTGATTAATCAATATGTGCATATCACCTCACATGTTTCTCAAGCTTATGCTAGTTGCACACACTACACAAGTTATTCTTTGCTAAACTGTGTACATGTTATTGTGTGTGCTTTTGGTCTGACCAACCAAGTTTGAATATTTCTGGAAATTGATGCAGAACATGTTTGCTTGTTTAAAGTTTGAGAGATATTATGGGAAAATCTTACTTTGAGAGATCTGGGTTAAAAACATGAGTTTTTGGAAAACATCTCATCTCATACTCATGCATTCTTTTCATAAAATTTAATGCTTTGAGGAGTTTTTAAGCTAATTTTTTCAAATTTTCCAGATTTTCGATCGATCGATTCTGTTTTTCGATCGATCGAAAATGTTTTTAAAATCTCACTAAAGTCTCTGTGTGTTTCGATCGGTTCTCGATTGATACTGGATCAATCGAAGGATTTTCGACTGATCGAATCTGTTTTTCGATCGATCGAAAATCGGCTTTAGTGTTTTTTTAAAAAGACTTTTCTCACGTGGATTCTTTACTTTTCAAAACTTTTTCAAACTTTTTTGTCTTCTCACCAACCGGTCAAAGAAATTTTTGCTGTTTTTGGCGTTTTCCTCCAATCTTTATGCATAATCTCTCTCTCCCAAGGCTGGTAAGACATTTTTGCCATCTCTTTTGATCTTATTTTCATGTTTCATGCATTATTTTCATGCATTTTGGGTTATTTTCGGCATTTAGGGATTTGGCCTTTTTGGAATTGATTTTGGCTCTTTCTTTTTCAAATTAATCATGGGTTTTTGTGGGGACACTATATACAAGCACTGTATATGGTTTAATTTGGTTACTTTGATGCTTTGTGGAAATTTTAAATTTCTAGGGCTTGAAATTGGGGATTTTGGGGTTTTTGTTCAATTTGATTGAAATTGATGAAATTGACTTGTTAGATTGATTATTTTGGTCATTAAATTGAGTTGTACGACTGCTGTGTTGATCAATTTATCAATTAATTATGTTTTGAAAAATTGGGTTTTTCAAAATTGGGTATTTTTAATTTAAAACTCCTGCTCAAGTCAATTTTGTTAATTTGGATTATATTTGAACTTGTCACTGCATTAGTTCATGCATCATTTGCATATTTTGTTCATGCATGATATAGAATTGATTTTTCTATATTTTATGTTGTGCTAACTTGCAGTCTGCCCTTGGTTTTTGTTTTTGCTCCTCTTTTTCTGTGTCTCTCTTTATTCCTTAGCACCATGCCTAGGAAAACTAGAGCCCATAGGACTTCTGATCCTTCACCTTCATTCGATAGTGAGCGGTTCCCTAGTGAGAAGAACCAAGAGACCTATGAGACCCTTAATCTTAGGTGTCATATCTGGGCTGAGCGTAGGGTCATACTAGATAAGGTAGATCCTGAGGTGAGACGTAACTTTGAGCGTCGGGGTTGGTTGTCTTTGCTCGATTTTGAGCATCCTCCTCCTGCCACCTTGATTAGAGAGTTCTATTCGAACCTCTCTATCCACATCTATGATACTGACACCTTAGTTAAGGTTTGGTTACGAGGTGTAGAGTATCGCATTACCCCGTCGGTAGTGTCTGACGCTCTTGGGGTGCCCATTGTCAACCATCCCGTTTTTCCTTATGAGGAGTCTCCACCTCTTGATGACGTGATGTCGTACATCACTGGGTCTTCTATCCAGTGGAGTTCTGATCCTCGGATCACGTCTGCTGAGCTCTCTGAGCTTCATTACCTTTTCTTTAGGATTGCTTGTCATTCCTTGTGGCCTATTTCTCATCTCCACACCATCCCTCTCGAGCGATGTGTGTTTTTGTACGCACTTGTTATTGATGCTCCTATCAGTTTTCCTCATTTTTTCCTTCGTTCTTTAAACGAGGTTCATCGATCTAGTTCTACAGTTCATGCATTATTCTTTCCCGTTTTTATTCATAGGATTCTCCTTTATCTTGGTTTAGGTGTTTTTCCTGCTTCTGAGCCTGTACATGTCATTGCTCCTATAGGTGCTACCTTTTTGAGGCAAAGGGCTGCTCAACTTCAAGCTAGCTCTAAGCATCCTAGGGTAGAGCCTTCCGGTGTCACTCCACCCCCTTCTTCTTCTACAGATACTCCTACAGCTGGGACGTCTTCTGATCCTGCTGTTGTTGCTGCTGCTGATGTTCCTCCACCTTTTGATGATGTTTCTGACCTTCGTCAGACTCTTGATACTGTCGTGACCGTTCAGGTGGCTCATGGTCAGCTTCTGGTGGACATCCTTGATGAGCTACATGCGTTGCGAGCTGATTTGGTGAGTTCTCGTCATTCTCCTCCACCTCCTTTTGATGATGAGTGAGTGCCCTATGGCAATTCGTCACAAAAAGGGGGAGTGCATTCTATTGTGTAGTTCATATGTATCTAGGAGATTTTTGTGGTGATTTTCATTTTAGGGGGAGTTTTTGTACTTAGTAGTGATACTGTGGAGCTTGTGGAGTTATTAGATTGTATCTAGGCGCTTCACTTTGTATTTACATTTTTGGCTCTTGATTAGGAGATATTTTTGTTGAGATACATTGTTATGTATTATGTTTCTTGTTTCACTATGCTACTTTGCTTATTGATTTATATTTATAATGTTATTCATGATATATATCTTTATTTTGTGTCATGTGAAATCAAGAAGTTATTTTTATATATTTCGTGTTTTTTTCCACACATGCGTTTATATGTTTGTTAAGTGTTACAGGAATATACAGGCTGATTCAGTCGTGCTGCTGTCTACTTTGCAACTGTTAGATAGTAGTTAGGATGAATTTTTTAAGTGGCTTTTTATTATTGTAATGGGCTGTTTCAATTTGTAAACTTTGAGCTTTTTGTTAAGTCTGTGTTTTGTCACGGATTTTCAAAGGGGGAGTTTGTTAGGTTCTAAGAATTAGGAACTAATGTATTAGAACTTCAATTTGTAATGTTGGCAAACCATGATCAAAACATTCTTTTAGTTGTGTGTTAGACTTGCTCAAAGTATGGCTCTTAATGTAAAGTTCGAATCGAGTTTTATGCAGAATTTACTGTGCACTTTCTGCCTGACTTGATCGATCGAAAATTAGACTCGATCGATCGAAAGTCGTGCAGATTATTTTTCTGCAGAATTTTCCAACTTAGCCCTAGCCCATTTAATGTATAGGGTTTTATGTTTTGCCCTAAGTATATAAGGGAAAACCCTAGCCACGTTTTTAGAGTTCTGTTTTGCTATATTTGTGAATCTCATTGTGAGATCTAGAGGTGTTTACCTTCACATACACTTAGGGTTTCCAAACTCAAGGTTGATGTCAAGAGCTTGGTAAATCATACAGTTGCAGAATCAAAGATCTTCAAGAAATACAAGCAGGTGCGCTTGTGAATTGCTGAAGAATTCAAGAAAGAAGGAGTCCGCGGATCTCGGAGCTATTATGGGTTCGTGGTAGTAAGTTTCCTACACTTGGGTACTAATAGGATGTTAGTGGTCTAAGTCTTATTGTGTAAAATTCAATTCTTTCATAGTGAATTAAGTTTACCTTGAGGATAGCTAGGTTAAATCCTCCCCAAGTTTTTTACCGGTTTGGCTTTCCTGGGTCATCAGATCTTTGTGTTCTTTATTTTCCGCTGCTTTATTGTTTTTGATTATTTGTGTTAACCTAGTTCTGTTTAAATTACCTAAGTTAATCACTTGGATAATTCTCTAGGTTAATCTGTTGGGTTTAAGGGGTCTAAACGAACTGACATATATACTTTAGTCTTATTAAAGTGGTTTGGCCTAACTCTCTAAATAACTAAACTCATTAAACTTATCTCAGGAAAATATTTTATATCTCCGTTAAGAAACTATGAATTTCATCTTGAGAATATACGTTCTATTAACACTAAATGTGGTTGCTTAACATACTGAGGTTTTGACCGTTACTGTAGATCTCACTCCTGATATATAAAGTAACCTACACTTCATGATCAGGTCCATTATTCTCTTAGGATTAAGAGTTCATGTGAATAGAGGTCGTGAGATTTATTATTCAATTGACAGTCGTTAGGAGAATAATAAATCTCACAGCGGTCCAATTCAATATGTCTTAACTCTTAAGACATATCAAATCAACACACCAACTAGAAGTCTCCATTTCCATGATCAAGACAAATCATCTTAGTTGATATGTTATAGTCTTCACAGATGAAATGCCTAATTTTATCACCGACAACGAACTAAAATTCTGAGTTTACAAAGAACTTGTGATTTATATCTTCTGTGATTAAATCACATAAGTCACATACTATGCATCTCATAGACTAAGATAATGTCTCATTAGTTCATTAATAAATAGTTTCATATAATTAAACAATTTAATTATTTATGGCATGCCAATAAATTGGATTTTAGTGCATAAACCCCAACATAAACTACTTCCCGAGGAATGGAAAGGGTCAGAGTAGAGGAATTTGGAGAATCAAATGATAAAGATTGTGGATGACTCAATCTTGTTTTTCTCTAGGGTTACTCCCTCAAAATTCACTTTGGAAAGCTCTCTACATCTCGTGGGTATAAGGGTATTTATAATTCTGTGTATGAGGAATGCGAAAAGTCAGTTTTCATCAAACAGGGCATTCTGGCAACTTAACCTTGTGACTAGAACGAGTCGTGAGTCTGAGTCGCAAGCTAACTATCTGACCAGACTGGAAGTTTTGTCCTGTAGTTCTCCAGCTGTCGTGACCATTCAGCTCCCTTGCATGCTTCACACGTGTGCCATTCTAGAGACTTACCAGTCGCGAGATCCAGTTGCAAGACTCCTTTGAATTGCACACATCGTGAGTTTTCTTCACACTCTTTCACACACTACCCTTACATAAATCTCACCTAAATACAAGGTATTTAATTGCTAAATTACAAGAAAATTTGGCACGGAATAAAGCAAACACATAATTGAATAAATTCAACCTTACATGCACTAATGTCAATGTAGGTGTTCTCGCGAAGCTTCATGAGGAATATGGCTTTAGCATTGTTGATGGTTGACAACTTCTTGACCGGATACAAGTTAAACATCATGATATATGCTAGGCATCTCAAACCGGGGGAAAGGAGGTTGTGTTGAGAATTCTTCCTTCCTTATAGCCACCAAGGTGAAGTTGCACAGATTATAGAGATATCATTCTATCCTTGAATGGAGTGAACCCTTCATGATTTTGTTCTTCAAATCCAAGCAAAGCATCAATGTCTTCAACCTAGCACTTTAGGTGTTCCTCTTCAAGTGATGCATTAGCATAAAACTCTCTGATCAAAGGATCACAAATTCCAGGGAATTCGCCAAGAAGATTATCCCAGCCCCATCCTTCAAAACAATTAGGAATGAAGGAATCCTTAAGATCATCAAGATACACTTATCTCTCCTGAATGATTGAAGCTGTTTTCAATTGAAGGGAATATCTCTCAAAATGTGGAGGGGAGCGAAACAAACTATCATCAAAGTGCTTTCTCTTGTCATTGTGTTAAGCAACAGTTTTTTGTGGAGCCATCTACAAACATACTAGCAAAGACCATAAAAACAGAACACAATAAACGACAACAAACTCGGTTAGACACAAGTTAGTACCAAAAACAAAAACTATGAATTAAACCCTAAAAACTAAAATTTAAAGACAAATTCAAAAAAAAAAAAAAAATGATGTGTGAAGATGCTAAACATCAAAGCATGATATAATTATGGCATTAGACACAACATGTCAAAGATTGTATGTGTGTGCATCACATGGAAAAGTGTTCATATAAGAGGCTTGAAATCATGCAAGGGGCAAAGTGTGAAACACATAACCATTAGTTGTTCCAAACATGGAAACATGATTATCCCCAAATTTTGTACTTGACAAAGTCCAAAATTACACACAAAAACATCTAAATAGACATTTTATCAACAAAATGGTATGCATACCACAACACAAAACATTGTATAATGCATAAGCATGTAATAATCTTGACAGAAACATGAAAAACAAGCGTTATATCATCATTCTCAACAAAACCCATTTATCAATTTAATCATAAACAAAAAAAACCCATGTTCTTCAACAATATCTTAATATCTCAACAAAACCAACAAATCCATGAAATGTAATGCTTTAAACTTGAAATAGAGTAAAAAGGAGTGAAAACCCATACCTTTTCTTGGATTTGGAGCGAAGATTGAAGAGAACAATGGAGGTTTTTGGAGTGAAAATGGTGGTTTTGAGAGAGGGAGAGGCAGAGAAGACAAAGAGACAAACACGTGATGCGAGGGAAAGTGAAAATTTTTGAAAAACTGTCTGACTTTTAACCCTATTTTTTCAAAGCACACGTTTTTCGTAACTCAACTGACTCATGAATGAGTCACCAAGTAAGTTGCCAAAAACCTCGAAACCCAGTTTTTGAAAAATTTTCTATGTCTTTTTCACGGTTGGAACTTTCACTCGCCAATGAGTCATGAACGCTTCTGGATGATCTTGTGACTTGCGAATGAGTAGTCAAAAATCCTTAAACCCAGATTTTGAAAATTTTTCTAAGTCTTTTTTGCAACTAGGTAGACCACTCACGAGTGAGTCATGAAAATGTAGAGATGCAAATTTTTGGATTTTTGTGAAATTTTTCAAATCAAAATACTTTCTAAAAAAAACTAAAATACTCAAAAATCTTTTTAGGTTTGATCAACAGATGATTGAGCATGTACATCACATTTAATCAAGTACAATCACACAAATGAATAAGACATTCATTGAACATAGACATGTGTGATGTGGGTGGGTATCAATTATGAGATAGACCTTAGTCTAATATGAAGCTTCAATGATCAACTCAACCAAGTCATACACAACTAGCAGTAAGTAGAGTGACCTTTCTCAATTGTAGAAATGAACATATATGACCACCCACATAAACTTGATTACATTAAGTTAGAAGCTTTCCATTTAGTTTCTTTTCTTTTGATAACATTTGATCATTTTCATCTTTACATCTCTTTTTGAGATCGATGCCTGAAATTTTTTATATTTCAATTTCGAAAGCTCAAATAACATATAAAACTCCAATGAACATTTAGACCCCCAATTACAAAATTACCAACACAAGCTTATATTCAAACAATTGGTGTACGGAATGATAAATATAAGCAATACCCAAATTGGCAAAAAAACTTTAAACCATATTAAATCATAAACACAACAACAATTTAAAAGGTAAAGAGAAAGGGAAGAGAGATGCAAACACAAAGATAACACGGCGGTGTGTTATCGAAGAGGAAACTGAAGTACTTGGCGAAAATCCTCTCCGCCGCCCTCCAAGTAGTAAATGATCCACTAAAGAATATAGTTGAGATACATGAATAGTAGAAGACCCTCCAAGCTTAATCTACCCAGTACACCTAAGCCCTCCAAGCTTCTTGCTCCAATAGGGTTACGTTGAACCTTGTCTTCTTTAACTTACCGAATCCCGCAATAAGCGCATTGCATCAACCAAACGAATTGGTCCTCTCTAAACTGCTTCCCAAGCACGAAAACACCTCCTCACTAATATGGGTATGGTGAGATAAGGATTTCGAACATGTACCTCTCAAGGATATGTCAATGGAAAGGGTGAGAGTAAGAGAATTTGGAGAAACAAATGATAAAGATTGTGGATAAGTCAATCTTGTTTTTCTCTAGGGTTTCTCTCTCAAAATTCTCTCTAGAAGCTCTCTACATTTCGTGGGTATGAGGGTATTTATAGTAGTGTGTATGAGAAATGCGAAAAATCAGTTTTCATCCAAACAGGGCTATTTGGCAACTCAACCTCGCAAGTTCGAGTCACGAGCTAACTGCCTGGCTAGACTAAAATTTTTGTCCTGTAGTGCTCTAGCTGTCATGATCCTAGATCTACCAAAATACATGTGCCACTTTGGCAACTTGCCAGTCGTGAGTCAGTCACAAGATCCAATCGTGAGACTCCTTTGATTGCACATAACTTGAGTTTTCTTCACACTCTCTCACATACAACCCTTACATAAATCCCACCTAAATACAGTGTATCTAATTGCTAAATTACAAGTAAATTTGGCACGGAATAAAGTCAACACATGATTGAATAAATTCAATCTTACAAATTTGATAAGTAAGCCTTAGGGTTTTGGCACCATACATTTGTAAATACATGTCGCTTTCCCTTTTCCCTAGTCAGATACTAGTTTGTACAACGGCTTTTTTAGCTCATTATCTCTTTTTGATATTTGATATTGGTTGAGCTTTTAAGCAAAAAAAAAAAAAAAAAAAAAAAATTTGAAGACCTACGTAGTCTTAAGATAAACAAATCTATTGACTAATCATTCATGACAATTTTAAAAACCTATTAACAACAATCACATAGATGTCAAGATGTTTCCCACAAAGATACAAGTGCATGGAGAACAAGCTAAGCTCATTAATGCACAAAGCCATTAGTATGGTGGAACAAGGCTAAACATACATGTGACAATGCACAACACTGCAGATCAAACTTTTTGGATTTTATACTTTTTATGTGTTTTTGGATTTTTGACACAAAGCAAAGTAAAGAATGATCAAAAACAAAAACAAAGACAATGCATATAAAGAGATGCATGATGCACAAATGCATGATAATGAAGCATCTAATGCATGAAGGGTCTTACAAAGATCAAAACAATTAGATCAAAAACCAAACGAGCATAAGCTTAACCATAGGAACCCATCCTCATCCAAACAAAACAATTGTTTGGAATGAGTGTCTCATGAGAAGTGAGACGAGGGTTGGAAGAATGAGAACTGTTAGGATATATGTGATTCACTTGTTAGGGACATATGTCACTATTTTATGTAATTGGCTAATCTTTTGACAAAACGCACTTTACTTATATTTGGGTAGATCTAGGATGTGTTTAATGTTGGAAAATCTGGTTTTGTATCTCATACAAAATACACAGTGGAAGCAACAAACATAGATCTATTTCATTCATGATTGATAACATGCACTATGTAATTTTCAGAATTAAAAAACAAGATAGCATACCTTGGTGCGGTGAAATTCAAAACAAAAGATTAGAAGTACTTGGGAACACTTTTAATTTTTACTTTACGCCCAAGAAGTGTGGTCTCTCAATTAGTTCCCAATGGAGAATAATCGAGTGGCTTTACTCATACATACACACCATTTCACAATGATGTCTCTTTTAAAATAAAATTTTGTATGTTTCTCCCTTTATAACTAATTGATTATCTAATTGGGCTGGCCTATTGGGCCTTTCCAATTGGGCTTTAATGTGTGGCTTGGAGTGGGACCAAAAGAGACCAATAAGACACTAACTTTAATGGGCCTTGGGCTTTTCAGTCAACTCTTGACAAGCCCAAAGTTACCATTAATTATATTTAATACCACTATATAAATATAATTGCACTCTAAACCTTATTAATAAATTATATCCCAAGACCTTATTATACATGCAACCCCTTCATAAAATATTCGTAGTAATACAAAGTCATGAATGTAGATTGCTACTTTAAAGATTACTACATCTTAATCCTTCAGTATCTGGTTTAATCCGTTAAGTTATTCGTCATATATTTATAAAATCCAATTTCATAAATATATACTTTAATATCTCCTTACTAAAGTGGTTAGGTCTAACACTTTGAATAACCAAAACCATTAAACTTATCTCAAGGGAATATTTTATATCTCCGCTAAGAGATTATGAATTCCATCTTTAGAGTATATGTTCCATTAACGCTAAATGTGGCTGCCCAACATACTAAGGTTTTGATCGTGACTTTATATCTCACTCCTGATATATCAAAGCAACCTACATTTCATGATCAGGTCCATTATCCTCTCAGGATTAAAAGTTCATGCAAATAGAAGTCGTGAAATCTATTATTCATTTGACAATCGTTAGGAGAATAATAAATCTCACAACGATCTAGTTCAATATGTCTTGACTCTTAAAACATATCAACATATCAACTAGAAGTCTTTACTTCCATGATCAAGACAAATCATCTTAGTTGATATGTTATAGTCTTTGTAGATGAAATGCCCAATTTCATCACTGATTACGAACTATAATTTTGAGTTTACAAAGAACTTGTGATTTATATCTTCTGTGACTTTTCACATAAACCACATACTATGCATCTCATGGACTATATGAAAATGTCCAAATATTCATGTTGCCATTATTTTAGATAATAATAAAATAAATTTATTAATCATAACATTAAGTCATACATAGCATCGTACGATATGATTTAAGGGCATACATCCTAACATTTAATACGTCAAGAAACTTTGTTTCAAGATAAAATGTTGAAGCCATGCAATTCTGTCTAAGATTCAAGCCTGAAAAGTTCCTGTCATTAAAGCTCGACAGCAAGCCATCTATCAAGCCCAAAGAACTATCCCAGCCCCGTGGCTCAACTATTAGGATTAGTGTCCTTAAATCCTATTGTACGATGCCATGTATGATACTATGTATGACATTATGTATTAAATGATGTATGATTTAATATTATGATTAATAAAGTTGTTCTGTTATTATCTAAAATAATGGTAACATGAATATTCGGATATTATCAAATAGTCCATGAGATGCATAGTATGTGATTTATGTGATTTAGTCACAGAAGATATAAATCACAAGTTCTTTATAAACTCAGAATTTTGGTTTGTAGTCGGTGATGAAATTGGGCATTTCATCTGTGAAGACTATAACATATTAAACTAAGATGATTTGTCTTGATCATGGAAGTGGAGACTTCTAGTTGATATGTTGATATGTTTTAAGAGTTAAGACATATTGAACTGGACCGTTGTGAGATTTATTATTCTCTTAACGACTGTCAATTGAATAATAAATCCCACAACTTCTATTCACATGAACTCTTAATCTTGAGAGAATAATGGACCTGATCATGAAATGTAGGTTGCTTTGATATATCAGGAGTGAGATCTAAAGTAACGGTCAAAACCTTAGTATGTTGAGCAGCCACATTTAGTGTTGATGGAACATATATTCTTAAGATGAAATTCATAGTCTCTTAACGGAGATATAAAATATTCCTTGGAGATATAAAATATTCCTTTGAGATAAGTTTAATGGGTTCAGTTATTCAGAGAGTTAGGTCTAACCACTTTAGTAAGACTAAAGTATATATTTATGAAATTAGATTTCATAAATATATGATGAATAACTTAAAAGGATTAAACCAGGTACTCAAGGATTAAGATGTAGTAATTTACAAAGAAGCAGTCTATATTCATGACTTTGTATTACTACGAATATTTTATGAAGGGGTTCATGTATAATAAAGTCTTGGGATATAATTTATTAATAAGGCCTAGAGTGCAATTATATTTATATAGTGGTATTAAATATAATTAATGGTAACTTTGGACTTGTCAAGAGTTGACAGAAAAGCCCAAGGCCCATTAGAGCTGGTGTCTTATTTGTTCCCTTTTGGTCTTACTCCAAGTCACACACTAAAGCCCAATTGGGAAGGCCCTAAAGGCTAGCCCAATTAGATAATCAATTATGTGGAGAGAAACATACAGAATTTTATATAAGAATGAAATGGTTTGTATGTTCAAAAATGAATGAGAGAGACTCCTTAATATTCTCTCAAGAACAAACACATAGAACTGATTGAGAGACCATATATCTTGGGCATCAAGTGGAATTGGAGTGAAGATCAAAAGTGTTTCCAAATGCTTTTCTTCATTCGGTTTTGAAATTCACCATACCAAGGTACACTCTCTTGTTCATATATTCTGAAATTTACACAGCACATGTTATCATTTGCGAATGAAGTAGATCCATTAATTTTTCCGCTGCGTATGTTTTGTATGCGATACAAACATGTTATTATCCTACATCAACAGCAACTCGATAGATAGGCATCTGTCGTGGTTTATGAAAAATAGAATTTCAGTTCTGTTTTGACTCCAATCCGTGATTGTATATTTGGGCCTTCTTTTCTCACAACCCTAAACATATATAAGAATTGTTTTAAGGGCTATCAAAGGTAGCTTATGTGTGTGGCAAAGTTTGTTCATGCAAATTATGATTTGAGATAGTATTTGCCCTAGTTCACCTTTCTTGTGAAAAAGTTGCTAATTTTGTACACCGTGGAGTTTTGTGACTAAGCATCTTCTCGATCTTCATCGTGTGATGAACTGAAGAACTTTGCTACCAATATCCTTCTCTAGTTGATGATTGAAGTCGTGTACTAGGATCCGCATAATTGGTTAGTCACATACTGGGAGCCGTGCATTGAAAATGAGAGATTATCACTACAGAACAAGTCCAATTGGGTATTGGGGTAAAGGTTCAACTGTAGGTTGGTATAAGGTACTGGGATTCCTTTACTTGTAACTGCTTATTGTGATAATAGTGGATTCTCAGGAATTGTGACCTTAAAATCACCCGGTAGGGTTTTTGCGGTGTAGGTTTTCACCATTCGTAAACAAATCACCCTGTCAATTTATTTTCTGCTGCATACTTAGTTTAATTGGTGATTTGTTTGTGCTAACATGCGCTTTGCATGTTAATTAATTTAATTAATTCAATTGGCTAAATTAATTGGTTAATTTATCACAAGGGATTAATTCGTTTTTGGCCTATCAAGTGGTATCAGAGTAGGCACACTCTGATTAGGATTAATCTTTGTGGTGTTGATCCATTGACCCCTTTTTGTCATGTATAGAGGATAGTCTCTTATCATACCTTCTTTATTTGATAACATTAAATATGCATACTGGAAAGTACGCATGAGAGCTTTCTTGCAGTCTCTAGATAAGAAGGTGTGGCAAGCTGTAGAGATTGGCTGGACCAAGCCAAAGGAAGCGTTGGCCGATTGGGATGATGCTAAGATCAAGGCAGTAAACTTCAACAGTAGAGCATTGAATGCCTTATTCAGTGCAGTCACCAATGAGAAGTTCAAGAAGATATCCTCCATTGAAACTACCAAGGAAGCATAGACCATTCTTTAGATAACCTATGAGGAAACCAAGGCTGTCAAGGACTCAAAGCTTCAAAGGCTCACTACTAGCTTTAAAGAGATCAAGATAGAGGAGGACAAGTCATTTGATGAGTTCTATGCCAAGCTCAAAGACATAGTGAACTCAGTTTTTAATCTTGGGGAAACCATTCCTGAACCCAAAATTGTGAGAAGGGTGCTCAAATCTCTACTCGAGAGATTTCATGCCAAGATCACTGTAATTAAGGAATCAAAGGATATTGACAAAATCCCTTTGACAGAGCTAGTTGGAAATTTGTAGACCTATGAGTTGGGTTTGTCTAGGATTGGGAAGTTGAGCAAGAGCAAGAGCATGGCACTGAAGGCCAAGAGCAGTGATACTGATTATTTTTCAGCTGATGAGGATTCTAAGTTGAAGTCCAACATTACAAGGCAATTCAAGAAGTTCATGAAGAATGCTAATGCAAAGGGCTTCGACAAGGACCATAGATAGTTAAGTTATTCTCAGTCTAAAAATCAAGACAAAGAGAAGAAGGATTCAAGGGATGGCGGTCAGTACACTATTCCCTCAGGACCAATGTGCTTTGGGTGTCAAGGCTTCGGACATATGAAACAGGAGTGCTCCACATATATCAAGACCATTGGGAAGAGTAAGGCACTTGCTGCTACATTGAGTGACACCGATCCTATGGTTGATTTCAATAATGAGTATGACGGAATCCTAAATGCCTTCACTCCCACAATCAATCCTACTAAAGGGATTTTTGAAGATGTGGATGAAGAAGAAGAATTGGTGGAGTCCAAGTTTGAGAAGATGGATGAACAAGATGACATCCACACAGCTTATGCAAAGTTATACAGAAAAGCATGAGAGGTTGTATAGGTTGACCACCAAGAAGCTTAGTGATGTGGAGCTTGAACGTGAATAGCTTTCCACAAAGTTTGATGAATCCAATCAGACTATTGGAGTACTGAGGTTTGAGAATAACTTTTTGGCTGAGAAAATTAAGAAGCTTAAGGCAGAACTGTTCCAAGTCAAAGCTCAGCTGGAAAGGACTTCAAGCGCTAAGCTTGATGAAATGCTCAGTCTTCAAAAATCTACTTCGGATCGAACTGGTTTAGGGTATGATTTCTCTCCTTCTAATATTGCCTCTTCTAGTACTACTATTTTTGTTCCTCCTGCTAATAATGTTGAAACTAAGAACAATGATATTACAAATGATTTAGCTAGTGAGAACATAGACAAGGGTAAGTCTATCTTAGGAGCACCTCCTAAACTTGCTAAGAATGAGACTAAAAACCCTAGGGCTAAAAAGGCTAACTCTCAAAAGCCTAAACAGAAGAAGCAGCATCTCTGTCATCACTGTGGAGCAGCCAGTCATACTCGACCTAATTGCTATAAGTGGTTAGCCACTCAACAGAGCAACGACATGATCGCATCAGGAAACCAAAATCAGTTTCCACCTTCTTTTTCTCGTCTTGGAGATTTTCTCAAAGCCCTCATGATCCTTTGAACTTAAATGGTTTCAATTCTTCTCCCTCGCTACCTGTTCAAGGGTTCACTCAAAGGAAAGGTTTTTCAAAGGCGTGGAAGGAAAAGGGCTTGAAGTGATTCAATCACTTTTCTCTCTCTTTCTCTCTCTCTCTCTCTCTCTCTCTCTCTCTCTCTCTCTCTCTCTCTCTCTCTCTCTCTTTCTCTCTCTGTTTCTAATTGCATTACTTGTGTGTTTTTCTTTTGTGTTTTTGAGTCAGTCTAGTTTTATGCATTGCTTTGTTTTGTTTAACTTGTTTTTGTTTGGTTATTTTTCAGTTTTGCTTTGTTTTTTATTTTCAAATAAAAATAAATTAAAAAATTAAAAAATCAGAAAAATACAAAAACAGTGTGTGTTTGTGTACAGTGGTACTTGCATACTTTAGATGGCCATTGAAACAAATTTTTCTAAACTTTGTATCTTTTGTAGCTTAGATGAGCATCTCCATGCACAATTAAGCAAGTGAGCTTTGTGACTCGTGTTTGTGATGAGTAAGTTTAAGTAGTCTCTTGTACTTAACAGTTATATCACTCTTTTTGACAGGTTGGACTAGAAAATCCTAAGAGAAAGGCATAAATAACCATCTCACCACTGTTACCAGTTAATCATAATATGACATTTGTATGCTTCGGCATAGCAAAAGTGCAATGTCAAATGCTTAACATCACTGCGTATTTCTTTTCTCTCTTTTATATGCCCATGCATAACATGCTTAATAAAATATATATATATATATATATGCAAAGAAAAATAAAAAGCAAAAAGAACAAAATACTTTATATGATTGCAAGTGTGTATTCTAAGAGATGTGGGAGTTATAGGATGTATCTCGAAGGTGATAGTCCCCATAAGACAGTTATGATTGTGTGTGAGTTTAAGTGATTTTCTCATATCTCAAATCGTCATAACATGTATACACTTATGCAATCTTACGATGTTTTTCACATACAACATGCAATATTCTTTGCCACAATTGATACATGTGCAGGTACAATGTGATTTGGCCATCACAAGATTTACATGTGTTAATGTACGCTCACTAAACTGTCTTAACTCATTTTTGAAATATAAAATTGGTTAGACTTGTTTAGTGTGTGTATGTGTGTGTGTGTGTGTGTTTTGGGATCTATATGATTACATTTTTATCGTTGAGAGATGTTTTTGAGAGCTTAAAATGTTGTTTGAATCTTTCGTCGAGTTGCATGTTTAATTGCATTCATATCTGTGTTTTTCCTTTCTTGAAAAACTGTTTTTAAGCAATCTCGACAGCTCCTCGACAACTCTCGATACCTGGCTTATATATCGAGCTCATATGTTGCATTCTATTGCAATCTCGACACCTCTCGACAGCTAGGTGGATCGATTGAGAAATCTCCTATCTCCTTGATAGCTTCTCGACAGCTAGGTGGATCGATTGAGAAATTCTCTATCCCCTCAATAGCTCCTCGATACCTCCTCGATTTATCGAGCTTGTTTAGCTCTGCACACCTCTAGACACCTCTCGATAGCTGCATCTATCGAAGCTTTTAAATCTCGACACCTCACGACACCTCAATTTGTCAAGAATAACTGAACACCTATATACAGGTTTCAGCGCAATTTAATCCTCATTTTCTCGATCTCTCTCGATTTGTTCGTATCTCTCTCACTCCCAAAACCTCTCTCACTCACCTTAAACCTCTTCGTCAAGGATTTTTCAAGCTTATTCAAGTTTTTCTTCACTTGGTAAGTTTCTAATCCCTCATTTTCATGCATTTCATACTTTGTAACCTAAGTTTTTAGGATCTCTGCAAAATTTGGGGTTATTCAAAATCAAAGAGGTTTTTGTGAAATTTTTGGGATGGGTTTTGAAGATTTGATCTTACAAACTGTTGGGAAATCATCATGTTTGTATCGCATATAAAACATACGCAGTGGAAAATAAACGGATCTACTTCATTCGCAATTGATAACATGCACTATGTAGGTTTCAGAATTTAAGAACAAGAGAGTGTACCTTGATGCGGTGAAATTCAAAACCGAATGAAGAAGTACTCGGGAAGACTTTCAATCTTCACTCCAATTCCACTTGATGCGCAAGATGTGTGGTCTCTCAATCAGTTCTATGTTTCTAGAGAGAATATGAAAGAGTGTCTCTCTTCCTTAGGTCATATATATTTTTACTTATTAAACATACAAACCATTTTATTCTATATAAAATTCTGTATGTTTCTCTCCACATAACTGATTATCTAATTGGGCTAGCCTTTTGGGCCTTCCCAATTGGGCTTTAGTGTGTGGCTTGGAGTAGGACCAAAAGGGAACAAATAAGACACTAGCTCCAATGGGCCTTGGGCTTTTCTGTCAACTCTTGACAAGTCCAAAGTTACCATTAATTATATTTAATACCACTATATAAATATAATTGTACTCTAGGCCTCATTAATAAATTATATTCCAAGACTTTATTATACATGCAACCCCTTCATAAAATATTCGTAGTAACACAAAGTCATGAATATAGACTGCCACTTTGTAAATTACTATATCTTAATCCTTGAGTACCCGGTTTAATCCTTTTGAGTTATTCACCATATATTTATGAAATCCAATTTCATAAATATATACTTTAGTCTTACTAAAGTGGTTAGGCCTAACTCTCTGAATAACTGTACCCATTAAACTTATCTCAAGGGAACATTTTATATCTCCGTTAAGAGACTATGAATTCCATCTTGAGAATATATGTTCCATCAACACTAAGTGTGGCTGCCCAACATATTGAGGTTTTGACCGTTACTTTAGATCTCACTCCTGATATATCAAAGCAACCTACATTTCATGATCAGTTCCATTATTCTCTCAAGATTAAGAGTTCATGTGAATACAAGTCGTGAGATTTATTATTCAATTGACAGTCGTTAGGAGAATAATAAATCTCACAGCGGTCTAGTTCAATATGCCTTAACTCTTAAAACATATCAACATATTAACTAGAAGTCACCATTTCCATGATCAAGACAAATCATCGTAGTTAATATGTTATAGTCTTCGCAGATGAAATGCCCAATTTCATCACCGACTACGAACCAAAATTCTGAGTTTACAAAGAACTTGTAATCTATATATTCTGTGACTAAATCACATAAATCACATACTATGCATCTCATGGACTATTTGATAATGTCCGAATATTCATGTTACCATTATTTTAGATAAGAATAAAACAACTTTATTAAACACAATATTAAGTTATACATCATTTCTCACATAATGTCATACATAATGTCATACATAATATCATACATAGCATCATACAATAGGATTTAAGGGCACATATCCTAACACAAACTTCATACATTGCATTCCATGAGCTTTATAACAGTATTGTCATGCATTTAGATGTGTGTAACTGATTATGTGCTGATAGGTTTGGATTGGGCTGAGCCAATGATGCAATTACTATTGCATATTACATGCTCATGCATTTTCATACATACGTCCTTTACATTCAATGTATTTCTGTATATTTGGACTGTTTGGGACTTTTCTGAGTGTTTCTTTCTTCCCCCTCACTCTCTAGTTTACGTTACTTCGTCAATGGCACTAAAACGTAAGTCTGCTCTGTCCCAGAACCTTCTTCGTTCTGGGGCTTCCACTTCCTCCAATCCTACTCCTTCTACTGTTTAGTTCCATGATGAGCAAGCCCGAAAGGACTTCTCGGAGAACTTTTCTCGGACTTCTCCGACACTAAACTACCCATTGTCATTCATAGTCGGGGTTGGGAGTCACTGTGTGACGTCCCGGTCACATGTCCATCCGTGCTGATTTAGGAGTTTTACTCCAACATGCATGGACTTGATTATTCAGTACCTCTTTTCTTACTCACATTCGAGGTACGCATATAGTGGCCACACCGGAGTTGGTATCTGATGTGCTCCATGTCCAGAAGGTAGAGCATCCTGATTACTCCGGATGTGAGCGTCTGAGGACTGTGTCCAAAGACGAGTTGATCTCTGCTTCCTACGAGCGTCGTTCTGATTGGGGTGATCGTCAGTTTACACCGTGTTCAACCTTTGCTAAAGGTCCTAGATTCATAAACTTGGTGATGACCTTTGTTTTGCACCCTCTTTCTCACTATAACTCTATCACAAAGCCTCATGCTCGATTTTTACTTTCTTTGTTAGAGAATCTCACTATAGATTTTCCTTCACATTTTATTCTTTCTATTATGGATGTGTATAAGGATACGGCTACCTTTGATAAGCTCATCTTCCCTTCAGCTATCACGTGGATTTTATGCCATTTTTTTGTTCCTTTTCCTACATCTGACTACTTCACCGTTATGTGTGCCATTGATGTCGCTATCGTTAAACGGAGCGAGGCCCAGTTTCGATTAAGGCAATCTAGTATGGCAGCTCCTCCCACTCCTTTGGCTCCATCCACCTCCGCTCCCTCTACTTCAGCAGGAGCCTTGACAATCTCGCTAATGAGTTGTGTCAGGTGAGCACTCGTGTCGGCCGTATTGCTAGACGGCAGGCTCGCCTTGGTGGCTTTATTGAGTCTCCCTCTCCTCTGCCCGAGGCATCTGAGGACGACGACTCTGATGACGATGATGATGGTGACAATGGAGATGCTAGCTCTTCCAGCTCTGACAAGATGTCTACTTAACACTCTTACCCTTTGTCAGTTACGACAAAAAGGGAGAGTAGTTTTGGTTATGAGAGTAGTTATACTTATGGGGAGGGTCAATATAAGAGATTTTTGTTAGGGGGAGTATGCACATTGAGGGATGTAGTTGTTGGGTAATATACATGTTTGTATAGCATACAAAACATACGCAGCGGAAAATAAACGGATCTACTTCATTCGTAATTGATAACATGCACTATGTAGGTTTCAGAATATAAGAACAAGAGAGTGTACCTTGATGCGGTGAAATTCAAAACCGAATGAAGAAGTACTCGGGAAGACTTTCAATCTTCACTCCAATTCCACTCGATGCCCAAGATGTGTGGTCTCTCAATCAGTTCTATGTTTTCTAGAGAGAATATGAAAGAGTGTCTCTCTTCCTTATATATCATATATTATTACACTTATTAAACATACAAACCATTTTATTCTATATAAAATTCTGTATGTTTCTCTCCACATAACTGATTATCTAATTGGGCTAGCCTTTTGGGCCTTCCCAATTGGGCTATAGTGTGTGGCTTGGAGTGGGACCAAAAGGGAACAAATAAGACACTAGCTCCAATGGGCCTTGGGCTTTTCTGTCAACTCTTGACAAGTCCAAAGTTACCATTAATTATATTTAATACCACTATATAAATATAATTGCACCCTAGGCCTCATTAATAAATTATATCCCAAGACTTTATTATACATGTAACCCCTTCATAAAATATTCGTAGTAATACAAAGTCATGAATATAGACTGCCACTTTATAAATTACTACATCTTAATCCTTAAGTACCCGGTTTAATCCTTATGAGTTATTCACCATATATTTATGAAATCCAATTTCATAAATATATACTTTAGTCTTACTAAAGTGGTTAGGCCCAACTCTCTGAATAACTGTACCCATTAAACTTATCTCAAGGGAATATTTTATATCTCCGTTAAGAGACTATGAATTCCATCTTGAGAATATATGTTCCATCAACACTAAATGTGGCTGCCCAACATACTAAGGTTTTGACCGTTACTTTAGATCTCACTCCTGATATATCAAAGCAACCTACATTTCATGATCAGGTCCATTATTCTCTCAGGATTAAGAGTTCATGTGAATACAAGTCGTGGGATTTATTATTCAATTGAAAGCCGTTAGGAGAATAATAAATCTCACAGCGGTCCAGTTCAATATGTCTTAACTCTTAAAAAATATCAACATATTAACTAGAAGTCACCACTTCCATGATCAAGACAAATCATCGTAGTTAATAGGTTATAGTCTTCGCAGATGAAATGCCCAATTTCATCACTGACTACGAACCAAAATTCTGAGTTTACAAAGAACTTGTGATTTATATCTTCTGTGACTTTTCACATAAATCACATACTCTGCATCTCATGGACTATTTGATAATGTCCGAATATTCATATTACCATTACTTTAGATAAGAATAAAACAACTTTATTAAATACAATATTAAGTCATACATCATTTCTCACATAATGTTATACATAATATCATACATAGCATCATACAATAGGATTTCAGGGCACATATCCTAACAATCTCCCACTTGCCCTAAAGACTATTGTGCACTAATCTAACTCCCATTCCCTCGAAATGTGACTCGAAGGTCCTTTGAGTCAAGACTTTGGTAAAGGGATCTGCTAGATTATTTGCACTTTCAATCTTTGCTACCACCACATCTCCACGAGCAACAATGTCTCGAATGATGTGGTACTTTCTCTCAATGTGCTTTCCTTTCTTATGATTCCTTGGATCTTTGGATTGTACAACCGCTCAACTATTGTCACAAAACAATGTAATAGGAACTTGCTCCATTCTCACTACACCAAGATCAGAATGGAATTTCTTGAGCCAAACAGCTTCCTTTGCCGCCTCACAAGCAGCAACATATTCAGCTTCCATGGTAGAGTCCGCAATAAAAGATTGCTTAACACTCCTCCAACTTATGACTCCACCTCCCAAGGTGAATACACATCCTGACGTGGACTTTTTGAAATCTAGATCTGATTGAAAGTCTGAATCTGTATAGCCAATGGGAATCAAATCCTCACAACGGTAAACAAGCATATAATCTCTCGTTCTCCGTAGATACTTGAGAATATGATTTACAGCTTGCCAATGTTGTGGTCCTGGATTTGATTGATATCGGCTGACCATGCCAACTGAAAAACAGATATCCGGTCTAGTACAAAGCATGGCATACATGAGACTTCCTACTGCAGAAGCATAAGGAACTTGTCTCATCATTTCTTCTTCCTCTTGAGTCTTAGGCCTTTGGTCATCAGACAGAGGAACTCCATGTCTGAAAGGAAGTAATCCTTTCTTGGAGTTTTGCATGCTAAACCGTTCTAGAACCTTATCTATATATCCAGCTTGTGATAAGCCTAGCATCTTATTCTTACGATCTCGCCAAAGCTTGATCCCTAGAATAAAGTTAGCCTCACCCAAGTCCTTCATATCAAATTGGCTTGACAACCAAACCTTTACTGATGACATTACACCTACATCATTTCCAGTGAGTAGAATATCATCAACATAAAGCACTAGGAACATTACTACTTTGTCTTGATGTATTTTGTACACACATGGTTCATCAAGATTTTGTTCAAAACCAAATGATTTGATTGCTTGATCAAATCTGATGTTCCATGACCTAGATGCTTGCTTAAGTCCATAAATGGACCTATTCAACTTGCATACCATATGCTCTTGGTTCTTTGCTATGAAACCTTCTGGTTGCTTCATATAGATTTCTTCTTCATGATTGCCATTAAGAAATGCAGTCTTGACATCCATTTGCCAAATCTCATAATCATAATGAGCAGCAATGGATAAGAGAATTCTGATAGATTTAAGCATTGCTACTGGTGAAAAGGTTTCCTCATAATCAATACATTCTTTTTGAGTATACCCTTTTGCCACTAGTCTTGCTTTAAAGGTTTCAACCTTTCCATCTATCCCTCTCTTCCTCTTGTAAACCCATTTGCAACCAACAAGTTTAATGCCGTTAGGCGCCTTTACAAGATTCCAAACTAATTTCATTTCTTGGACCCAATGATGTGCATCTATATCATTCATTGCTTCTTCATAAGTGTAAGGATCAGTTTCGGCCTCCTCTGAGATAGCCTCATAAGTCTCTCTAAGACCTATGAATCTTATAGGTGGCCTAACATTCCTCCCACTACGACGAGGCAACTGTGTACTAGACATCTCATGAGTAGTATCTTGTGGTGTATCCAATACAGCCATATCATCCCTAGTTTCAACCATTGGTTGTTCAATTACAGGTTCATTAATTTCAGCCAAGACAACTCTACTTCTAGGAGTGAAATCATTCATATAGTCATTTTCCAAGAATTTGGCATTTGTACTAACAAACACTTTATTATCTTTATAACTATAGAATAAACCTCCAACAGTTCCTTTTGGATACCCTACAAAGAATACCACTTCTGTTTTAGACTGTAACTTGTCAGACTTTCCTTTTAACACATGTACTGGACAACCCCAAATATGGAGATGTCTCATACTAGGCTTACGCCCATTCCAGAACTCTACAGGTGTTTTAGGAACAGACTTTGAAGGTACTAAATTCAGAAGATACATTGCAGTATTTAAGGCATATCCCAAAAAGAAGTTGGTAGAGTCGAATAACTCATCATGGACCTAACCATATCTAAAAGAGTCCTATTCCTTCTTTCCGCTACACCATTTTGTTGTGGAGTTCCAAGTGCAGTCAATTGAGATAAAATCCCATTTTCAGTTAAGTAATCCTTAAAATCCCAAAGAAGGTATTCGCCACCACGATCAGATCGAATGGCCTTTATGCGTTTACCCAATTAATTCTCAACTTCAGCCCTAAACTCTTTGAACTTTTCAAAGGCTTCGGACTTTCGTTTCATTAGGTACACATAACCAAATCTAGAGTAATCATCAATGAATGTAATGAAATACTCATAGGCACCTCTTGCTTGGATTGACATAGGACCACAAACATCCGTATGAACTAATTCTAGCAACTCTTTGGCTCTTCTACCTTTTGTATTAAAATGTCGTTTGGTCATTTTGCCTTCCAAACAAGATTCACAAACTGGAAATTCATCAAAGTCCAATGGCTCTAAGAGACCATCTTTGATCAGTCTTTGAATTCTGTTTGGATTAATATGACCCAAACGCAAGTGCCAAAGATATGCATCATTAGTAGAAAGAAACTTTCTCTTTAATGATTTTACATGAGAGTTATTATCTAATTCAGAATTATATAATTCATGCTTATCAGGAGTTAAAATATAAAGACCATCCACAATATTGCCAGAACAGATAAATGTTTTACCTTTCTTTATTACATCATTGTCTTTAAGGATAACACAATATCCACTTTTACCTAAATAAGTTGCAGAATTTAAATTCCTACGAACATTAGGTACATACAGACAGTCTTGCAATATTGAAACTCTAGTTTCAAAACATAAATTAAACACTCCAATAGCTACAACTGGAATCCTACTCCCATCAGTCAAGGTCAGAAACAACTCTCCTTCTTTAAGTCTTTTGGTCTCCTGGAACCCCTGCAAAGAATTGCAGATATGATTAGTACAACCTAAATCCACACACCAGGAATCCGTGGGATTTTGTACCAAACATATTTCAAGAAGGAATGAAATTTTCATACCCTTATTGGCAGCCTTGAACTTTGGACAATTTCTCTTCCAATGTCCTTTCTCACCACAATGGAAACATTTTCCTTTCAGCTTCTTTCCTTTGTCGGCAACTCCTAAGACAATTTGTTTACCCTCCTGCTTAGTGAAGTCCTTCTTCTTCTTCTTCTTACCCTTGCCTTTTGACTTAGGTTGAGAAGTAGAAGCTTCACCCACATTGGCTTCAACATTAGAAGTACCAAAGATGCCTTCTGCCGCTACCAACTCATTCATTAATTTAGAAAAAGAATAAATCTTTTTGTTCATGTTATAATTAAGTCTGAATTCCTTGAATGATTCCGGTAGTGACCGGAGTATCATATCCACTTGGGATTCTCCATCATTGTCGGCACCCAAAACTTCTAAAGTATTCAAATTAGAGATCATTGTAAGACAATGCTCTCTCACTGAACTACCTTCAGCCATTTTGGTATTATAAATTTGCCTCATGGTTTCTTGCCTTGCAGAACGGCCTTGCTCACCAAACATCTCCTTCAGACTTAGCATAATGTCCGAAGCTAGTTCTACATCCTACATTTGATACTGTAGAACATTTGAGATGGACGCTAGGATGTAGCACTTGGCCATTTCATTAGATTTCTGCCAACGATCATATCGTTGTTTTTTCTTAGGAGGAGCATCTAATGAAGGAAAGCTAGGACATGGTTGAGTAAGCACATATTTGTGCTCTTCAGCTGTGAGAACTATGTCCAAGTTTCTTTTCCTGTCAACATAATTGGTTCCAGTCAGTTTGTTTTGGTTAAGAATGCTAACCAGTGGGCTAAATAATGCCATGTTCAAATCTGAAAATAATAAACATGAATATAATAAGTAAACTGGACATTATCAATTTAGCATATAAACATATAGTATGGAACCTTAATAAAACCATAATATAATATATGCAACGATAACCCAATCCCATACTCAATATCCCTCAGCATAGAGTGAACATTAAATACTATGATTGATTGAGAACTATTCTCATTATTAGTGCTATCATGATAACTCTTATCAAACACTTAATAATATGCCGTTATACATTTGGCCTCTAAATGATTATAGCAAGAACTCAGCATAGAGGAAACTATAATATTTAGTCTAGTGTATACCATTGTCTAGAATCATGTGTAGCCACATTTCATCTCCTTAACAGGCTTATCATGTAGTACCATGATACAAAACACCCTCCGCATGGAATGCAAAGCTCGAAGCTAAGACAAGGTGTTTGATCAAACCACTATAAACCAAGAAATTCAATCTTGTAGGACCATGAAATACATATTCTCCTTATGGAATGCAAAGCTCGAAGCTAAGACAAAATATATATTTCATACTACTATGAACCAACAATGAAGGCCGTGAGATCCAACCCTTGTATCTCTCTCCCACTAGATATTTTAAATTAAAGGTTTTTATCTTTTAAACATGCATAAACTAATTATACACAACCTTGCACTTTTTCTTTCTTTCGATCGATCGAATGTGCCCCTCGATCGGTCGAAAAAATTAAACAATTTGAACTAAACCTTCTGTCTGATTCGATTGATACTCGATCGCCTCTCGATCGATCGAAAAGAAAATTCGATCGATCGACTATCAATCGAATATTAATCGATTCAAAAGATTGATCACTGTTTCACTCGATCGATCGAAAGTAAATTTCGATCGATCGAAACTCGTGAAACTCGAATTTCCAGAATTTCTCTAAGGAAGTTTTCAACGGTTTTGCATGAATAAACAACCATCATACGAAAATGATAGACAGAAATTGATATCAAAACTGAAATCTATTGATGCTATAGCCTTAAAGATCAATTTAACATTCTTAAATTCATATTTAAACAACATCATAATATCAATATCAGTTTTTATCAAATCATAGTTTCAACAACCATGCAGAAAATTAATTGTATAATCCTCTATCAACTTGAAACTATAATCTCTAATTCCAAAACTCACAAAACATGTTATACAGATACAACATGAAGACCGCTCTGATACCAATGTTGGGTAATATACATGTTTGTATCGTATACAAAACATACGCAGCAGAAAATAAACGGATCTACTTCATTCGCAATTGATAACATGCACTATGTAGGTTTCAGAATATAAGAACAAGAGAGTGTACCTTGATGCGGTGAAATTCAAAACCGAATGAAGAAGTACTCGAGAAGACTTTCAATCTTCACTCCAATTCCACTCGATGCCCAAGATGTGTGGTCTCTCAATCAATTCTCTGTTTTCTAGAGAGAATATGAAAGAGTGTCTCTCTTCCTTATATATCATATATTATTAAACTTATTAAACATACAAACCATTTTATTCTATATAAAATTCTGTATGTTTCTCTCCACATAACTGATTATCTAATTGGGCTAGCCTTTTGGGCCTTCCCAATTGGGCTATAGTGTGTGGCTTGGAGTGGGACCAAAAGGGAACAAATAAGACACTAGCTCCAATGGGCCTTGGGCTTTTCTGTCAACTCTTGACAAGTCCAAAGTTACCATTATTTATATTTAATACCACTATATAAATATAATTGCACTCTAGGCCTCATTAATAAATTATATCCCAAGACTTTATTATACATGTAACCCCTTCATAAAATATTCGTAGTAATACAAAGTCATGAATATAGACTGCCACTTTGTAAATTACTACATCTTAATCCTTGAGTACCCGGTTTAATCCTTATGAGTTATTCACCATATATTTATGAAATCCAATTTCATAAATATATACTTTAGTCTTACTAAAGTGGTTAGGCCTAACCCTCTGAATAACTGTACCCATTAAACTTATCTCAAGGGAATATTTTATATCTCCGTTAAGAGACTATGAATTCCATCTTGAGAATATATGTCCCATCAACACTAAATGTGGCTGCCCAACATACTGAGGTTTTGACCGTTACTTTAGATCTCACTCCTGATATATCAAAGCAACCTACATTTCATGATCAGGTCCATTATTCTCTCAAGATTAAGAGTTCATGTGAATACAAGTCGTGAGATTTATTATTCAATTGACAGTCGTTAGGAGAATAATAAATCTCACAGCGGTCCAGTTCAATATGTCTTAACTCTTAAAACATATCAACATATTAACTAGAAGTCATCACTTCCATGATCAAGACAAATCATCGTAGTTAATATGTTATAGTCTTCGCAGATGAAATGCCCAATTTCATCACCGACTACGAACCAAAATTCTGAGTTTACAAAGAACTTGTGATTTATATTTTTTGTGGCTTTTCACATAAATCACATACTATGCATCTCATGGACTATTTGATAATGTCCGAATATTCATGTTACCATTACTTTAGATAAGAATAAAATAACTTTATTAAATACAATATTAAGTCATACATCATTTCTCACATAATGTTATACATAATATCATACATAGTATCATACAATAGGATTTTAGGGCACATATCCTAACAGTAGTGAAGATATTTTGTATCTTTCTTTTCTTTTTATTTTAGATACATTGTTTATGTACCTTAAGTCTTGTGATCATTTTGACATACATGTACTTATATCGGGTGGTTTATATATATTGATGTATGTTCTTTCACCTACCCTTACATGTGTTGTTTCTGTTCTTTTTTTATACACATGCTTCTTATATATATTGTATGCAATCATTATTTCTGTTTCATGCAAAGATGCCTTGATGATTTTTGTTTAAAGTGTTTTAGAAATACAGGTTGTCAAAGTCCTTCTTGCCAACGACTCTCTTCTTGCAAAGTTTTTCAAGAGTTTGTGTTAGGATAGAATTTATTGTATTCAACAAGTGAATAAGTTGAGTGATTTATGACTTCTCTCATACATTCATTTATTTGTTGTGATTTTATCACGGATTGTAAAAGGGGGAGATTGTTAGGACATATGTGATTCACTTGTTAGGAACATATGTCACCATTTTATGTAATTGGCTAATCATTTGACAAAACACACTTTACTTGTATTTGGATAGATCTAGGATGTGTTTAATACGTCAAGAAAGTTTTTTCCAAGATCAAGTGTTGAAGTCATGCAAGTCTGTCCAAGATTCAAGTCTGAAAAGTGCCTGTCATTAAAGCTCGACAGCTGCGCATTTGTCGAGGTTTATGAAAAATAAAATTTCAATTCTGTTTTGTCTCCAATCCATGTTTGTATGTTTGGGCCTTCTTTTCTCAGAACCCTAAACATATATAAGGATTGTTTTAAGGGCCGTCAAAGGTAGCTCATGTGTGTGGCAAAGTTTGTTTATGCAAATTGTGACCGGAGACAGTATTTGCCCTAGTTTATCTTGCTTATGAAGAAGTTGCTGTGTTTGTACACCATAGGCTTTTATGACCAAGCATCTTCTCGATCTTCATCATGTGATGAACTGAAGAACTTTGCAACTAACATCCTTCTCTAGTTGGTAATTGATGTCGCGTACTAGGATCTACGCAATTGGTTAATTACGTACTAGGAGTCATGCATTGAAAAGGAGAGATTATCACTACATAATAAGTTCAATTGGGTATTGGGGTAAGGAGTCAACTGTAAGTTGGTATAAGGTATTGTGATTCATTTACTTGTACACCGCTTGTGTTAGGATTAGTGTCCTTAAATCCTATTGTAAGATGCCATGTATGATATTATGTATGACATGATGTTTGACTTAATATTGTGATTAATAAAGTTTCTTTATTCTTATCTAAAATAATGGAAACATGAATATTTGGATATTATCATATAGTCGATGAGATGCATAGTATGTAATTTATGTGATTTATTCATAGAAGATATAGATCACAAGTTCTTTGTAAACTCAGAATTTTGGTTTGTAGTCGGTGATGAAATTGGGCATTTCATCTGCGAAGACTATAACATGGAAGTGGAGACTTCTAGTTGATATGTTGATATATTTTAAGAGTTAAGACATATTGAATTGGACCGCCGTGAGATTTATTATTCTCCTAACGACTGTCAAATGAATAATAAATCCCACGACTTATATTTACATGAACTCTTAATCCTGATAGAATAATGGACCTGATCATGAAGTGTAGGCTACTTTGATATATCAGGAGTGAGATCTAAAGTATCGGTCAAAATTTCAGTAATTTGGGCAGCCACATTTAGTGTTGATGGAACATATATTCTCAAGATGGAATTCATAGTTTCTTAACTGAGATATAAAATATTCCCTTGAGATAAGTTTAATTGGTTCAATTATTCAGAGAGTTAGGCCTAACTACTTTAGTAAGACAAAAGTATATATTTATGATATTAGATTTTATAAATATATGATGAATAACTTTAAAAGGATTAAACTGGGTACTCAACGATTAAGATGTAGTAATTCACAAAGTGGCAGTCTACATTCATGACTTTGTATTACTACGAATATTTTATGAAAAGGTCGCATGTGCAATAAAGTCTTGGGAAATAATTTATTGATAAGGCCTAGAGGACAATTATATTTATATAGTGGTATTAAATATAATTAATGGTAACTTTGGACTTAAATATAGTGGCATTAAATATAATTATTGATAAGGCCTAGAGTGCAATTATTCGTTCCCTTTTGGTCCCACTCCGAGCCACATACTAAAGCCCAATTGAAAAAGCCAAAAAGGCTAGCCCAATTAGATAATCAGTTATTAGGGAGAAACATATAGAATTTAATATGTGAGAGAAACTTCTTCAAAAAATGAATGTATGTGAGTGTTGGACACTTTCTTATTCTCCCTAGAACAAACACATATAACTGATTGAGAGACCACACATCTTAGGCATTAAGTGGAATTGGAGTGAAGATTAAAAGTTTTCCCAAGTGCTTTTCATCTTCAGTTTTGAAATTTCACCATACCAAGGTACACTCTTGATTCTATATTCTAAAACTTACATAGCGCATGTTATCAATTGTGAATGAAGTAGATCCGTTAATTTTCCGCTGCGTATGTTTTGTATGCGATACAAACATGTATTTTTCCTTCAGCTTGTTGTGATAATAGTGGATTCTTAGGAGTGGTGACCTTAAAATCACCCGATGAGGTTTTGCCGTATAGGTTTTCCTCATTCATAAAAAAATCACCGTATCAATTTATTTTCTGCTGCATACTTAGTTTAATTGGTGATTTGTTTGTGCTACCAGGTGCTTTGCATGTTAATCAATTTAATTAATTCACTTGGCTAAATTAATTGGTTAATTTATCACAAGGGGTCAATTTGTTTTTGGCCTATCAAGAACCGGAGATGCACTTTGACAAGGAGGTAAGAACATCAAAAACTTTCTTGAACAACTTACTATTTTCTCCCAAATCCGGTTTTGCTTTCATAGCACAACTTCCAAAAAGCTCAAGTTTCTCTTTTCTTTTGATTCTTTTAAGAGCTTGAAACTTAAAGCAATGAGCTTTTAAATGACCAAAGGCATCACAATGGTGACAAACAATGGGTTTAGGTCTACTAGGACTTTTAGGGAGGGATCCAGCAACATGGTTTTATTCTCTCTTCAACTTGGAATATTGAGGTCTTATGTGACCTATCACACCGCTATGGTGGCAAGTAGGAACAAACTTAGATCCACTCAACTCCCTAGGATGAGACCTAAATGAAGGCTTAGGCTTAAGAGTCTTTCTCTCCACTTTTTGGTTTCTTTTGTGTGGAGGAACGTACACCAATTTGTCTTTAGAGATAGAACTCACAATAGGCACAAAATCGAGCAACACAACATGATTGCAACAAAGTTTTTCTTCATTTTTAGAAACAAGTTCAGCAGTCAAATACTTGGCATGCATCTTAAGAGATTCATTTTCACATTTAAGATCATCAACAAATTTTTTAGACAAAACAAGTTTAGCATCCAAGTCCATATTCAAACATTCAAACTCTTTTAGCTTTTCAAGAGAATGTTCAACAAGTTTCTTATACTTTTCATCCAATTTGTTGGATTCATTGAGCTTAGCAATCAAATCATCCTTTTCACAAATAAACTTGCTTAAATTCTCATGAAACTTCTTAGCCTTTTTCTTCAAGAGTTTGACATTTGGAATTTCAACAATACTCAAAGATTCATGTAACATGTCATCACAATCATGAGGATTAATACTCATAAAGGCATTTTTACAAACACATGCCATGTTACAATCAACAACATCCATAAAAACATATAAAGCACTATCCATAGCAATAAACACAAGGGTCAACGATCACACTTAGGTAATGAAACCAAAAACAAGTGTACCTGCTCTGATACCAATTGAAAACTCACTTAGTGTATAAAACACTTGTGAATATTTAGACCCCCAAAAACAAAATTTCCAAAACAAACTTATATTCAAACAATGTATGTGCAAAATATGAAATATAAGCAATACCCAAATTATCAAATTACTCTAAGCCATTAATTAATCACAACTAGCAGAAATTAATAGCTAAGAGTAAGGAAAAGAGAGATGCAAACACAAGATAACACCAGCACATGTTATCGAAGAGAAAACTAAAGAACTTGGCAAAAAACCTCTCCACCGCCCTTTAAACAGTAAATGATCCACTAGAAAATTAGTTGGGATACATGAATAGTAATAGACCTTTCAAGCCTAATCTACCAAGTGCACCTAAGCCCTCCACGCTTCTTGCTCCAACAAGGTTACGCCGAACCGTGTCTTCTCTAGTTTTTTGGATCCCGCAATTAGCCCATTACATCAACCAATATAAATTGGCTCTCTTTTGAACTGCTTCCCAAACACCAAGAACCTTCTCAGCACTCTAAATTTGGTGAGGTAAGGATTTGGTTTGTAATCCTCTCATGGGTATGACAATGGAGAGAGTGAAAGTCGAGGAATTTGGAGAATCAAATGTATAAGATTGTGGATGAATCAATATTGTTTTTCTCTAAGGTTTCTCTCTCAAAATTCTCTCTGAAAGCTCTCTACATTTCGTGGGTATAAGAGTATTTATAATAGGGCATGAGATGGAATGTGAAAAGTCATTTTTCAGCAAAACAGGGTGCACAGGCGAGTACTTCATGACTGGGATGAGTCGCGAGTTCCAGTCGCTAGTTACCAAACTAGGCCAAACTATACTTTTTCTCCTGTAGTGATCCAGCTGTCCTGACTCTTCATCTTCCTGCATGCTTCACATGTGTGCTTCATTTTGGCAAGTCACCACTCGCGAGTCAGTTGCGAATCCAGTTGCGAGTCACCTTCTTGTTGTACACTCTTGGTCAAATCTTCACATTCTCTCACACACAACCCTTACATTATTCCTACCTAAATACAGGATTTCTAAATGGTGAATTACAAGCAAATTTGGCACGGAATAAAGCCAACACATAGTTGAATAAATTCAACTTTACAAAATCTATAATTAGCAGTCTAGGATTTAACATGAGCTTCATTTAACTCAAGCTTCGTTGGGCTTTCCTTTTCGGCCTTTTAAGTACCTTGTATTTGCAGCTGAGCAATATGGGTTGGGTTGGATTGAGATATAAATGGACTGAAAGATGAGAAATGAATGTGGACTTTTATCTTTTTATATTTCCAATCTTTTTTTTTAATTATTATTATTTTTTTATATAAAAGATAGGCAGAGTTGCCTCAAATGTTTTAGTTGCATTGCATGCTTTAGTTGGAGTTCTTTCTGTCGTTTGACCATTAACTTCTTTCGTAATTGATCAGAAATCTAACTTGGATCTCACACAGTACCCTTAATCTCTGGTTGTAGATGGATGCTAGGCCTACAGGAGAATGGAGAAACATCAAGTGATTCACTTGCCTGGCCAAAGGGAACCATAGTGCAGATACATTTTTTTTTTTAATGTGTAGTGCAGATACTTTCGCCTGAAAAGGGTAAAACTTAAACTCTTTCCTTTTATTTTTTCCTTCATTTATAAAAGTACTCCCTCCTTTGTGATGTACCTGCTTTTAACCTGCCCGCGTTGTTCCTTTGATTACCATTTTCTTTTTCTTTTTGTGAAACAAAAGTAGTTGGAGATGAGGGGATTTGAATCCTGGATATTTTCATTGAAGACATTAGAAAATGTCAACTAATTGAGTTACAATACTCTTGGCTTTGATTAGCATTAGCTTTAAGTAAAATCAATCAACCAAAAAGGAAAAAGGAACCTTTGGATGGTGTTAATATTCACCTTTCCTGCGGAATTGCTTTCGCGTTTAAACTTTTGACCAATTTACTGTAGACGCACTAAAGTTTATTTTTCTTTCTATTACAATTAAGCATCCATAATTATTAGGAAACTGAATCTCATATTAATAAAGACAAGCACATATCACAATCATATGAAACACCACAAAATGGTAAAGAACAGTTAATCTACTGCGCAAAAATAAGAAGTAGATGACATACAGAAAAAAATCACCGGGCCTTCAATCTTGTATTTTATATTACTCAAAGTAGTCAGATTTGCCAAATCTCTCGTGAATGAATCCCGTTTTTGAATTTTCTTGACAATCCTCACAATAGATGAAAAGATAAGATTAATAATGGCGAAATTATACATTGTGACTGCTCCTCTAGTTGAGGAAACACATTACTTCCACGCAAAACTAGGTAAAATTGCAAATTGCAATGCGTCAACCAGTAAAATCAACTTAACTTAAGACAAACTATGAGTACTCCCTTTTTTTTCCACATAAAGTGTCCTAAAGAAGTGATTCAATGAGCAAAGCAAGGGGTCCTCAAAGCACAAAGTGGGTTCAATCAATCAAAAGTGATTAATTATTGCTTAATATAAAAGGTTAAAGGGTTCACTTTTTGTAAACAACTATATTATTGTTTTCCAGTTCAGTTCCTTATTTTCTGTTGATCCTTCTTTATGTAGCAAACCAATAAAACTCAAACGTTTGAAGAAAACTGGTCTAATTTGGTTAATCTAATTAGTAATTAAGCATACATAATAGTCATCATTCGAAATATTTATATGCTATAGTTCACCGAGTTGAGGTACAGCAACTAGGGTCTTCTGGGAAGAGATGAATATGATGTAACAAAGGGTGATAAAAAGCATTTACCATTAGTCACAAAGTGTTGTTTCTCCGCATATGAACCAGTGAGACCAGCTAATATATTTATAATTAAATAGACTTATTAGAGGCTAGATTTTGCATTTGTCTTCTTTTTACGGTGAAGATATTACTTGCACTTTTGGGATGCAAAAGAGGCTAAAGTGATTTGGTTGATAAAGACATTGATTACTAGTTTGTTTGCTAGCTAGAACACTGAACTAATGCTTGTAGGATAGTCGTTGATTCAACCATGCAATAGCAAAAGAAATTTTCTTATATAGCCAGTTGATTTTAAACTTTTCTACTTTTGTTTCTGCCCTTTCTAGCTGGGGTAATGGTAGACCCACGTATCTTTTCGCCTTTGACAACAATAGTTCTCATTCTACTAAGTTTGCATGATTTTTATAATTAAATATGCTAACAAAGAAATAAATAAACCAGGTTATTTGTTTAAAACTTTCTCCAAATAATCAAATCAGATCGAGATCAGAAAATGTTCCAAAGTTAATTCCAATTAAAATGATGATGTCACATTTTAATTCTCTGGCTTAGATTTAAGACATACTAGTCGCTAATTTGTGCGATGCACGGGAAAGTTATTGATAACTTCCCTAATATGAAAAAAAAAAAAAAAAATCAATATCATGGTATAATTTATATACCAAACCAATAAAATCTATCACATGCACTAAGATATTGTGATAACCAAGAGCTTGAGATCATATTTAAAAAATATATAACTGATATAAGCACACTCCAATACAATTAATTACACAAATATAGTTAACTCCATACTCATTCAATCATATATCTTTCATAAATTATATTAATCATTCTTGATGTCCAAGATGTATCTAAATACTAACATTGCCAGTAAATAAAGATACTCAACCTTAATGGCATTGAAAAGGCAACATGATGCCAATTTAGACAACTGCTAAAATCATCACTTTCCATTATTGAGAAAGGGAGAGGTGGCTATTGTGTTGCATCTCTTAAGAAGAATCTACCCTCTACATTTCTTTTAATGAAAGCGACCCATAACAAAATAGATGTACCATGTTAAAAGCATGCACATTTGGGACATTAAAAGTAAAGGAAAATGAACCCATCTAAAGTTTTTTGCTCTTCCTCTTGATGTTAACTTTTCCTGCAACATCTAGAATCAAATTTATGTACTCCTCAAAACCTGTTAGATATAAAAATTAACATTTGAACAAATTTACATGTATTCACTTAAAATTGTAAAAGATGCTAAAAATTAGATTGATATTAACATTTTAACCAAAATTCAACATTTTAATGATGTACATCAATCAGCAATTTTGCCATTATTAGTTGCAACATATATCTTTTTATTTGTGACAAATATGGTGAAATTTTGGCCATCAAATTTTACTCAAAAGCCATGATTAGACAAACAAAAAAATTATGTGTTCACAAAGATTTCAAAGTTGTCAAGATGTAAATTTGACAATATCACCCCTAAACTTGCTTAATATACATAATATATAGCAAAAATACTCATCATAAATGTTATTAAAAATCTCAAACAGCAAATTACAACCCTTTTCATAATATATATAAATATATATATATATATATATATATATATATTAAAAAGACTATCCTTAACATTTTATCTTCAAAACATTATAACAGGGAATACTGCAAAAATTTGGAATGATTTACCTATATATAGCTTAACCATACTTGCTACTCCATATAATTCAAATTAAGACGTTTGATTTCCCCCCCTCATCACTCAAACAGGTTATCAACTAAAATTTTAAGAATAGCATTACATGCAAAACCTAGAAAAGCCCAACATTGAAAAGGATGAAATCAATAATTAAAAGTCTCTAAAAAACATTACCCCTATCATACAATATCCAATACAACCACTTTTAATAAGCACTATGAAAAGCAAATATATAACAAAATACCTAATCTACAAAAATCTTTAAAACCAAATCAAACAAAAAGTCAATAATTTTTCTAAAATTTTTTAATCTAGCCAATGAATTAGACAAAGGCATAACACATCCTCAGAAGCATAGACAATTGAGATAGAAATCATCACTTCAAAATTAAATTCAATCCTAAACAATGAAATAAACATGAGACCTAAGATTAAGATTTAAAACCCATTTTCTTTTTCCCTTAGACTCAATATCAACAAATCTATATTAATCATTAAACCATTAACTAATGCAACGTTTATTAAAATTAAATAACCAGATAAAATATTTTAACATAAAAAACAAAAGGAAAATATCATACCTGAAGGTCAAATGTCGTTTCCAAACATTTCAAAGGCTTCATACTCCTCCATCTCCACCTCTACATCTACCGCTACTTTTTCCAACAATTCTAACCTAAAACACCAAAATAACCAAACCTCCTAAAATAAAGTCGTTTAATGCAATCTTTTTTAAATTAAGTCACTAAAATAACAACAAATGACTAACAGCAAGATCCTTTAGAAAACCAATTATAAATAGTTCAAGGCTTCCAAAATTTGAGACTTTCAAGTTTCTTCTAGATTAGATAACTATAAGTTAGGCTGATTATACTCTTTTGGTAGTATTGCCTGGCAGATCTACTGTTCAAACATTACAATGATTCCAAATCAACCCTTCAATATTCTATCATCAAAATGGAATTCAGCCGGTAGCTTCGAAAAGAATTTGATTTGCAAAGGCCACCTACCATTGTTTGGGTCTCTTTCAAAGAAAGAAATCAGTCAAGAGCATTTATGAATATAATAAGTCTAGAGGATAATTCAGTGATATAACTGTTAGGAAATCATCATGTTTGCATCGAATACAAAATACACACAGCGGAAAATAAACGGATCTACTTCATTCGCAATAGATAACATGCACTATGTAGGTTTTAGAATATAAGAATAAGAGAGTGTACCATGATGCGGTGAAATTCAAAACCGAATGAAGAAGTACTCGGGAAGACTTTCAATCTTCACTCCAATTTCACTTGATGCCCAAGATGTGTGGTCTCTCAATCAGTTCTATGTTTCTAGAGAGAATATGAAAGAGTGTCTCTCTTCCTTATGTCATATATTATTACACTTATTTAACATACAAACCATTTTATTATATATAAAATTCTGTATGTTTCTCTCCACATAACTGATTATTTAATTGGGCTAGCCTTTTGGGCCTTCCCAATTGGGCTTTAGTGTGTGGCTTGGAGTGGGACCAAAAGGGAACAAATAAGACACTAGCTCCAATGGGCCTTGGGCTTTTCTGTCAACTCTTGACAAGTCCAAAGTTACCATTAATTATATTTAATACCACTATATAAATATAATTGCACTCTAGGCCTCATTAATAAATTATATCCCAAGACTTTATTATACATGCAACCCCTTCATAAAATATTCGTAGTAATACAAAGTCATGAATATAGACTGCCCCTTTGTAAATTACTACATCTTAATCCTTGAGTACCCGGTTTAATCCTTTTGAGTTTTCACCATATATTTATGAAATCCAATTTCATAAATATATACTTTAGTCTTACTAAAGTGGTTAGGCCTAACTCTCTGAATAACTGTACCCATTAAATTTATCTCAAGGGAATATTTTATATCTCCGTTAAGAGACTATGAATTCCATCTTAAGAATATATGTTCCATCAACACTAAATGTGGCTGCCCAACATACTGAGGTTTTGACCGTTACTTTAGATCTCACTCCTGATATATCAAAGCAACTTACATTTCATGATCAGGTCCATTATTCTCTCAGGATTAAGAGTTCATGTGAATACAAGTCGTGAGATTTATTATTCAATTGACAGTCGTTAGGAGAATAATAAATCTCACAGCGGTCCAGTTCAATATGTCTTAACTCTTAAAACATATCAACATATTAACTAGAAGTCACCACTTCCATGATCAAGACAAATCATCGTAGTTAATATGTTATAGTCTTCGTAGATGAAATGCCCAATTTCATCACCGACTACGAACCAAAATTCTGAGTTTACAAAGAACTTGTGATCTATATCTTCTGTGACTAAATCACATAAATCACATACTATGCATCTCATGGACTATTTGATAATGTCCGAATATTCATGTTACCATTATTTTAGATAAGAATAAAACAACTTTATTAAACATAATATTAAGTCATACATCATTTCTCACATAATGTCATACATAATATCACACATAGCATCATACAATAGGATTTAAGGGCACATATCCTAACAATAACAATAGGGGAAGTGGTAGCATAAATAATATCTAAATGCATCTTATACGGAGTAACAATTAGCATAGCTGCTCCTTTTGGAATTTGGATCAAACATATCTTTGCAGCTCTCCAAACCATTTTAAATCATAATTATATCATTGAAAAAATTATAACACTATAAGAAGAAACTCAAGTTGTTATACTTGCACACCCAATGGTATTGGTCCACTCATTGAAACAGGATCCAAATACCATAGACAGATAAAAAAATGAAACAAATATAGCTCAAAATATCAATGTAATAACAAATTTGTAAAAAATAAAAATTATGCAATAAGCAAAAAAAAAAAAAAAAAAAAAAAGCACGAAATTACCAAACAAAGCAAGATGCTTATCATATCAAAAAAAGAAGCAAGATGCTTATCCACAAATCTATTGGATTGAATAATTTGCAAAACAGATAAGCAGTGAAAATCAAATAGAATACCATAGGGCATAGACATATCTTAGTGGAAAGAACATAAAGAAAACAGTTATTAGAAGAAAAAATAATAATAACAGCAAAGCTATAGTTCATTGCTTTGTTAAATCTCTACCTAAAAAAATATCAACCAAAACCTATAAAGTAATCCACAATTGGCAAATTAACAAATCAAAACTCACTCTTTTTTTGGATAGGTAATCAAAGATTTATTGCATAAAAAAGGATATCATGTTCACAATAGTGAACACTCTGAACATTAACAAAGCCAAACTCACAGTTCGTCAACGTATCTAAAAAACCCCTTCACAACTGACTATGCTTCAATTTACTTTTGCTTCACTGTTTTTTTGCTTAACACCCAAACGGTTGCTCAATTAAAATTTTGAGAATATAATCCAACATGCCAAACCCAGCCCTTACAGTGGAACTTTAAACAAAGGAATAACTCAATGTGTGGCTTTTTGAAAGGCCACACATTTATAAATAGTTGTTACTTATCTAACTCTCTCATGAGAACCTCTATTTTTAATAAGATCATCAAGTGACATATCCAATATTGTAGCCATAAAATCAGTAGCCAAACTAATAGTCTTTGTGAGAGAAATGTGAACCTGTAAAAGGAATGAAATGAGAATAATTATTAACAATGTTACTATAAAAAATTAGGCACCTAAGGATTGAAGTGTAATGTGTGTGTATACTGCCAAGATACAAAGAAAACGAAGGCAACAACACAAATCATTTCACTACCATTTCATTACACAAATCCAATATTCATCATTTGCACACCATGAATATTGAAGTTTCAAGGGAATCATCATAGCAATAGATCAGCGTGAACTGGACAGACCAATTTCATTACTGATTCATGCGCCTGTTAAAGTCTATTTATCAAACATGGTGGATCATACATCCCATTCACCTCAAGATTTTTAATGAGATCCCACCCATCTGCAATAGGTTATTCTAGCTTGTTAGTAAGTCCATCCCTCACTCCAAGGTCAACTATCTCTACAAAACCTAATGAATATATCAAAAATTCTAAAACCAAAACATTCCCATTAAACAACAATACACAGTTTAGTTACAAACAGAATGTAATAAACCATTTAAAAACAAAAACCCAATACAAAATTTTCTCAATTAAGTCTAATTTTACAAATTTTGAAAACCAAAATGATATAAAAATCATATTAAGATCCATTTAACAGACAAAAAAGCAATTGAAAGAACTAAACTTATATGTATGTATATTATAACTCAAACCCAATGAGACAACAAAAACAGGGGTAGGTATATAAGAGAGAGAATCAGATCAAAATGTATTTCTACAACTGAAACTTAAAATTCAGAATTCCAACAACAAAAACACACAAAAACCTCTCTATCTAATAGATTAAAAAATAGAAAATCAAAATTTTTGCATATAAAATCAGAATTTTTGTTTTTTTATAGAGCAGGGTTTTGATCACCTACCGTTGTCGAGAAAAGATTGTCTCAGATGGGAGTGGAGACAAAGGAGAAGGATTTGTGTTTAGGGTTTTCAGTTTTGGGGTTTCCTGTGCATTCTCTTGCAGACTCCAATCGTGTTTCCAGACTAAGTTTGTGTTTGTGTTTATGTCTAACGCTCTTTTTTTTCTTTTTCTTTTTTTTTTTAAGATAAGTATCCGGTTTTGTTTTTGAGTGAAAAGAGTTTTTAATTTTATTTTTTAAATAATGTGCTAACGTGAAAAATTGTGAGAGCTTCAAAGGCTTCGGTTGTATATATATATATATATATAGAGAGAGAGAGAGAGAAAGAGAAAGAGAGAGAGATTATTAACTTCCCACAGCACATAATTGTTGGGAAATCATCATGTTTGTAACGAATACAAAACATACGCAGCGGAAAATAAACGGATCTACTTCATTCGCAATTGATAACATGCACCATGTAAGTTTCAGAATATAAGAACAAGAGAGTGTACCTTGATGCGGTGAATTTCAAAACCGAATGAAGAAGTACTCGGGAATACTTTCAATCTTCACTCCAATTCCACTCGATGCCCAAGATGTGTGGTCTCTCAATCAGTTCTATGTTTCTAGAGAGAATATGAAAGAGTGTCTCTCTTCCTTATTTTCATTACATATTATTATGTAACATACAAACCATTTTATTCTGTATAAAATTCTATATGTTTCTCTCCACATAACTGATTATCTAATTGGGCTAGCCTTTTGGGCCTTCCCAATTGGGCTTTAGTGTGTGGCTTGGAATGGGACCAAAAGGGAACAAATAAGACACTAGCTCCAATGGGCCTTGGGCTTTTCTGTCAACTCTTGACAAGTCCAAAGTTACCATTAATTATATTTAATACCACTATATAAATATAATTGCACTCTAGGCCTCATTAATAAATTATATCCCAAGACTTTATTATACATGCAACCCCTTCATAAAATATTCGTAGTAATACAAAATCATGAATATAGACTGCCACTTTGTAAATTACTACATCTTAATCCTTGAATACCCGGTTTAATCCTTATGAATTATTCACCATATATTTATGAAATCCAATTTCATAAATATATACTTTAGTCTTACTAAAGTGGTTAGGCCTAACTCTCTGAATAACTGTACCCATTAAACTTATCTCAAGGGAATATTTTATATCTCCGTTAAGAGACTATGAATTCCATCTTGAGAATATATGTTCCATCAACACTAAATGTGGCTGCCCAACATACTGAGGTTTTGACCGTTACTTTAGATCTCACTCCTGATATATCAAAGCAACCTACATTTCATGATCAGGTCCATTATTCTCTCAGGATTAAGAATTCATGTGAATACAAGTCGTGAGATTTATTATTCAATTGACAGTCGTTAGGAGAATAATAAATCTCACAGCGGTCCAGTTCAATATGTCTTAACTCTTAAAACATATCAACATATTAACTAGAAGTCACCACTTCCATGATCAAGACAAATCATCGTAGTTAATATGTTATAGTCTTCGCAGATGAAATGCCCAATTTCATCACCGACTACGAACCAAAATTCTGAGTTTACAAAGAACTTGTGATCTATATCTTCTGTGACTAAATCACATAAATCACATACTATGCATCTCATGGACTATTTGATAATGTCTGAATATTCATGTTACCATTATTTTAGATAAGAATAAAACAACTTTATTAAACATAATATTAAGTCATACATCATTTCTCAAATAATGTCATACATAATATTATACATAGCATCATACAATAGGATTTAAGGGCACATATCCTAACAACAATGGGGTTCAAAACAATGGAAAGAATATTTAATCCAATTAGATTTGCTCAAACATGATAGATTTAAGTAGTCCTATTATATCATTTTGGAATAAGTTATTCTTCACTTAAAAATGATAACCACCCTTGTAACATGGATAATTTAGGTGGAATACTTTAAGCAATAACAATAGGGCAACATTATCAAATAATTAATGATGATAATCACTATTTCAATGAATGCTTATTCTTCATGCCATTAAGCTTTTCTGGCTGCGAATATGTTCATGTATCGATTCTAGGCCAGCCATCCAATGGTATGCTAAATTGAAAGTGACGCAATGCCAATCCTAAATTCAGCTATATAGTGGATTTGCAATGATAGTAGGAGATCTTCTTAAATTAAAGGAAGGAGATCTTCTTAAATTAAAGGAAAGAATATAAGATAAGAGATTACTAGAGGTCATTACAATTAAACATGCAAAAGAAAAAGAAGCTAGCAAAATGCAACGTGTAAGAGGAAAATCTTATCAAGATTATTTCGTTTTACCGTCCGTATACGAAACGATTATACAACACATGCAAATAACCATAACCAGCATATGAAAGGTTATTCGCTAATTGATGTGTGAGAGAGTCAAAATATTTTGCTAGCCCATTATATGAAAGGTTATTCAAGTTTGATAGGTCAAGAATGTATTGACTATTTTGATAAATTAATCAATTAATTATCCAAGTGAATTAATTAGATTCAATTATATGCAATAAGCGTAATAGCACAAACAAATCACCAACTAAAATAAATGCAACATAAATTAAATTGATACGGTGATTTGTTTACGAATAGGGAAAACATCCAAGGCAAAAATTCCACCTGGTGATTTTCAGGTCACCACTCCCAAGAAGCTACTATTATCAATCACAAATAGTGACAAGTATAAGGAATCTTACCAAACCCTTTAGCCTATCCCGAAATACCAATTTACAGTTGAACCCTTACTCCAACACCCAATTGAACTTGTATTGTAGCGGCAATCTTTCCGTTCAATGCACAAATACCAGTACTTGACTAACCAATGATGCACGGATCTCAGTACATGACTAACTCATAAAAACACCAATAAGATCTTCAATAATAGTGTGAGAGACTTTGCTTGGTTACAGAACCCAAAGGCGTACAAGAAATGCAGTAAGAACTCTTTCTTCTATAGGAGGAGGCTAGGGTTTAAAAAGGAAAAGCTTATGAAGCTCTCTAAGGTTAGATTTTTCTTTTTCTACCTTCTTGTTTAAATAGGAGCTCAATGGGTTCTCCTATTCCAATTTGGGCTTTCCTAGTTCAATAAGGATTATACAAACTCATAAACAAGTAGCCTTTTAGAATAAAAATGCTGCTTGCCATAGTCTGAATCCCAAAAGCTCAATAGATCGAGATATTTGTCAAGTTTTAATGAATTTCGACAGATCGAGCTTCTATCGAGGGGGTATCGAGATTTGAAGATTGCACTTTTCTTGAGCAGTTCTTGAGTAATCTTCATATCTTTAATGTAACCACTTGTAATAATCATCTTGAAACTACTTAGATTTACCCAAATACAAGTAAAGTGTGTTTTGTCAAAGGATTAACCAATTTACATAACATATGTTTCTAACAATTCCCACATATGTCCTAACAATCTTCCCCTTTGGCAATCCGTGACAACACAACAAACAAATGAATCATGAGAGAAGTCTTAAATCACTAAACTTATAATCACTTATTGGAATAGACAAAAAAGCTAACCCTAACATAAACTCTTAAAAAAACTTTGCAAGAAGAGAGTTCATGGCATGATAGATTTTCACAACCTGTCTTTCTGAAACACTTTAAACAAAACTTGTCAAGGCATCTTATGTGAAACAGAAATAAATATTACATACATAAAGAAACGTGTATAAAGAGAGAAAGAAACAACACATGGAGAGATAGGTGAAGAACAACATACATCATCATATATAAATGAAAATAAAGTACAATCTATGTCATAAATAAATGGTTACAAGAATGGTGTACAAGGGGCTAAAGTAAAAGAAAGAAGATACATGTAAACCTCACTACATCCCTTAAAATGTATAGACACTCCCCTTAACAAAAATATCCTATACTAATTCTCCCCCTAAGTACAAGACTACTCTCATCCCAAAACTATTTCCCCTTTTTGTCACGAATGACAAAGGATAAGACACCGAGAGGTCATCATCTCATCATCACTAGAAGAGCTAGCATCGTCGTCATCATCATCACCATCATTACTATCCTCATTTGTCGAAGCCTCTAGAGAAGGAGACAGAGAAGCGGCGAAACCACCAAGGTGAGTCTGCTGTCGTGCTATACGACCGACATAGGTGTTCACCTGACACAACTCATCAGAGATAGTTCCAAGGCAAGCATCCATGCGCTGAAGCCGCGCCATGATAACCTTTAGGGTCACCACCACCAGTCGAAGAAGAAGGATCAGAGGTGGAAGGAACAACAGAAGCTGCATGACCAGTATCTCCACACATGGCTGCTTCGATCGAAGCTGGGCCTCACTCCGCCAAACAAAACTGGCATCTATGGCACCTATGAAGGTGTAAAAAGAAGAACCAAGAATGGGGATAGAAATGACGAAGGATCTATGTTAGGACATATGTGATTCACGTGTTAGGACATATGTGATTCACTTGTTAGGAACATATGTCACTAGTTTTATGTAATTGGCTAATCTTCTGACAAAACGCACTTTACTTGTATTTAGGTAGATCTAGGATGTATTTAATACTTCAAAAAACTTTGTTTCAAGATCAAGTGCTGAAGCCATGCAAGTCTGTCCAAGATTTAAATCTAAAAAATGCCTATCATTAAAGCTCGACAGCTAGCCATCTATCGAGCTTAAAGAGATGTTCCAGTCTCGTGGCTCGACAGCTAGCTCGACAGATAGGCATCTGTTGAGATTTATGAAAAACAGAATTTCAGTTCTGTTTTGACTCCAATCCATGATTATGTGTTTTGGCCTTCTTTTCTCACAATGCTAGACATATAAAAAGATTATTTTAAGGGCTGTCAAAGTGGACACAAGTTGCACAAGTGTTGAGCAAAGTTTGTTCAAGCACATTGTGACTAGAGACAGAATTTGCCCTAGTTCATCTTTCTTGTGAAGAAGTTGTTGTGTTTGTACACCGTAGAGTTTTGTGACCAAGCATCTTCTGGACCTTCATTGTGTGATGAACTGAAGAACTTTGCAGCCAACATCTTTCTCTAGTTGGTGAATCAAGTCGAGTACTGGAATCCGTGCAATTGGTTAGTCACGTACTGGGAGTCGTGCAATACAAGGAGAGATTGTCACTACAGAACAAGTCCAATTGGGTATTGGGATAAGGGTTCAATTGTAAGTTGGTATAAGGTACTGTGATTTTTTTACTTGTAACTGCTTGTTATGATAATAGTGGAATCTCGAGAGTGGTGACCTTAAAATCACCCAGTGGGGTTTTTGCTGTGATTGATTTTCCCCATTCGTAAACAAATCACCGTTTCATTTATTTTCCGCTGCATACTTAGTTTAATTGGTGATTTGTTTGTGTTACTATGCATTTGCATGTCAATTTGATTAATTAATAAATTTGGCTAATTAATCAATTAATTAATCACAAGGGGTCGATACGTTTTTGGCCTATCAATCCGCGTGATAGCTGAAAAAAATATGAGCTTATCACGGGTCACCGAATCCTGATAGACATCGATGATAGAGTTGATGAAGTGAGAAGGGAAGTCTATGGAGAGGTCCTCTAAAAGGGACAAAAGAAAACAAGCACAAGGCTCTGTGATAGAGTTATAATGAGACAATGGAGTAAGAGTAAATGCCATCACTATATTAAGGAATCTCAGACCTTTTGCAAAGCCCGAGCATGGGTTGTTTTGCTTCCCAACCCATATGGAAGGTGTCTCACAAAAGTGAGACAGAAGCTTGTCTCTAGACACAATCGGGGTAATCAGGATGCAATACCCTCAAGACATGTAGTTGTTGGGGTTTATGCCCTAAAATCCAATTTATTGGCATATCATAAATAATTAAACTGTTTAATTATATGAGACTATCTATAAATGAACTAATGAGATATTATCTTAGTCTATGAGATGCATTGTATGTGATTTATTTGAAAAAGTCACAAAAGATATAAATCACAAGTTCTTTGTAAACTCAGAATTTTAGTTCGTAGTCGATGATGAAATTGGACATTTCATCTGCGAAGACTATAACATATCAACTAAGATGATTTGTCTTGATCACGGAAGCGAAGACTTCTAGTTGATATGTTGATATGTTTTAAGAGTTAAGACATATTAAACTGGACTGCTGTGAGATTTATTATTCTTCTAATGACTGTCAAATGAATAATAAATCTCACAACTTCTATTTACATCAACTCTAAATCCTGAGAGAATAATGGACCTGATCATAAGGTGTAGATTGCTTTGATATATCAGAAATGAGATCTATAAGTCATGATCAAAACTTCAGTATTTTGGGCAACCACATTTAGTGTTGATGGAACATATATTCTCAAGATGGAATTCATAATCTCTTAACGGAGATATAAAATATTCCCTTGAGATAAGTTTAATGGGTTTGATTATTTAGAGTGTTAGGCCCAACCATTTTAGTAAGGAGTTACTAAAGTATATATTTATGGAATTAGATTTCATAAATATATGATGAATAACATAAAGGATTAAACCAGATACTCAAGGATTAAGATGTAGTAATCTTTAAAGTAGCAGTCTATATTTATGACTTTGTATTACTACGAATATTTTAATGAAAAGTTTGCATGTATTATAAAGTTTTGGGATATAATTTATTAATAAGGCCTAGAGTGCAATTATATTCATATAGTGGTACTGAATATAATTAATGGTAACTTTGGACTTGTCAAGAGTTAACAGAAAGCCCAAGGCCCATTGGAGCTAGAGTTTTATTTGTTCCATTTTAGTCCCACTCCAAGCCACATACTAGAGCCTAATTGGAATGGCCCAAAAGGCTAGCCCAATTAGATAATCAGTTCTATATAAGGAGAGAAGCATACAGAATTTCATAAGTTTTTTTCATAAAGGTTTTCATTAAGATCACATAAGAACATGAAATTGTATGTATGTGAGTGTTAGACATTCTCTTATTCTCTCATTAGAAACTGATTGAAAGACCATACTTCTTGGGCATTAAGTGAAATTATCACAACCAGAAATAGAGAAAAGAAAAGATACGTATGCATGAAATATGTATGAACATGTGACGTGAAAAATATAAATTGCATCATGGATAAAAACCCAATCCAAACCTACTAGCACACATTCCAATAATCAAACACACATCTAAATGCATGAAACATGTTAAAATGCAATGAGAGTCCAATGCATGAACATATAACAACAAATTCACAAAGCCCATCCCAGAAATTTCAAGAAAAACTCAAAAACCTCAAAAATTTTGAAAAACCCCAAAACCTAGGTCTAAAATGCATGAATGCATGAAAAGAGAGAAGATTAGAACATTTACCAAGTGTTTTGATCTTGATATAGGCCGAAAAAGAGGTGGGTAGGGATATTTTATGAAGGGGTTGCATGTATAATAAAATCTTGGGATATAATTTATTAATAAGGCATAGAGTGCAATTATATTTATATAATGGTATTAAATATAATTAATGGTAACTTTGGGCATGTCAAGAGTTGATAGAAAAGCCCAAGGCCTATTGGAGCTAGTGTCTTATTGGTCTCTTTTGGTCCCACTCCAAGCCACACACTAAAGCCCAGTTGGAAAGGCCCAATAGGCCGGCCTAATTAGATAATCAATTAGTTATAAAAGGAGAAACATACAGAATTTTTTCATAAGAAAAAGATACATCATTGCGGCGTGGTGTGTATGTGCGAGTGAAGCCACTCAATAATTCTCCCTTAGAAACTGATTGAGAGACCACACATCTTGGGTGTAAAGTGGAATTGGAGTGAAGATTAAAAGTGTTCTCAAGTACTTCAAATCTTTTGTTTTGAATTTCACCGCACCAAGGTATGCAATCTCTTTCTTGAATTCTGAAATTTACATAGTGCATGTTATCAATCATGAATGAAATAGATCCATTTTGTTGCTTCCGCTGTGTGTTTTGTATGAGATACAAAACCAGATTATCCTACAATTGGTATCAGAGCCAGGTTTTCATCTCATGATTGTATAACATGTGATTGAATTTTAGAATAAAGGAAAAACGATTTCTTTTAATTGCACCAAATGAATTCATTCACATGGTGTTTATTTTCTTTGCATGAATGATACGGTACTTATGCATGTTTAATATGATATATATTGGTTCATCCAATATGGTTGGACTTGGATATATGAATTGCTATTCACGCCAGATATATGGCAATTCAATGAAAGTAGTTATTACACTACTTGGATATTCTTTCCATGGCTTAACAATAAAAGATATATATAAAGGATGATAAGGATTCATCAGAATGATATAACTATTATGTGATTTATATGTAATATATAATCCGTATGTTTGTAACTGTCATGTGTAACCGAATCAATGCAATGCTTGGGTATATGAAGAATTATTATAAGGCATTGCATGGATTTAAAGGCTTGCATGTTTGGTTATTAAAAGGCATGCACCGTATAGTTATTATAAGGCTTGTATGGGCATGTTTTCATAGTTATTATAAGGCTTGGCTTTTGGTTTGCATGGATTGTTATATATACAATCCGTGCATATTATATATATATGTATAATGCATGTTATATATGTATAATATATTATATATAATCCGTATGGTATATTATATTATATATATTATTTATATATATATATATGTAATATAATATATATGGGTTTAGTTTTATATTAATATATATTAATGCTAGGATTAAAGTATTTGTTTAATGAAATTTATTCCTAATGAGATTAGGATTATGTTTTCAAGGTGTCTAGCATTATTTTGGTTCTTAATCTTAAAAACCTTTAATTTAAAATATCTAGTGGGAGAGAGATACAGTGGTTGGATCTCATGGCCTCCATTATCAGTTTATAGTAGTGTTGGTAAACACCTCGTCTTGCCATATATGCCTTGCGATCCCAAAGGAGGGCGTTACCTTCATAGTACTACAAGATTGAATTTACCCGTTTAAAGTAGTGTGGACAAACATCTCGTCTTGGCGTATATGCCTCGCGATCCCAAAGGAAGGTGTTTTGTTCCATGGTACTACAAGTTTAAACACTATAAAGGGAGATGAAATGTGGCTACACATGATTCTAGATAATGGTGTACACTAGACTAAGTGTAATGTTAACCTCCCAAAGAAGCTATGTCATTATTACTTAGAGGCTAAAGGCAAAACGGCATATTATTTTTGTTTGGTAAGAGTTACCATGATAGCATTAATAATGAGAATATTTCTCAACCAATTAATGTGTTTATAATAAACTTGCTACCAAGGAATTATGGACATGGATTGGGTTGTCGTTGCATATATTATTTTATGGTTTTATTAAAGTTCCATATTATATGCTTATATGCTAAATTGATAATGTCCAGTTTATTTATTACATTCATGTTTGTTATTTTCAGATTTAAATCATGGCATCATTTAGCCCACTTGTTGCTATTCTTAATCAAAATAAACTGACTGAATCCAACTATGTTGACTGGAAAAAAAATTTGGACATTGTTCTTACTGCTGAAGAGCACAAATATGTGCTTACTTAACCATGTCCTAACTTTCCATCATTAGATGCTCCTCTTGAGAAAAAACAGCGATATGATCGTTGGCAGAAATCTAATGAGATGGCCAAATGCTATATCCTAGCATCTATTTCAAATGTTTTACAACATCAAATGCAAGATGTAGAACTAGCTTCGGACATTATGCTAAGTTTGAAGGAGATGTTTGGTGAGCAAGGCCGTTCTGTAAGGCAAGAAACTATGAAGCAAATTTATAATACCAAAATGGCTGAAGGTACTTCAGTGAGGGAGCATTGTCTTAGGATGATCTCTAATCTAAATAAATTGGAAGTTTTAGGTGCCAATATTGATGGAGAATCCCAAGTGGATGTGATACTCCAGTCACTACCATAATTATTCAAGGATTTCAGACTTAACTATAATATGAACAAAAAGGTTTATACATTGTCTGAATTGATGAATGAATTGGTAGCGGCGGAAGGCATCCTTGGTACTTCCAGTGTTGATGCTAATATGGCTGAGGCTTCTATTTTTCAACCTAAGTCGAAAGGCAAAGGTAAAAAGAAGAAGAAGAAGAAGAAGGACTTTACCAAGATAGATGGTAAACAACTTGCCTTAAGAGTTGCCAACAAAGGAAAGAAAAACAAAGGAACGTGTTTCCTTTGTGGTGAGAAAGGACATTGGAAGAGAAATTGTCCAATATTCAAAGTTGCCAAGAATAAAGGTATGAAAAATACATTCCTTCTTGAAATATGTTTGGTACAAAATCCCACGGATTCCTGGTGTGTGGATTCAGGCTGTACTAATCATATCTGCAATACTTTGCAGGAGTTCCAGGAGACTAGAAAGCTGAATGAAGGGGAATTGTTTCTTATTTTGGCTGATGGGAGTAGAATATCAGTTGTAGCTGTTGGAGTGTTTAATTTATGTTTTGAGTCTAGGGATATTGGAAGACTGTTTGTATGTACCTAATGTTCGTAGGAATTTAATTTCTACAATTTATTTAGGTAAACAAGGATATTATGTTATCCTAAAAGACAATGTTATAATAAAGAAGGATAAAGTGTTTATTTGTTCTGGTAATATTGTGGATGGTCTTTATATTTTAACTCCTGATAAGCATTAATTATATAATTCTGAATTAGATAGTTGTTCTCATGTAAAATCATTAGAGAGAAAGTTTCCTTCTCCTAGTGATGCATATCTATGGCACTTGCGTTTGGGTCATATTAATACAAATAGGATTTAAAGACTAATCAAAGATGGACTTTTACAACCCATGGACTTTAATGGATTTTCGGTTTCCAAATCTCATGTAAAATCATTAGAGAGAAAGTTTCATTCTACTAGTGATGCATATCTATGGCACTTGCGTTTGGGTCATATTAATACAAATAGGATTCAAAGACTAATCAAAGATGGACTTTTACAACCCATGGACTTTGATGGATTTCCAGTTTGCGAATCTTGTTTGGAAGGTAAAATGACCAAACGACCTTTTAATGCAAAAGGTAGAAGAGCCCAAGAGTTGCTTGAATTAGTTCATACAGATGTATGTGGTCCTATGTCAACCCAAGTAAAAGGAGGTTATGAGTATTTCATCACTTTTACGGATGATTATTCAAGATATGGTTATGTGTACCTAATGAGACAGAAGTCTGAAACCTTTGAAAAGTTCAAAGAAATTAGGGCTGAAGTTGAAAATCAATTAGGTAAATGCATAAAGGCCATTCGATCTGATCGAGGTGGTGAATACCTTCTTGGGAATTTCAAGGATTATCAAATTCAAAATAGGATTGTCTCCCAATTGACTGCACCAAGAACTCCCCAACAAAATGGTGTAACAAAAAGAAGGAATAGGACTCTTTTGGAAATGGTTAGGTCTATGATGAGTTATTCAACTTCACCAATTTCCTTTTAGGGATATGCACTAAAAACTGCTATGCATATTTTGAATTTAGTTCCATCAAAATCTGTTCCCAACACACCTAAAGAATTGTGGAGTGGGCGCAAGCCTAGTATGAAATATCTTCACATTTGAGAATGTCTAGCACATGTGATGAAAGGGAAGTCTGATAAGTTGGAAGCTAAAACGGAAGTATGCATATTTTTAGGGTATTCAAAGGAAACCAAGGGTTATTTATTCTATAATCATATGGATAACAAAGTGTTTGTTAGTACCCATGCCAAATTTTTGGAAGATGATTATGTGAATAATTTTAATCCTAGAAGTAAAGTTGTATTGGCTGAATTAGATGAACCTGTAATTTAACAACCAATGGATGAAAATAGGAATGATGTGGCTGTATTGGATACACTACAAGACATTACTCATGAGATGACTAGTACACAGGTGCCTCGTCGTAATGGGAGAATTGTTCGGCCTCCTATAAGATTTATAGGTTTGGGAGAAACTTATGAAGCTATCCCAGAAGAGGCTGAATCAGATCCTTATACTTATGAGGAGGCAATGAATGATATAGATGCACATCATTAGGTCCAAGCTATGAAATCTGAATTAGATTCAATGTATTCCAATCATGTTTGGGATCTTGTAAAGGTGCCTAACGGCATTAAACCTGTTGGTTGCAAATGGGTTTACAAGAGAAAGAGAGGAATAGATGGAAAGGTTGAAACCTTTAAAGCAAGGCTAGTGGCGAAAGGGTATACACAAAAGGAAGGTATTGATTATGATGAAACTTTTTCGCCAGTAGCCATGCTTAAATCTATCAAAATTCTCTTATCTATTGCTGCTCATTATGATTATGAGATTTGGCAAATGGATGCCAAGACTGCATTTTTTAATGGCAATCTTGAAGAAGAAATCTATATGATGCAAGCAGAATGTTTCATAGCAAAGAACCAAGAGCATATGGTATGCAAGTTGAAAAGGACCATTTATGGACTTAAGCAAGCATCTAGGTCATGGAAAATCAGATTTGATCAGGCAATCAAATCATTTGGTTTTGAACAAAATCTTGATGAACCATGTGTGTACAAAAGACATTAAGATAAAGTAGTAATGTTCCTAGTGCTTTATGTTAATGATATTTTACTCATTGGGAATGATGTAGGGGTAATGTCGTCGGTAAAGGTTTGGTTGTCAAGCCAATTTGAAATGAAGGATTTGGCTGAAGCTAACTTTATTCTAGGAATCAAGCTTTGGTGAGATTGCAAGAATAAGTTGTTAGGTTTATCACAAACTATGTATATAGATGTGATGCCCTAATTTGATTGATTGATTGTGTGATGTGTGTGGGTGTGTGATGAGTCCCACATCGGGTATGTATTGGGTAGATCTGGGCTTTATTAACAACTACAAGGAGCTTCAATAGTGACTAGTCCTTTTGAGGTATAGCGCAGATGTGGCTAGCGCTTTTCCTTGGGTCGTTACATATGGTATCAGAGCCGACCTGGTAACCCCATGTGGGCTCGGAGACACTACCCCACAAAGTAGACCCTAACGAGGACGTTAGAGATTTAAGTGGGGGAGATTGTGATGCCCCAATTTGATTGATTGATTGTGTGATGTGTGTAGGTGTGTGATAAGTCCCACATCGGGTATGTACTGGGTAGATCTGGGCTTTATTAACAACTACAAGGGGCTTCAATAATGACTAGTCCTTTTGAGGTATAGCGCAGATGTGGCTAGCGCTTTTCCTTGGGTCGTTACAATAGATAAGATTCTAGAACGGTTTAGCATGCAAAACTCCAAGAAAGGATTACTTCCTTTTAGATATGGAGTTCCTTTGTCTGATGACCAAAGGCCTAAGACTCTTGAGAAAGAAAATATGATGAGACAAGTTCCTTATGCTTCTGCAGTGGGAAGTCTCATGTATGCCATACTATGTACTAGACCAGATATCTGTTATTCAGTAGACATGGTCAACCGATATCAATCAAATCCAGGACTTAAACATTGGCCAGTTGTAAAGCATATTCTTAAGTATCTACGGAGAATAAGAGGTTATATGCTTGTTTACCATAGTGAGGATTTGATTCCAATTGGTTATACAGATTTAGATTTTTAGTCAGATCTTGATTTCAGAAAGTCCACTTTAGGTTGTGTGTTCACCTTGGGAGGTGGAGCCATTAGTTGGAGGAGTGTTAAGTAATCTTGTATTGCGAACTCTACCATGGAGGCTGAATATGTTGCTGCTTGTGAAGCGACAAAGGAGGCTGTTTGGCTCAAGAAATTTCTTTTTGATTTTGGTGTTGTGAGAATGGAGCAAGTTCCCATCACATTGTTTTGCGACAATAATGGAGCAGTTGCACAATCCAAGGATCCAAGGAATCACAGGAGAGAAAAGCACATTGAGAGAAAGTACCACATTATTCGAGATTTTGTTGCTCGAGGAGATGTAATAGTAGCAAAGATTGATAGTGCAAGTAATCTAGCGGATCCCTTTACCAAAACCTTGCCACAAAGGACTTTTAAGTCACATTTCGAGAGAATGGGAGTTAGATTAGTGCTCAATAGTCTTTAGGGCAAGTGGGAGATTGTTAGGATATATATACCCTTAAATCCTATTGTATGATGCTATGTATGACATTATGTATGACTTAATGTTATGATTAATAAAGTTATTTTATTATCTAAAATAATGGTAACATGAATATTTGGATATTATCATATAGTCCATGAGATGCATAGTATGTGATTTATATGATTTAGTCACGGAAGATATAGATCACAAGTTCTTTGTAAACTCAGAATTATAGTTCGTAGTCGGTGATGAAATTGGGCATTTCATCTACGAAGACTATAACATATTAACTAAGATGATTTGTCTTGATCATGAAAGTGGAAACTTCTAGTTAATATGCTAATATGTTTTAAGGGTTAAGACATATTAAACTGGACCGCTGTGAGATTTATTATTCTTCTAACGACTGTCAAATGAATAATAAATCTCACGACTTCTATTTGCATGAACTCTTAATAATGAGAGAATAATGGACCTGATCATGAAGTGTAGGTTGCTTTGTTATATCAGGAGTGAGATCTAAAGTCAGGATCGAAACCTCAGTATGTTGGGCAGCCACATTTAGTGTTGATGGAACATATATTCTCAAGATAAAATTCATAATCTCTTAACGGAGATATAAAATATTCCCTTGAGATAAGTTTAATGAGTTTGGTTATTCAGAGTGTTAGGCCTAACCACTTTAGTAAGAATATACTAAAGTATATATTTATGGAATTGGATTTCATAAATATATGATGAATAACTTAAAAGGATTAAACCGGGTACTCAAGGATTAAGATGTAGTAATTAACAAAGTGGCAGTCTACATTATGACTTTGTATTACTACGAATATTTTATGAAGGGGTTGCATGTATAATAAAGTCTTGGGATATAGTTTATTAATAAGGCCTAGAGTGTAATTATATTTATATAGTGGTATTAAATATAATTAATGGTAACTTTGGGCTTGTCAAGAGTTGATAGAAAAGCCCAAGGCCCATTAGAGCTAGTGTCTTATTGGTCCCTTTTGGTCCCACTCCAAGCCACACACTAAAACCCAATTGGAAAGGCCCAATAGGTTGGCCCAATTAGATAATCAATTAGTTATAAAAGGAGAAACATACATAATTTTTTCATAAGAAAAAGATACATCATTGCGACGTGGTGTGTATGTGCGAGTGAAGCCACTCAATAATTCTCCCTTAGAAAGTGATTGAGAGACCACACATCTTGGGTGTAAAGTGGAATTGGAGTGAAGATTAAAAGTGTTTTCAAGTACTTCGAATCTTTTGTTTTGAATTTCACCACACCAAGGTACGCAATCTCGTTCTTAAGTTCTGAAATTTACATAATGCATGTTATCAATCATGAATGAAATAGATCCATTTTATTGCTTCCGCTGTGTGTTTTGTATGAGATACAAAACTAGATTATCTTACAGGTACATCCTATAACTTCTACATCTCCTAGAACATGCTTACAACCATATTTAAAAGCATTTTGATTCTTTTTGCTTTTGATTTTCTTTGCATATTTTTCTTTTTGAACATATCATGCATAGGCATATAACAGAGAGAAGAAATATTCAATTATGTTAAACCGAAAACATCACAATTTTGCTATGCCGAAGCACATAGATGTTATACATGATTGCCGGGCTTTAGTGGTGAGATGGTTATTTATGCGTTTCTCTTAGGATTTTTTTAGTCATTCACCTCAAAAAGAGTGATATGAGTGTTAAGTATAAGAGATTACTTAATTGTACTCATCACAAATGTGAGCCATAAAGCTCACTTGCTTAGTTGTGCATTGCAATACTCATCTAAGCTACAAGAGATACAAAGTTTAAAAACTTTGTTTGAATGGTTATCCAAGGTACACTAGTACCAATATACATAAACACACTGTTTTTGTATTTTCTGATTTTTCCTTTTTTTTTTTTAATAAACAAAACAAAAACTGAAAAACACAAACAAAAATAGACAAACACCTATAAAGCATAAAAAAAAAATAGATGCAAAAGCATGAAAGCATGATTCCAAAAACAGATAAGAAATCAAGCATGATACCACTTAATAGGCCAAGAATATATTGACCCCTTTAGTAAATTAATCAATTTATTACCCAAGTGAATTGATTAGATTCAATTAAATGCAATAAGTATGGTAGCACAAACAAATCACCAACTAAACTAAATGCAACGGAAATTAAATTGACACAGTGATTTGTTTTTGAATGGGGAAAACCTCCAAGACAAAAACTCCACCGGGTGATTTTCAGGTCATCACTTCCAAGAATCCACTATTATCAAACACAAGTGGTTACAAGTATAAGGAATCTTACCAAATCCTTTGGCCTATCTCGAAATACCAACCTATAGTTAAGCCCTTACCCCAATACCTAATTGGACTTGTATTGTAGCGGCAATCTTTCCGTTCAATGAACGAATCCCAGTACGTGACTAACTCATAGAAACACCAATAAGATCTTCAATGATGGTGTGAGAGACTTTGCTTGGTTACAGAACCCAAAGGCGTACAAGAAATGTAGAAAGAACTATTTCTTCTGTAGGTGAAGGCTAGGGTTTCAAAAAGAAAACCTTATGAAGCTCTCTAGGGTTAGGTTTTTCTTTTCGCACCTCCTTGTTCACATAGGAGCTCAATGGGCTCTCCTATTCCAAATAGGTATACACAAATCTTGGGATTTCCTAGTCCAATAAAGATTATACAAACTCATAAACAAATAGCCTTTTAGAATAAAAACGTTGCTGGCTATAATCTAAATCCTGTAAGCACAATAGATCAAGACATCGAGCTTCTGTCAAGGAGGTATCGAGACCTGTAGATTGCACTTTTCTTGAGTAGTTCTTGAGTAATCTTCATGTCTTCAATGTAACCACTTGTAATAATCATCTTGAACCTACTTAGATTTATCCAAATATAAGTAAAGTGCGTTTTGTCAAAGAATTAGCCAATTTACATATCATATGATTCTAATAATTCCCACATATGTATTTTAATAGGTGTGTTTCCATCAATTGCCATTTTGACAAGATAAGGTTCTGAGCCATTATAATTTAACTGAGTTGAAATTTGCCAAACTATATCTGCTAGTATTTCTTATTTTATTTTATTTATTGTTATGGTTAAAAAAAATTATTACTTATTAAAAAAAAGAAGAAATAGGGCATGTTTGGATGGAGGTAGAGGAAGGGGAGAGGAGAGGTAGCTAGAAAACATAAGTGTAGACATCTTATTTTGTACCAAGGGAGTTAGTTTTGTACCGTATTGGCTGGTACGGCCGAAATTTCCATTAATAACCGTTGGTCTCTAGCCCCATGATGAGCTTGACATACATCAACCAAGAATAATTAAATTATTCTCAATTTTTCGGAGGTAATTACAACTTGAAAGTGCTCAAATCATTTTGAAAACGATGCTGAAAAATGACATTTTTCGCTGTTTTGATGACCTTAACTTTTGATCCACAAAATTTTTTAAGTGAGGTCATTTTCATTGGAAAGAAGACATCCTAGGTTTTAATTTGAACACAAACTTTTAGTAATTTTGATTTAAAATGAATGACTTATGGCCATTTGAAGTTGGACCAGCATTGCAGTCAAATTTAGGGTTATGCGCATGCGTCTTTGGAACCATGCATGCGCACCCACAACCTTGCCTATGCACCATGCATTCTAGAACCTATTTTCTTCGTTTTTTAAGGGCCTAAAACTTCAATCTTCAGTTTGGACCACCACCAAAATCTTTGGAACGTCCAAAAGTCTCTAAAAAGCCTCGAAAAACCTAGTTTACTAATTCATATGCTCCTACTATGTCTTCATCAAAAAAGCTAGCTAGAGAGGGTTTTTATATATATATATATATATATATATAGTATTTTAAACCTTTTTTTAGCAATCTCTTAAGGAAGAAATATAGTATTCAAGTCGTTTGTATTGACTTTTACATGACTTGTTAATTAAACGGGTTAAATGTGCCGTGCTGGATCGATCTTTTTAATAAATAGTTCATGTTAGGATTGAGAATTCTTGACATGTTTACTAAACAGGTTGGCTTTGGGTCAAACTAAATAGCAGAATACTCATGGCTTAACATGACACGAACTTGACCCGCGAACACGAATTGACACTCTTAATCAATACATAATGGAGGCCAGCCATAAGCTGAGCAGTTTTGAATGCCTAACCATGTTGTACCCTAATTCTGAACCTAATATCTGGTATATAAATCCATTTAAGAGGCTCAAGAGGCCTAATTTGGTTTCGGGACCTAAATCTCTGCCCCCAATCCATTCGGCTGAGGCGTACTTCCCATGAGAGGCATGAACCACATGTGCAATGTGAGATGGTGCATTCACAATAGAGGTAATATGTTGAGAAAATTCTGAATAAGCGGAAAGAAGAAAAAACCCAAAATGACTTATTTGGAGACTTCCTATTAACGTTAGAGATATACTACTAATAGTAAGGTTCAATTGTATTGTATAATGTATTAGAAATACTAAACATTAATTTTTCACGTGGCCCTGATTATATAATTGTAACATTATGACTACTCTCGTATAAATATTCTTCAAAAGATTTATTGTAATACAAAGATCAAAAAGATGTAACTGGTTAAGAATTTCTAATGTGGGCATAGGCCATTAAGGCCGAGTCAGTAGTTCCTCGTTCTTTCTCTCGTATTCTCTTTGCTTCCTAATATTTTCTTATTCTAACACGGTATCAAAGTCTTGTCCAAATCATCTATGCTCCATCCAACCCATGCTCTACTTAGTTACTCTTTCCTTCCAAACTCAAAGTGTCTTCAAAATTCTACATTGATTTTATGGAGCATGTTAGTGATATAGTAAAGGAGCAAGTCCATTGTATAATCCTAATCTAAATTGCACTAGAATTCCTAGTCCTGCCTTTATTTCTGTAACCTTAAGGTTAGTCAAGCATTACTCCATGTTCGGTTATAAATTGACTTCAATTAATTAACCAATTTACTAAGTTGATTAACTAGATCAAATTACATGCTAATCAGATTTAGACAAAATCAAACCACTAAACTAAATTAGAGTGCAATGGAAAATAAGTTTGACACAACGATTTGAAAATGATAGGAAAAACTCTTGCAGGGAAAACCCCATTGGGTGAATTTCTGGTCACCACTCCCAAAAAGTCCACTAACAAGAAAAAGTGGTTACAAGTACAAAACATTTTACCCTACAGGCCTATCTCAAAGTACTCACCTACAGTAGAACCTGCTAATTTAGCTAAGCTTCAATCCCCAATTGGACTTGATCTTATGGAAGATTTCTCCTTTGCACGAATCCCTCCGTAACTAACTCCACAACAACTTTTTTGATTGCTGTAACTTTGCAGAGTTCTTCAATCCAAGCTTGGATGAACCGGAAGTAGTTTGGCACAAAACCCTAGGCACATAAATGTCACAGCAACTCTTGTTATGTGTGTGTCTCTTTGTCTTTGTGATGATGACTATAAAATGTGTCTTTTATATTTTTTGAAACCTTAATACCCAAATTCCTAGAAAGCCAAGTAATCATAGGTCGAAAACAGAACTTCATTCAGTTTTCCCAAACCTGGATAGATCGAGAGGTGTCAAGCTTGTTATCAAATTCATTAATTCTCGATAGGTTGACGGGTATTGAGCCAGGTATCAAGACTCACAGATTCAATTGTTCTTTAGCAATCTTGTTTTTTCAATTATACCACTTGTTTAACCAATAGATGTCTTCTTAAAATACACTGGAAACTAAGACTCATATACATATAAAATGCGTTTTCATCTCGAATAATACATTAAAAAAATCACCCATACACTCTATTATAAATATCCTTCAATTGGCTCATTATAATAAACAGAGCTCAACAATAAAAACATAGTCGTTTGAATTTTTCATTGCGAATGTGGGCGGCTAAGACTAAACCATATTAATTTTTTGAATTCTTTCACTCTAATCTTCTCTTTATTTCTTCCAAATTTTTTCATTAAAAAATTATTATACGGATATTATGGTAGGATGAACAGTCTTGTAGATGAAAAAGAGTACAAACTTGTGGTGATATTTTTATTTTTTGGAGAGCAATGAGGGGACACAAGTATATTTTATAATATATATATATATATATATGTATATATATATTAGAGTTTCAAGTAGGGATGTTCACCAAACCGCACAAATCATACTAAAACCAGATAGGAAAACAGCACAAACTGCACCACACTGCACCCTTTCTATATATTAATATATTTATTTATTTTTAATATTAAATATATTATTAATAGTTTAATTTCCCTAGTTTTCAAAAAAAAAAAAAAAGTTTGTTAACCGTAACAATTGTTGACTCGGAAAGTTAGCCCAAAATAAAGAAAAACTAGTTCAACAGTTTAAACTTCACCCAAAATAAAGGGAAAAATTAGTTTTGGGCAAGGTCAGAAAAGCTCTAAATTTGAAAAATATACCGACTTCAAACCATTCAAATTGCATCTTATACACCGCACCTCACATGTGACCGCAAAATTGAAGTGCAGTGCAGTTATGGTTTTAGCTAAACTCTAAACCCTACCACATTGTACCGCACCGCATATGTGACCACAAAAATAAGGTGCAGTAAAGTTATGGTTTTGGCTAAACCGCATCGCAAAGTGCGGTGGTAAAAATGGCACAAAACCGCACCGCACCGCACCGCACCACAAACACCCCTAGACTTTCAACCTATGACGTTTGCTCCTAATGATAGCTCTTTATCATCAGATCAAAACACCAATCATTTTTTTGTGTAGGTGGGCATTGAACCCTAGATCTCTTATTCAACCATCAGTGACTTTATCAATTGAGCTAACTAGAATTCACTATAATATTTTTCTCTTAATAAATATGTTTGCCCCATTTTATCTACTAAAAAATCATGTAAAGTAGAGTCTATATAGGTTTGCAAATAGGGTTTAAAGAGATGGTACAAAAACTAGTCACAAACGAAACATGAAAAACTGATTTTTACCGACCTTGCTCAAGAGAGGGACAATAGGAACTCTTGAACCTTTATTGTTTCCTTCAAGCGGGTTTCTCTTCTCACTAGAGCACATTTACCATCTCTTTTGAGCAAGCCTTTATCTTCGCTAGAACAAAGTAGGTCTAGGTTACTAAGTTTATTGGTATGTTAGTGTTGGGAAATCATCATGTTTGTATCGAATACAAAACATACGCAGCGGAAAATAAACGGATCTACTTCATTCGCAATTGATAACATTCACTATGTAAGTTTCAGAATATAAGAACAAGAGAGTGTACCTTGATGCGGTGAATTTCAAAACCGAATGAAGAAGTACTCGGGAATACTTTCAATCTTCACTCCAATTCCACTCGATGCCCAAGATGTGTGGTCTCTCAATCAGTTCTATGTTTCTAGAGAGAATATGAAAGAGTGTCTCTCTTCCTTATTTTCATTACCATTATTATAATAAAACATACAAACCATTTTATTCTATATAAAATTCTGTATGTTTCTCTCCACATAACTGATTATCTAATTGGGCTAGTCTTTTGGGCCTTCCCAATTGGGCTTTAGTGTGTGGCTTGGAATGGGACCAAAAGGGAACAAATAAGACACTAGCTCCAATGGGCCTTGGGCTTTTCTGTCAACTCTTGACAAGTCCAAAGTTACCATTAATTATATTTAATACCACTATATAAATATAATTGTACTCTAGGCCTCATTAATAAATTATATCCCAAGACTTTATTATACATGCAACCCCTTCATAAAATATTCGTAGTAATACAAAGTCATGAATATAGACTGCCACTTTGTAAATTACTACATCTTAATCCTTGAGTACCCGGTTTAATCCTTATGAGTTATTCACCATATATTTATGAAATCCAATTTCATAAATATATATTTTAGTCTTACTAAAGTGGTTAGGCCTAACTCTCTGAATAACTGTACCCATTAAACTTATTTCAAGGGAATATTTTATATCTCCGTTAAGAGACTATGAATTCCATCTTGAGAATATATGTTCCATCAACACTAAATGTGGCTGCCCAACATACTGAGGTTTTGACCGTTACTTTAGATCTCACTCCTGATATATCAAAGCAACCTACATTTCATGATCAGGTCCATTATTCTCTCAGGATTAAGAATTCATGTGAATACAAGTCGTGAGATTTATTATTCAATTGACAGTCGTTAGGAGAATAATAAATCTCACAGCGGTCCAGTTCAATATGTCTTAACTCTTAAAACATATCAACATATTAACTAGAAGTCACCACTTCCATGATCAAGACAAATCATCGTAGTTAATATGTTATAGTCTTCGCAGATGAAATGCCCAATTTCATCACCGACTACGAACCAAAATTCTGAGTTTACAAAGAACTTGTGATCTATATCTTCTGTGACTAAATCACATAAATCACATACTATGCATCTCATGGACTATTTGATAATGTCCGAATATTCATGTTACCATTATTTTAGATAAGAATAAAACAACTTTATTAAACATAATATTAAGTCATACATCATTTCTCAAATAATGTCATACATAATATTATACATAGCATCATACAATAGGATTTAAGGGCACATATCCTAACAATCTCCCACTTGCCCTAAAGACTATTGTGCAGTAATCTAACTCCCATTCCCTCCAAATGTGACTCGAAGGTCCTTTGAGGCAAGACTTTGGTAAAGGGATTTGCTAGATTATTTGCACTTTCAATCTTTGCAACCACCACATCTCCACGAGCAACAATGTCTCGAATGATGTGGTACTTCCTTTCAATGTGCTTTCCTTTCTTGTGATTCCTTGGATCTTTGGATTGTGCAACCGCTCCACTATTGTCACAAAACAATGTAATAGGAACTTGCTCCATTCTCACTACACCAAGATCAGAAAGGAATTTCTTGAGCCAAACAGCTTCCTTTGCCGCCTCACAAGCAGCAACATATTCAGCTTCCATGGTAGAGTCTGCAATACAAGATTGCTTAACACTCCTCCAACTTATGGCTCCACCTCCCAAGGTGAATACACATCCTGACGTGGACTTTCTGAAATCTAGATCTGATTGAAAGTCTGAATCTGTATAGCCAATGGGAATCAAATCCTCACAACGGTAAACAAGCATATAATCTCTCGTTCTCCGTAGATACTTGAGAATATGCTTTACAGCTTGCCAATGTTGTGGTCCTGGATTTGATTGATATCGGCTGACCATGCCAACTGAAAAACAGATATCTGGTCTAGTACAAAGCATGGCATACATGAGACTTCCTACTGCAGAAGCATAAGGAACTTGTCTCATCATATCTACTTCCTCTTGAGTCTTAGGCCGTTGGTCATCAGACAGAGGAACTCCATGTCTGAAAGGAAGTAATCCTTTCTTGGAGTTTTGCATGCTAAACTCCAAGAAAAGTTCAGAGTAATCTAGAACCTTATCTATATATCCAGCTTGTGATAAGCCTAACATCTTATTCTTACGATCTCGCCAAAGCTTGATCCCTAGAATAAAGTTAGCCTCACCCAAGTCCTTCATATCAAATTGGCTTGACAACCAAACCTTTACTGATGACATGACCTCTACATCATTTCCAATGAGTAGAATATCATCAACATAAAGCACTAGGAACATTACTACTTTATCTTGATGTCTTTTGTACACACATGGTTCATCAAGATTTTGTTCAAAACCAAATGATTTGATTACTTGATCAAATCTGATGTTCCATGACCTAGATGCTTGCTTAAGCCCATAAATGGACCTATTCAACTTGCATACCATATGCTCTTGGTTCTTTGCTATGAAACCTTCTGGTTGCATCATATAGATTTCCTCTTCAAGATTGCCATTAAGAAAAGCAGTCTTGACATCCATTTGCCAAATCTCATAATCATAATGAGCAGCAATGGATAAGAGAATTCTGATAGATTTAAGCATTGCTACTGGTGAAAAGGTTTCCTCATAATCAATACCTTCTTTTTTAGTATACTCTTTTGCCACTAGCCTTGCTTTAAAGGTTTCAACCTTTCCATCTATCCCTCTCTTTCTCTTGTAAACCCATTTGCAACCAACAGGTTTAATGCCGTTAGGCGCCTTTACAAGATCCCAAACTTGATTGGAATACATGGAATCTAATTCTGATTTCATAGCTTGGACCCAATGATGTGCATCTATATCATTCATCGCTTCTTCATAAGTATAAGGATCAGTTTCGGCCTCCTTTGAGATAGCCTCATAAGTCTCTCCAAGACCTATGAATCTTATAGGTGGCCTAACATTCCTCCCACTACGACGAGGCAACTGTGTACTAGACATCTCATGAGTAGTATCTTGTGGTGTATCCAATACAGCCACATCATGCCTAGTTTCAACCATTGGTTGTTCAATTACAGGTTCATTCATTTCAGCCAAGATAACTCTACTTCTAGGAGTAAAATTATTCATATAGTCATATTCCAAGAATTTAGCATTTGTACTAACAAAAACTTTGTTATCTTTATGACTATAGAATAAATAACCCCTAGTTTCTTTTGGATAACCCACAAGCAAACATACTTCTGATTTTGGTTCCAACTTATCAGACTTCCCTTTTAACACATGTGCTGGACAACCCCAAATGTGGAGATATTTCATACTAGGCTTACGCCCACTCCACAATTCCATGGGTGTTTTGGGAACAGATTTTGATGGAACTAAATTCAAAACATGTATTGCTGTATCTAAGGCATAACCCCAAAAAGAAATAGGTAAAGTTGAGTAACTCATCATGGACCTAACCGTTTCTAAAAGAGTCCTATTCCTTCTTTCTGCTACACCATTTTGTTGGGGAGTTCCAGGTGCAGTCAATTGGGATACAATCCCATTTTGTGTTAAGTAATCCTTGAAATCCCCAAGAAGGTATTCGCCACCACGATCAGATCGAATGGCCTTTATGTGTTTACCCAATTGATTTTCAACTTCAGCCCTAAACTCTTGGAACTTTTCAAAGGCTTCGGACTTCCGTCTCATTAGGTACACATAACCAAATCTAGAGTAATCATCGATGAAAGTGATGAAGTACTCATAACCTCCTTTTGCTTGGGTTGACATAGGACCACAAACATCCGTATGAACTAATTCTAGCAACTCTTGGGCTCTTCTACCTTTTGCATTAAAAGGTCGTTTGGTCATTTTGCCTTCCAAACAAGATTCACAAACTAGAAATTCATCAAAGTCCAATGGCTCTAAGAGACCATCTTTGATCAGTCTTTGAATTCTGTTTGGATTAATATGACCCAAACACAAGTGCCAAAGATATGCATCATTAGTAGAAGGAAACTTTCTCTTTAATGATTTCACATGAGAGTTATTATCTAATTCAGAATTGTATAATTCATGCTTATCAGGAGTTAAAATATAAAGACCATCCACAATATTGCCAGAACAGATAAACATTTTTTCCTTCTTTATTACAACATTGTCTTTCAGGATAACACAATATCCATTTTTACCTAAATAAGTTGCAGAAATTAAATTCCCACGAACATTAGGTACATACAGACAGTCTTGCAATATTAAAACTCTAGTATCAAAGCATAAATTAAAAACTCCAATAGCTACAACTGGAATCCTACTCCCATCAACCAAGGTCAGAAACAACTCTCCTTCTTTAAGTTTTCTGGTCTCCTGGAACCCCTGCAAAGAATTGCAGATATGATTAGTACAACCTGAATCCACACACCAGGAATCCGTGGGATTTTGTACCAAACATATTTCAAGGAGAAATGAGCTATTCATACCCTTATTGGCAGCCTTGAACTTTGGACAATTCCTCTTCCAATGTCCTTTCTCACCACAATGGAAACATTTTCCTTTCAGCTTCTTTCCTTTGTCGGCAACCCCTAAGACAATTTGTTTACCCTCTTGCTTAGTGAAGTCCTTCTTCTTCTTCTTCTTACCCTTGCCTTTCGACTTAGGTTGAGAAGTAGAAGCTTCACCCACATTGGCTTCAACATTAGAAGTACCAAGGATGCCTTCCGCCGCTACCAACTCATTCATTAATTCAGACAAAGAATAAATCTTTTTGTTCATCTTATAGTTAAGTCTGAATTCCTTGAATGACTCCGGTAGTGACTGGAGTATCATATCCACTTGGGATTCTCCATCAATGTCGGCACCCAAAACTTCTAAAGTATTCAGATTAGAGATCATTGTAAGATAATGCTCTCTCACTGAACTACCTTCAGCCATTTTGGTATTATAAATTTGTCTCATGGTTTCTTGCCTTGCAGAACGGCCTTGCTCACCAAACATCTCCTTCAGACTTTGCATAATGTCCGAAGCTAGTTCTACATCCTGCATTTGATGCTGTAGAACATTTGAGATGGACGCTAGGATGTAGCACTTGGCCATTTCATTAGATTTCTGCCAACGATCATATCGTTGTTTTTCCTCAGAAGGAGCATCTAATGAAGGAAAGCTAGGACATGGTTGAGTAAGCACATATTTGTGCTCTTCAGCTGTGAGAACTATGTCCAAGTTTCTTTTCCAGTCAACATAATTGGTTCCAGTCAGTTTGTTTTGATTAAGAATGCTAACAAGTGGGCTAAATGATGCCATGTTCAAATCTGAAATAATGAACATGAATATAATAAGTAAACTGGACATTATCAATTTAGCATATAAGCATATAATATGGAACCTTAATAAAACCATAATATAATATATGCAACGACAACCCAATCCCGCAATTAATATTCCCCGGTAGCGAGGTCATACCAATCACTATGATTGAGCGAGGATTATCCTCATTATTAATTCTATCATGGTAACTCTTACCAAACAAAAATAATATGCCGCTTATTCTTTAGCCTCTAAGTGATAATGACATAGCTCCGTAGGGAGGTTAACATCATACTTAGTCTAGTGTACACTATTGTCTAGAATCAATGTGAGTCACCAAGTAACTCCATGGTAGCGTGGTCACTCTCAATGTAAACACACACTTCATCTATCATTAAGAAGTTTAACCTGTAGTACCATGAATTAAACACCCTCCGTAGGGAGCAAGGCATATACGCCAAGGCGAGGTGATTAATCACACTACTATAAACCGACAATGGAGGCCGTGAGATCCAACCCTTGAATCTCTCTCCCACTAGATGTTTTAAAACAAATGTTTTTATCTTTAAACATGCATAAACTAATTATACACAACCTTGCACTTTTTCTTACGAAAAAGGCGTAAGAAAAAAATAGCAAAAACACAAAATTTAAGTTTGAAAACACTTAGAAAAATTCTGATTTTCTTTCTTTCGATCGATCGAATGTGCCCCTCGATCGATCAAAAATATCAAACAATTCGAACTAAACCTTCTATCTGAGTCGATTGATACTTGATCGCCTCTCGATCGATCGAAAATAAAATTCGATCGATCGACTAGCAATCTAATATTAATCAATTCAAAAGGATAAGTCTCTGTTTCACTCGATCGATCGAAAGTAAATTTCGATCGATCGAAACTCGTGAAACTCGAATTTCCAGAAAATCTTCTAAGGCAGTTTTCAACCGTTTTGCATGAACAAACAACCATCATACGAAAATGACAGACAGAAATTGATATCAAAACTGAAATCTATTGATGCTATAGCCTTAAAGATCAATTTAACATTCTCAAATTCATATTTAAACAACATCATAACATCAATATCAGTTTTTATCAAATCATAGTTTCAACGACCATGCAGAAATCTATCAACTTGAAACTATAATCTCTAATTCCAAAACGAACAAAAACATGTTATACAGATTCGATATGAAGACCACTCTGATACCAATGTTGGGAAATCATCATGTTTGTATCGAATACAAAACATACGCAGCGGAAAATAAACGGATCTACTTCATTCGCAATTGATAACATTCACTATGTAAGTTTCAGAATATAAGAACAAGAGAGTGTACCTTGATGCGGTGAATTTTGAAGAAGTACTCGGAAATACTTTCAATCTTCACTCCAATTCCACTCGATGCCCAAGATGTGTGGTCTCTCAATCAGTTCTATGTTTCTAGAGAGAATATGAAAGAGTGTCTCTCTTCCTTATTTTCATTACCATTATTATAATAAAACATACAAACCATTTTATTCTATATAAAATTCTGTATGTTTCTCTCCACATAGCTGATTATCTAATTGGGCTAGTCTTTTGGGCCTTCCCAATTGGGATTTAGTGTGTGGCTTGGAATAGGACCAAAAGGGAACAAATAAGACACTAGCTCCAATGGGCCTTGGGCTTTTCTGTCAACTCTTGACAAGTCCAAAGTTACCATTAATTATATTTAATACCACTATATAAATATAATTGCACTCTAGGCCTCATTAATTAATTATATCCCAAGACTTTATTATACATGCAACCCCTTCATAAAATATTCGTAGTAATACAAAGTCATGAATATAGACTGCCACTTTGTAAATTACTACATCTTAATCCTTGAGTACCCGGTTTAATCCTTATGAGTTATTCACTATATATTTATGAAATCCAATTTCATAAATATATACTTTAGTCTTACTAAAGTGGTTAGGCCTAACTCTCTGAATAACTGTACCCATTAAACTTATCTCAAGGGAATATTTTATATCTCCGTTAAGAGACTATGAATTCCATCTTGAGAATATATGTTCCATCAACACTAAATGTGGCTGCCCAACATACTGAGGTTTTGACCGTTACTTTAGATCTCACTCCTGATATATCAAAGCAACCTACATTTCATGATCAGGTCCATTATTCTCTCAGAATTAAGAGTTCATGTGAATACAAGTCGTGAGATTTATTATTCAATTGACAGTCGTTAGGAGAATAATAAATCTCACAACGGTCCAGTTCAATATGTCTTAACTCTTAAAACATATCAACATATTAACTGGAAGTCACCACTTCCATGATCAAGACAAATCATCGTAGTTAATATGTTATAGTCTTCGCAGATGAAATGCCCAATTTCATCACCGACTACGAACCAAAATTCTGAGTTTACAAAGAACTTGTGATCTATATCTTCTGTGATTAAATCACATAAATCACATACTATGCATCTCATGGACTATTTGATAATGTCCGAATATTCATGTTACCATTATTTTAGATAAGAATAAAACAACTTTATTAAACATAATATTAAGTCATACATCATTTCTCAAATAATGTCATACATAATATTATACATAGCATCATACAATAGGATTTAAGGGCACATATCCTAACAGTTAGTTCATACAAAAATGAGTTTGGGTTGTGGCATGCTTGGCAACTGCATTGTTAAGCTGCATAAGGGTTTTCCCTTGTTTTATTATATACACTTTGAGTCGCAGTTTATAAACGCCGCTATAGGGTCCACTTGTAGCAGTGGTGTGTTATAGTTTTGTAACTTAAAATAAGTCAAATTATTATAAATTTAGAGTAATCAAATAATTAAAAACCATCAAGGTTAAAGACATGCCAAACGGGCTTTTAATGATCAAAGATTCAAAGTACTTTAATCTCAAGTTGAGGATTTTTATATCAAATTATGGTACCTAATTGCAAGTTTGAAGTTTTAATTTGGTTTTGTAATCAGCATTATGATTTATGATTAACTAGTATGTAACTCCGTGCATATGCATGCATATAATTAAAAACAATCACAATTATACGATTCAAATTATATTTAGTATTAGATTACTTTTTTTTAAACCATACATATTTACATCCATACATACATACATACATATATATATATATATATATATATATCTTTGGTTTTTGCACTTAATAAATCACTTACCACAAAAAAAAAAAAAAAAATAGATAGACACATGGCACAAAATTAGATTTCAATTAAAATCCAATTTAGAATCTAATTGGATTTGGACTTTTCGATTTTTACACTCAATAATTTAATTAGCTTAAAAATAAAAAATTCGATGGGACATGTGACACAAAATTGATAATCTAATTGGATATATATATATATATATATATATAGACTCACACACACACACACACACACACACACACTAAAACGGTTTTTCCTTACAGTTTTCATAATATTAGGTATGCCAAGTTTCTCATTACATTATTATTATGAATATAATTTTGAAAATCACTATAGGATACTACATATACTGTTAGGATATGTGCCCTTAAATCCTATTGTATGATGCTATGTATGATATTATGTGAAAAATGATGTATGACTTAATATTGTGTTTAATAAAGTTGTTTTATTCTTATCTAAAATAATGGTAACATGAATATTCGGACATTAACAAATAGTCCATGAGATGCATAGTATGTGATTTATGTGATTTAGTCACAGAAGATATAGATCACAAGTTCTTTGTAAACTCAGAATTTTGTTGATATGTTTTAAGAGTTAAGACATATTAACTACGATGATTTGTCTTGATCATGGAAGTGGTGACTTCTAGTTAATATGTTGATATGTTTTAAGAGTTAAGACATATTGAACTGGACCGCTGTGAGATTTATTATTCTCCTAACGACTGTCAATTGAATAATAAATCTCACGACTTATATTCACATGAACTCTTAATCCTGAGAGAATAATGGACTTGATCATGAAATGTAGGTTGTTTTGATATATCAGGAGTGAGATCTAAAGTAACGGTCAAAATCTCAGTATGTTGGGCAGCCACATTTAGTGTTGATGGAACATATATTCTCAAGATGGAATTCATAGTCTCTTAACAGAGATATAAAATATTCCCTTGAGATAAGTTTAATGGGTACAGTTATTCAGAGAGTTAGGCCTAACCACTTTAGTAAGACTAAAGTATATATTTATGAAATTGAATTTTATAAATATATGGTGAATAACTCAAAAGGATTAAACCGGGTACTCAAAGATTAAGATGTAGTAATTTACAAAGTGGCAGTCTATATTCATGACTTTGTATTACTACGAATATTTTATGAAGGGGTTGCATGTATAATAAAGTCTTGGGATATAATTTATTAATGACGCCTAGAGTGCAATTATATTTATATAGTGGTATTAAATATAATTAATGGTAACTTTGGACTTGTCAAGAGTTGACAGAAAAGCCCAAGGCCCATTGGAGCTAGTGTCTTATTTGTTCCCTTTTGGTCCCACTCCAAGCCACACACTAAAGCCCAATTGGGAAGGCCCAAAAGGCTAGCCCAATTAGATAATCAGTTATGTGGAGAGAAACATACAGAATTTTATATAGAATAAAATGAGTTGTATGTTTAATAGTAAGAAAATATAAGGAAGAGAGACACTCTTTCATATTCTCTCTAGAAAACATAGAACTGATTGAGAGACCACACATCTTAGGCATCAAGTGGAATTGGAGTGAAGATTGAAAGTGTTCCCGAGTACTTCTTCATTCGGTTTTGAATTTCACCACATCAAGGTATACTCTCTTGTTCTTATATTCTGAAACCTACATAGTACATGTTATCAATTGCGAATGAAGTAGATCCGTTTATTTTCCGCTGCATATGTTTTGTATGCGATACAAACATGTATATTTCCTAACATTGGTATCAGAGCGGTTTTCATTTCTAATATGTATAACATGTTTTGTGCGTTTTGGAATTAGAGATCATAGTTTCAAGTTGATAGAGGATTATTCATTTAATTTTCTGCATGGTTATTGAAACTATGATTTGATAAAAACTGATATTGATGTTATGATGTTGTTTAAATATGAATTTAAGAATGTTAAATTGATCTTTATGGCTATAGCATTAATAGATTTCAGTTTTGATATCAATCTCTGTCTATCATTTTCATATGATGGTTGTTAATTCATGCAAAACCGTTGAAAACTGCCTTAGAAAAATTTCTGGAAATTCGAGTTTTACGAGTTTCGATCGATCGAAATTTATTTTCGATCGATCGAGTAGGACAGTGACCAATCTTTTTGGATCGATTGATATTCGATTGCTAGTCGATCGATCGACTTTTCTTTTCGATCGATCGAGAGGCGATCGAGTATCAATCGAACAAGACAGAAGTGTTAGGATATATGCCCTTAAATCCTATTGTATGATGCTATGTATGATATTATGTATGACATTATATGAGAAATGATGTATGACTTAATATTATGTTTAATAAAGTTGTTTTATTCTTATCTAAAGTAATGGTAACATGAATATTCGGACATTATCAAATAGTCCATGAGATGCATAGTATGTGATTTATGTGAAAAGTCACAGAAGATATAAATCACAAGTTCTTTGTAAACTTAGAATTTTGGTTCGTAGTCGGTGATGAAATTGGGCATTTCATCTGCGAAGACTATAACATATTAACTACGATGATTTGTCTTGATCATAGAAGGGGTGACTTCTAGTTAATATGTTGATATGTTTTAAGAGTTAAGACATATTGAACTGGACTGCTGTGAGATTTATTATTCTCCTAACGACCGTCAATTGAATAATAAATCTCACGACTTGTATTCACATGAACTCTTAATCCTGAGAGAATAATGTACCTGATCATCAAATGTAGGTTGCTTTGATATATCAGGAGTGAGATCTAAAGTAACGATCAAAACCTCAGTATCGATCAAAACCTCAGTATGTTGGGCAACCACATTTAGTGTTGATGGAACATATATTCTCAAGATGGAATTCATAGTCTCTTAACGGAGATATAAAATATTCCCTTGAGATAAGTTTAATGGGTACAGTTATTCAGAGAGTTAGGCCTAACCACTTTAGTAAGACTAAAGTATATATTTATGAAATTGGATTTTATAAATGTATGGTGAATAACACAAAAGGATTAAACCGGGTACTCAAGGATTAAGATGTAGTAATTTACAAAGTGGCAGTCTATATTCATGACTTTGTGTTACTACGAATATTTTATGAAGGGGTTGCATGTATAATAAAGTCTAGGGATATAATTTATTAATGAGGCCTAGAGTGTAATTATATTTATATAGTGGTATTAAATATAATTAATGGTAACTTTGGACTTGTCAAGAGTTGACAGAAAGCCCAAGGCCCATTGGAGCTAGTGTCTTATTTGTTCCCTTTTGGTCCCACTCCAAGCCACATACTAAAGCCCAATTGGGAAGGCCCAAAAGGCTAGCCCAATTAGATAATCAGTTATGTGGAGAGAAACATACAGAATTTTATATAGAATGAAATGGTTTGTATGTGAAATGTGATGAAAATAAGGGAGAGAGATACTCTTTCATATTCTCTCTAGAAAACATAGAACTGATTGAGAGACCACACATCTTGGGCATCAAGTGGAATTGGATTGAAGATTGAAAGTGTTCCCGAGTACTTCTTCATTCGGTTTTGAATTTCACCGTATCAAGGTACACTCTCTTGTTCTTATATTCTGAAACCTACATAGTGCATGTTATCAATTGCGAATGAAGTAGATCCGTTTATTTTCCGCTGCGTATGTTTTGTATGCGATGCAAACATGTATATTACCTAATATTGGTATCAGAGCGGTCTTCATTTCGAATCTATATAACATGTTTTGTTCGTTTTGGAATTAGAGATAATAGTTTCAAGTTGATAGAGGATTATACATTTAATTTTCTGTATGGTTGTTGAAACTATAATTTGATAAAAACTGATATTGATGTTATGATGTTGTTTAAATATGAATTTAAGAATGTTAAATTGATCTTTAAGGCTATTGCATCAATAGATTTCAGTTTTAATATCAATTTCTGTTTGTCATTTTCGTATGATGGTTGTTTATTCATGCAAAACTGTTGAAAACTGCCTTAGAAGAATTTCTGGAAATTCGAGTTTTACGAGTTTCGATCGATCGAAATTTACTTTCAATCGATCGAGTAAAACAGAGACTAATCCTTTTGAATTGATTAATATTCGATTGCTAGTCGATCGATCGAATTTTCTTTTTGATCGATCAAGAGGCGATCGAGTATCAATCGAATCAGACAGAAGGTTTAGTTCGAATTGTTTAATTTTTTCGATCGATCGAGGGGCACATTTGTAACACCCGTCTCACTTAAATTTTATTTAACTGCTTCTAGAGTGGATTTGATGAATCGCTTAATTTATTGTGGAGGAGATAATTATTTTATATTATGATTTCTACAATAATAATAAAAATAATAATAATAAAAAAGGGGTAACGTGAATAATTATTTTGTGGTTTATTCAAAATTAATTTATAGCCTCCTAGCCTATGTAAACAACCTTATAATGAGTTTAGTGGAAAGGTAGGTCTTGGAAGCTTATTTTAGTTTTTAGTGGGCTTCTAAATTTTCAGCCCAAGTGAAAATAGCTTTAATATGACAGAAAATTAGGGCTTCCTGGGGATAGGTAGAGAGAAAGATGCTAGACAAAAAAAAAAAAAAAAAAACTACAGCAAAAAGGACTGGGGACTGTGCGCTACAGGGGGGCAGCCAGCAAACCTTATTTTCAGTTTGGGGTAAACGTTGATTTGTGCAAGCCTTTGATTCCGTTGGACACTTAGCAGCCAGCAAATTCTAATTGCATGTGAGGTAAACTTTAATTTGCAAGCCATTGTATTTTCGCTGGACAGTTGGTGTTTAAAGGAGACTTTTGTCGCTTTGCTGATTCAAACTTTTGGAAATCTAATACTTGTTACACAGGAATAGAGTTAACAGGGTAGTAGATTAAGGCTTGCACTTTGAATCCATATAACTGTCATGTGGGTGCGCTTGATTGTTGCACTGCTTGGATTTCTTGCCTCACTTATATATAATAAAACTTCTTTAACGGTCAAAGTATGGGTTGGTAGTTGACAATTTAATATTGTTTGATAACCGTTCCCAATGCTATTAACTTATATGAAACATGATGTTTTCGAATTCAGACCAAGGATGAACATTATGTTGGTTATTATATTGTATTTAGTGGCATTTGACTTTTGGCTAGTGATACCAGTAGGATTGTATGGTAAATGTGTACTATTGTTAGTCATGCTTGATATAATTATATGTTGTCAAGGATTCAAGGCCTAACTTCATGATTTGATTAATATATATATATACACTATATGTAGACAGGAAAGAATTTAACAAGTGGTTATATATATTGATTGATGAGTCAGACAACTACATGTGATCTAATACCCCATTGAAATCAAATTTCCTATATCCAATTTACATACACTATCATGAGATGTAAGTATTATTGGTGCTGGTGGATTAATTCGGATCTGGTGGTAATGAATTTAATACTAATGGCCTTTGGTTAGAAACATGGTTAGGTTCTAATATGTAATTATGATATATATGGGTCCATGTGTGATTTTAGAAAAGGATAGCACGAATGTTTATATAAAAGTGTAAGTATGGCTTAACGCAGCAAAAATATCTATTTGTGTATTAGGTTCAAGTGACATCAGTTTGGATAGTTGAGATCTATCGTGTCTTGATGATTTGAGGTAAGTAGACTTCAGCACATGACGTCTCTCAGGACGTATATATATGTTATAAATATATATATAAATGTGTATATATATATTGTAGTAAAAATATATATAATTGTAATAGTGAAGTTTAAAAAAAAAAAAAAAACTTATACCATTGTTAGTGCTTTGCACATACTCGAATTTTATTATTTATTGTATACTATCTCGAAACTGTATATGTCAAAAATGTTTCAAGTGGTCAACTAGACAGTCTGCAACCTTTGTCAACACAGGGTTAAGTGTTGGTCTTCGGCCGATGTAGTGTAGTGTGGTGTGGTGCAGTGTTACTGTTGCTCCTTGGAGCTAATGTTGCCTCTTTGAGGTTAGTGTATTATTTCCCATGGGAATCACCCACCGAGTGTTTAGCAGCCTTTGTCTGTGTTTGACTAAAATTTTCCATATTGAACCACTGTTTTATTGCTACTGATCTGTGTAAGTGGGAAAATTGTTTATTTTTCATAATAAATTGTTTCTACCTATTTGGTGCATATTGGCATATTAAAGTGGTCATTATTTTATTAATGATTACAGCGTTATAGTGAAATGTTTTATTTTAACAGTTTTATAGAATATATTATATTACAATTAAACTATTTGTAATTGTATCGTGATGACTATATTTTGTCAATGATATTAATGTTTTGTTTTGGAAGACATCCTCATGTTTTGTAGTCTCTTATTGAGCCCCTAGCTCACCCCCCTTTTTCCACCCTTTCAGACTAGAGACATGGAGTGTCTTTTGGTGGTAGATCAGTGGAGCCTTGGATTGACGACTTCGTTTGTAGCTATGCTAGTTGGTGAATTGTTTTAGTAAAATTTCTTCAGGACAATTAGTTTGACATTTGTGGAACTATTTTTTTGAGATTGTATTGGGAGACTTTGTATTGAAGGATTTTGTATCTTAATGGATTTTATAGGGAAGTTGATGTTGGATAGAAGTTTATTTGTGGAAAATTAATTACGCTCTGTTCCATTATATTATTGTTGATTATTTCTAAGACAGGTTATGCATCTAAATCCTTGGTAGGTTGCTTTGATATATCAGGAGTGAGATCTAAAGTAACGGTCAAAACCTCAGTATGTTGGGCAGCCACATTTAGTGTTGATGGAACATATATTCTCAAGATGGAATTCATAGTCTCTTAACGGAGATATAAAATATTCCCTTGAGATAAGTTTAATGGGTACAGTTATTCAGAGAGTTAGGCCTAACCACTTTAGTAAGACTAAAGTATATATTTATGAAATTGGATTTTATAAATATATGGTGAATAACACAAAAGGATTAAACCGGGTACTCAAGGATTAAGATGTAGTAATTTACAAAGTGGCAGTCTATATTCATGACTTTGTGTTACTACAAATATTTTATGAAGGGGTTGCATGTATAATAAAGTCTTGAGATATAATTTATTAATGAGGCCTAGAGTGCAATTATATTTATATAGTGGTATTAAATATAATTAATGGTAACTTTGGACTTGTCAAGAGTTGACAGAAAAGCCCAAGGCCCATTGGAGCTAGTGTCTTATTTGTTCCCTTTTGGTCCCACTCCAAGCCACACACTAAAGCCCAATTGGGAAGGCCCAAAAGGCTAGCCCAATTAGATAATCAGTTATGTGGAGAGAAACATACAGAATTTTATATTGAATGAAATGGTTTGTATGTGTAAGGTCATGAAAATAAGGAAGAGAGACACTCTTTCATATTCTCTCTAGAAAACATAGAACTGATTGAGACACCACACATCTTGGGCATCAAATGGAATTGGAGTGAAGATTGAAAGTCTTCCCGAGTACTTCTTCATTCGGTTTTGAATTTCACCGCGTCAAGGTACAGTCTCTTGTTCTTATATTCTGAAACCTACATAGTGCATGTTATCAATTGCGAATGAAGTAGATCCGTTTATTTTCCGCTGCGTATGTTTTGTATTCGATGCAAACATGATGATTTCCTAACATTGGTATCAAAAGGGACTCCTTATGATACAAACTCCATTTTGTTGGGGGGTTTTAGGGGATGAAAATTCCCTTTTGATACCATTCGTGAATTTTCAAACTCCTTCCCATGATCACTCCTTATTTTGACGATAGGAACTCCTTTCTTGTTTTGAAGTCTTTTGCACAGAATTTCAAATTTCTCACATGCTTTTGATTTTTCTTTGAGGAATTCAACCCAAGTGTATCTTGAGAAGTCATCAACCATGACCATAATGTACTTCTTTCCTCCTAAACTTTCAGTTCTTGTAGGCCCTATCAGATCAACATGAAGGAGTTCTAGACAACTAGAAGTGGTGATCACATTTACTTTATGATGATTAGCCTTTGTCTGCTTTCCCATTTGGCATGCACCACAAATAGTCTTCTCCACCTTTCCAAACTTTGGAAGGCCTTCAACTGCTTCAAGTTTAGATACCTTGGCTACTTGTTTAAAATTTGCATGCCTAAATCTGTGATGCCAAAGCTCCAGCATGTCGACACGAGCACTTCTACATGAAATGGGTGCCGTAGGAACTACTCCATAGCAATTATCCGTAGTTCTATTTCCCTTCAAGACCTGAATCCCTTCTTCATTAATGATTAAGCATCCCTTCTTTGAAAATTGAACAAGGAAGTCCTCATCACATATTTGAGTGATGCTTAAGAGATTTTCCTTCAGTCCTTTGATATATAATACGTCCTTTAGTAGAGGTAATCCAGGTATCTCAACAGTCCCTTTGTTGAGTACTTGGGCATGACTCCCATCACCAAAAGTCACATAGTCACCGATCTTTTCTTTGAGTGACTTAAACAATGATTTGTCTCCTGTCATATGCTGAGAACAACCACTGTCAAGATACCACAAGCATGAATTAAAAACCTTCAAAGAAGTGTGTACAAACAAGTAAGCATGAGACAAACATTCTTGATCTTTAAATGGAAATTTTCCTTCATGTTTCATGCTTTTGCTCGATTGAATTTTTCTTTTCAGATTATCAACCTTTTCACACAAACGTCTATTTCTTCTTTTATACTTCTCAATTAAAGAATTAGACTCACAAAGACTATTGTGTAAAAGTTCACTCTTAAATTCAAAATGTTTCAGCATGTGAACAAACATTCTAGCATGTGTCTCAATTTTTAATAACTCTAAGAGATCATTGTTAGAACACCCTTCTAACATACTCACACAGTCGTAGTTACAGGGGTTTGAATCACACATCAGCATAGATATAAACACAGCAACTACCAAAAACAGGGGTCAAGGATCGCACAAAGGTAGTAAAACCACAACAAGTGCACCCGCTTTGATACCAATTGAAAGTTCAAATAGTGTATAAAACACTATGAACGTTTAGACCCCCATATTACAAATTATCAATTCAAGCTTTAAAACAAACGATTAACATGCGGAAAATGAACTAAAGCCTAAAACAGAATTGATAAACCATCTTAGTCAAATAAAACCACATCCATAACAGAAATTAAATGACAAAGATAAAGGGAAGAGAGATGCAAACACAAGGACAACACAAGATGTGTTATCGAACAGGAAACCGAAGACCCTAGGCGAAAAACCTCTCCACCGCCCTCCAAGTGGTCAAAATGATCCACTAAAGAATGTAGTTGGGATACAAGGATAGCAATAGACCCTCCAAGCCTAATCTACCCAGGTACCTAAGCCCTCCAAGCTTCTTGCTCCAAAGAGGTTACGCCGAACCTATTTCTTCTTTAGCTTCCCGGATCCTGCTACTAGTCCATAGCATCTACCAATATAAATTGGCTCCTTCCTAACTACTTCCCAAAACACCAAAGAGCCTTCTCACAGATGTGGGTATGGTGAGAAAATGTTTTGGCTAAAGTACCTCTCAAGGATCTACAATGGAGAGGAAGAGAGTAGAGGAATTTGAAGAGTCATAAGGTTAAGATTGTGGATGAATCAATCTTATTTTTCTCTAGGGTTTCTCTCTCAGTATTCTCTCTGGAAGCTCCCTACATTTCGTGGGTATAAAGGGTATATATACTGGTGGGTGTTTGGAATGCGAAGAGACAGATTTTTCACAACAGTGTAGGCTGGCAGCTTGTCCTCGCGGCTTGATTGAGTCGTGAGTTCAAGTCACGAAGAAACTGAAAGGCCAGACTGGAAATTTCGTCCTGTAGTGCGACAGCTGGCACGACAGTTCATTCTGGCAGCTTCCAGTTGCGAGCCACCCGTGACATCCAGTCGCGAGTTCTCCTCTGCACGCTTCTCTCGTGTGCAACTTCTGGCGGCTTGCCAGTCGTGAGACACCAGCGAGGTCCAGTCGCGAGTCTCTGTTTTGCAGCACAGTCTTGAGCAAATCTTCACACTCTCTCACACACTACCCTTACATGATTCCCACCTAAATACAGGGTTTCTAAATGCTGAAAATACAAGCAAATTGGCACGGAATAAAGCCAACACAATGGTTGATAAAATTCAACCTTACAACATGTCACCATTTTAACGGGTCCAGTGCACTACATGCACTAGACCTAAGCCTCACCCTAAAATCAAATACAAATGTTTCAAGATGGGGTTTGCATCTAATCCAATTGTCCATCGTGTAGTTCATTATATATTATTTCAATATGTTTCAATTAGTTGCTAAATTTTTTTTATTGCAACAATATTCACATTGGAGGTTGTATTATAGCAAAAAAAGCTATGTTAGTTCCCAAAACCTCAAAAACCAAGCATTATTAGTGATGCTATATTAATTTTTTTTTTCAACATGCTACAGTAAATTGTAATGTATAGTAGCTAGAAGCTACTATAGCAAGTACTTAAAAATAAAACTCAATTTTTTTATTATCTCTCTCTCTCTCTCTCTCTGTCTCCAAAATAAAATAATCACAAATTCTCTGTCCTCCCTTTGTCTCTCTCACTCTTGCTCTTTCTCCTCTGGCTTTCATCTCTTGCTCGCCCCTCTCTCTCTCTCTCTATCTGACTCTCCTTCTCTCTCATCATGGTTCATGGTTCATGTTTCGGGTATGGTTCGTGGTCCAATCTAATTTCCGATGGTGCTTCGATGATCCAATTTTTGGTGGTGCTTTGGTAGTCTGATAGGATTTTCGATAGTGCTTGGTGTTAGGATATGTGCCCTTAAATCCTATTGTATGATGCTATGTATGATATTATGTATGACATTATGTGAGAAATGATGTATGACTTAATATTGTGTTTAATAAAGTTGTCTTATCTAAAATAATGGTAACATGAATATTCGGACATTATCAAATAGTCCATGAGATGCATAGTATGTGATTTATGTGAAAAGTCACAGAAGATATAGATTACAAGTTCTTTGTAAACTCAGAATTTTGGTTCGTAGTCGGTGATGAAATTGGGCATTTCATCTGCGAAGACTATAACATATTAACTACGATGATTTGTCTTGATCATGGAAGTGGTGACTTCTAGTTAATATGTTGATTTGTTTTAAGAGTTAAGACATATTGAACTGGACCGCTGTGAGATTTATTATTCTCCTAATGACTGTCAATTGAATAATAATCTCACGACTTGTATTCACATGAACTCTTAATCCTGAGAGAATAATGGACCTGATCATGAAATGTAGGTTGCTTTGATATATCAGGAGTGAGATCTAAAGTAACGGTCAAAACCTCAGTATGTTGGGCAGCAACATTTAGTGTTAATGGAACATATATTCTCAAGATGGAATTCATAGTCTTTTAACGGAGATATAAAATATTCCCTTGAGATAAGTTTAATGGGTACAGTTATTCAGAGAGTTAGGCCTAACCACTTTAGTAAGACTAAAGTATATATTTATGAAATTGGATTTCATAAATATATGGTGAATAACTCATAAGGATTAAACCGGGTACTCAAGGATTAAGATGTAGTAATTTACAAAGTGGCAGTCTATATTCATGACTTTGTGTTACTACGAATATTTTATGAAGGGGTTGCATGTATAATAAAGTCTTGGGATATAATTTATTAATGAGGCCTAGAGTGCAATTATATTTATATAGTGGTATTAAATATAATTAATGGTAACTTTGGACTTGTCAAGAGTTGACAGAAAAGCCCAAGGCCCATTGGAGCTAGTGTCTTATTTGTTCCCTTTTGGTCCCACTCCGAGCCACACACTAAAGCCCAATTGGGAAGGCCCAAAAGGCTAGCCCAATTAGATAATCAGTTATGTGGAGAGAAACATACATAATTTTATATTGAATGAAATGGTTTGTATGTGTAAGGTAATAAAAATAAGGAAGGGAGACACTCTTTCATATTCTCTCTAGATACATAGAACTGATCGAGAGACCACACATCTTGGGCATCAAGTGGAATTGGAGTGAAGATTGAATGTCTTCCCGAGTATTTCTTCATTCGGTTTTGAATTTCACCGCATCAAGGTACACTCTCTTGTTCTTATATTCTGAAACCTACATAGTGCATGTTATCAATTGCGAATGAAGTAGATCCGTTTATTTTCCGCTGCGTATGTTTTGTATGCGATACAAACATGATGATTTCCTAACACTTGGTGGTACAATTTGTGCTCAGTGGTCCAACATGTGGCAGTGTTTTCTTTTTTGTTTTTGGTTTTGGTATTACTTTTTCTTTTTACGATTGGTGGTGGTGATGCGGTTATGGGTTTGGAATGTGATGGCTGGATGTTATTTTTGTGGTTATTTTAGTAGGCTTTACAATGGTGGTATTTAGGTTGTGGTGGCCAGTTGTAGCAGTCGATGGCTGTTATGGATTTTTGTGGATGTGTGTTTTATGTTATTTTAATGGGTGTTTATATTATTTTAATGGGTGAAGTGTTAAAATAAGAATTCAATATTTGATGTATTGTTAAGTGAGGTAGTAAAATAGATAAAGTAGTTTTTTGAATTGTTGAAAGTTAAATTTTTTAGCACTATCGATGTGAATGCTCAGTTGTTTAAGGCACGAACGTTCTTGTTTTCAAGTGGACTTTCGTTGAAATTTTATGCAAACATTAATTTTTAGAGAATTTTCTTTTCTGTATTTAGATTTTATTGTGGGACTTTGTTTTATCAAGCTTTATTTAGAACTTTTGTTGATACCTAATCTTGGTAATTTTAGATTACTTGTCTATTTTGTTATATATTTTTTAGATGTTGGGTCCAATTCGTTATCAGTTTAAATTTTTTTTTTATACTTTTTATGTGGATGGCTTAAATACTAAGTTATACTTTGTTACTTGGGGATTTTGAATATTGATTTACTAGTCGCAAACCCGTGCGATGCACGGGATAATTTTAAATAAAATGTTAACATGTTCAAGCTTAAACATCTCTGTAATTTCAATTATTGAAAGCTAATTTGGCTCTAATATAAGATGAAACATGTAATATTATGAAGTAATATTAAAAATGAGATAAATACAAATATTATAGAGTAATATTTTACAATAATCATAATGTGCTTTTACATTTGATTTAATAAGTATTACAAAAGAACTTATGTGATGCACACAAGTCCCAATACCATGTATTTTTGCTATGGCTTTTTTTGTATTTTTCAATTTCATTTATTTTATGACTTCCACTAAGTATTCAATGTATTCATAATATTTAAAAAAATGTTGAAGCAAAGTTGTATCCTAAAATAACTAAATACAAGAGTTTAATTTCTCTTTGTTTCAATTTAAAACCAAATTGGGCATAAAAGCAAAAAAAAAAATTCCTTTGTTCCAATGTCTTTAGTACCAAAATCACAAATCCATTAAACCAAATTGTGCATAGAAAATCTTAGAGATTGAAAGACAACTTTAAAGTGTTTTTTGTATCTCCTTCCTTTGTTGCTTTGTAGTAGTCCCTTAATATGCCCTTTTGTTTTCCTTGAGTACAGATGTTGGTGTGAGTTGTACATTGCTTTGATCATCAAGTTTGTGAAATTTTGTACAATCACCATCTTCTTCAATTGATAAGTTGTTGCTACATTCATTTGAAGAATCACTGATGTAAGCCTGGTAATAAAACAGGTTGAAGAATGTATTACAACATATACATCTTAAATATCATATTTGTAATTTTGTTAAATTAAAGAATACGTACTTCTGTGATTTTATCAAGCTGAATTGCTTTGTCAGTTTCTTTAAAAGAGTTAAAAAGTTTCTTGACGGTGTAGAATTCCCATCCATACTTGAGATTATAGTCATTTAGTTGTATTTGAAAAACAAATTGTTTCCCTTTCAGATTTTCTATTTGCACAGGAAGGATGACTTCATCGAGCTCCTAACAAAAGTAACATTTTTTAAATTATACACTCAAGTAAAGTTTAGTAAATATTAAATACTTATTTTATCTTCAACTTTCTCACCTCTAAAGATTTGTTTAGAAGGTCTTTCGTTGATATGTTAAGTAACTTTTCTGCTTCTGAATCAAATAAAATGAATGTGGCCATTCCTGAGCTACCTTCAACCTTTAATTGAATTCTATACCTGATAAATGAAATGGCATATATAATGTTAATATCATAATAGTTATTGTATATTTTAATATAAAAAGTAAACATTTTCATTTTGTGTACCTTGGAATTGGGAAGCATGCCTTTTTGTTGCAATTGTCACACCAGAAAAATTCATCTCTTGACTTTACTTTTTTACGACATACTTCGCAAGAGACAAAGTAACAACCAGAATTATCTATGTCAATGTTTATAATCTTTCCTTGAAAGGTAAAGATAGTTTCCTAGAAATTGAATTTAATATCAATCAATTCATAATTTTATAGTTGAATTTTGTAAAAGCAAGTCTATAGTACATAAAGCAATGTTAAGGACACAATGTTATTATTGAAGGTATTTATTTTTTCTTACCTCATTATCATAGTCCCACATAATTTTTGTTATTTCACTTATGGTTCTTCTGTTGATGTTCATCTCTTCTTGAATTGTCATTTGTGGTTTGAATTGCTTTGGCATTTGTACTATTGGTTGGTTATTTTCCACCAGCCTATTATATTACATAAAGATATTAGACATAGTATTGTAGAAACTGTAAATATAGTAAAAATGTGAATTCAAAACAAAGCACCAACTGATCTTTGAACTTAGCAGTCTCAGGAATGTCCAAATCAATATAAACTCTTGTTTCACTTGTTGATGATAAGTTATACTCTCCTACAATGCACATGATTCATTAGAAAAAAAGTACATTGAAGTTTCAATAGAATCATCACAATAACAGAGAGAGGTCTAGATCAGAGGGCATAGTATCTTGTAGACATGTACAAAACAAAGGTAAGCAATCCAATTTTGCTGTGCTAGATATTGATGCTAAAGATAATGACATTTGAGTAAAGGTTTGTTTGGTTTAATCTTTACCTAATCATGAGCTATAAACATCAGTGTATTTCTATGCTATACTATATGAGTATATGAACCAAAAAGAAAATTGTAATTTACTAATGAGATATCTATAATTTTCTAATGAGGTGGGCTGGGGAAGTTCTGCATCTGCCAAAAGGATTAAGGACCCCAAAAACCATGCTCTTGAAATGGATAAAAACCACAATACACAGTTTAGTTGGAAATAGAATGTGATAAACCATTTAAAAACGAAAACCCAATACAGAAGTGGTTTTACAAATAGAAAATTTGTATTTAAAGCAACACAATAGACAATTGAAGTTAAGTGAAACAATCGAGACTAACACACTAAGTGTCCAGCCATACCACAGTAAGCAACACACATCATCTCTTCCTCAATAGGATTATGTCCTAGGTCCCATATCAGCTTCCACTCCAAAATTTTCAAATTCACAAATAATAATAAAAATTTCCGACCAAATTCAAAATTATAAAATCTACGGGGCATTTAATAATCAAATAGAAAATAACAAACTAAATCTGAGTTTCCAGCCAGTTATATAACTCCTTAATAGGATGCTTACATAATAATTTAGCCAAAATACTTTGTATTTCAAACAATTGGATGATTTCTTATATAGTTCAGAAGATGGTTATAAAGAGAAATAGAGAAGAGAAATGAACTTGCCTTTAAAAGTCTTGATAGTCAAACATGTAGCTATTATGATAAAGGGCCTTGATTTTTAGTAAAGAAGCTCTCCTCAACTTGATTTGTAATCGATCCCCAAAGTGTAAGCTTTATTTCATTTACTCTGTTCAAATTTTCCAATGTTATAGTGTAAGTTCATATAGTATAAGTGCATGTATTGGCTTATCAAAAATAAAATAATAAAAAGTGCAAGTATTCAAAATATTTTTTAAAAAAAAGACATACTCTATGGTCATGACATTTATATTTCTCATTGAGACATTTGATCCCTTGATGCAAGGATACTCAATCAGTCCAACACCAATCACATTTGCAATGATATCTAGGCATTACAAAGATGTGTATGTAATTATTTTCATATATAACAATAATATAATGCATAATTATTTAAAAATTTAATATAATGCATAATATACGTACCTGATAGCTGGACATGTTTATTAACACGTTCATGTATTTTATTGTAGTCAACAAATTCAAATTTATGACGCGATATATCAACATCAGTCTCCTTTTTTTCCTTAATGCTAGTTTTCAATGTGAACATGATCTTGAAGTCAATGCCTACTGGTCTATACAATGCATTGCCATCAACCACTTGGAAATAAGAGAGTTCATACAATTTTCCTTCTTGCAAAAGAGGCTTGAACTTTTTGGCAATATTATTTCGAATGATTGCATGTATTGCATTATTCTGCAAGTAAAGTGCATCAGTTTTATATAAATAGAGTTCATGATTTATATAAAAATTGAACAATATTCAAAGCATTAGAAAAAAAAAATAAAACAAAACAAACAAACAAACAAACCTGCTCATCGATTAAAATCATATCTAAACTAATAAATCATTATTTTTTGAGTTGATTGCATTCCACATCCTTGATATTCTGATCTTGACTTTCCAATTTTCTTTGTGTTTGTCTATACAAAGCTAATTAAGGACAGAATATTGCATCATCTTGGATCCCTACCTATATAGATTAATAAATTTGAAAGTTCATAAAAATTCAATCTTTCATTTAAATACTTTATAGAATAAAACAAAACAAAGCAGTATAACAAAAACACCAAAAAGTAATAAGCTTGTTAAAGATAGAAAATAGTAATTAGCTTGCATTCAATTATCTTATAGACATGAAATTTAACAAAACAGTAAGCATATACGAAGTGGCTAAATCAATTTGGAGGAGATAAACAGAAAAATAAATAATATATAAAATTATGTTACCTTTAGTAGTTGGTTTCTTGAGTCAAAGATTGGTAAAAACTTCTCTATACACAATATTTTTTGTTTCAGACTTTTTTTCAGTCTCATCATTAATGATGAGGAATTTTAGTCAATTTCTGCTTGTAACTCTAGACACTGCAATGTATAATTGTCCATGACTAAAAACAGGTTTTGGCAAATACACTCCAACATGTTGCAATGATTGTCCCTGGCTTTTATTTATAGTCATTGCAAAGCACACTGAAATTGGAAATTGTCATCTCTTTAAAACGAATGGCCATTTTGAATCACTTGGAGATATTGTTATTCTTGGAATGAACACACGTTTGCCTATATTAGTGCTAGTTATGATTTCTGCTTCTATCACCCATGTAGCCAATCTTGTTATAATGAGTCTTGTTCCATTACAAAGACCTTCATTCTGATTAAGGTTTCTAAGCAACATTACAGGAAATCCTATTTTTAATGTCAGTTTATGGTTTGGCAATCCGGGAAATCTCAACGTGTTCAAAAATTCAACAGTATACAAGATATCTTGGTCAAGAACATTTGAAGAAGCCTTGCATATAGAATCTGAACTTAGATATTCATGAACTTCTCCATTTAAGGATGACACAATGTAGTCATTTAGTTCTTCTACAACTTCATTTGTAGGGGCGAGAATTGCCCCATCCTGTAGGTAATTTGGATCTGTAAATTTATTTTCTAAACTTGGATATGTGTTGTCAATAATATCTTGCATTGGATTCTCTGAAGATTGGATAATCAGATCACTTGGAATTGAAATGTTGTTATCCCCATCTCCTCCTCCCAATTCACCATTACCTATTTTAAGAATCCACTCACTAAAGTCCTTTATAGATGATGTCTCTATTTCACTCATATTGTTCTGTAGAAGCTTCATATTTGTTTGGAGTTTAAAGAGATGACAATCATTCCATAAATATGACTTGCTAATTGAGGATTGGACTATATCTTCTCGTCTTCCCTTTCTCACAACAGGAAGTATTTGTCGGAAATCACCACCTAGAACTACAACTTTACCACCAAAAGGTTTTTCAGCATTTTGAGGATCTTCAATTTGTAGTATATCTCGTAACGTGCGGTCAACAGCTTCAAAACAATTCCTATGTGCCATCAGTGCGTCATCCCAAAGTATAATACTTGTTTTTGAGAGAAGTTCCGCTACTTCTGTTCTTTGCTTTATGTCACAAGTAGAGTCATCATTTACATTAATTGGGATATGAAATCTTGAGTGAGCAGTCCTTCCACCAGGAAGCAACAAAGCAGCAATTCTTGAAGACGTAATAGCAAGAGCAATTTTGCCTTTTGATCTTATACCAGACAGGATGGTTCTATAAAGATACGTTTTACCCGTTCCACCATGTCCATAGACAAAAAACATTCCCTCTCTTTCAGTAGCAACAACTTCCAATATAGAATTGTAGATTACTCTTTGTTCATTATTTTGGCCAGAAATTAGGATCTCATGTTCTCTTTTCAAACTTGATATATCATACGACATTTCTTCTTGAATAAGTCTATTCCCATTCTGAATAAGATTCATATCTGGCTGAGGCATTTGTGGATAATCTTTAAGCGATCTTCCATATTGTTGGAGGATTTGTTCAATTTCATACAATCCATAATTTCTCAATTGGTCATCTGATAAGATCAGTTCTTGGAATTGGAGGATACGCCTTTGCCTATTTAGTATATCTTCTGTAATTAGTTTCCAGTTGGATTCCCAAAGACTTAATGGATCAGCTACTTCACAGAACAATAGCATTGTAACAAATAGTTGACGCAATTGTTGCCCACTGGCCCAATTCGAAACTTCAATTAGGGAATTATGCCATTCTTTGTCATCATCAAGAAGTCCAAGTGCATAACAGGCTTCCTTATAAGTTGGATAAGTAACATCGTTTATAGTCCTTAATTCTTCGAAGTTTCTTGGACCTTTGACAATATTAAGCAACATTCTCAAATAAAATCTTTCTCCACTTGAAGGATGTGCGTAATACACTCTTCCAATACAATATTTAGATTTCCTTCTTTGCCATTGCTTATCATTACTAAGCCATACCCATATTGTAGGAAATTCAGCATAAGTCAACTGTCGAGCATCTTCAAAAGCCTCATTTGTTTTCATCCATTCTGTAAACTTTGTTTCTTCAATACCAGGTATATTTAAAACATTATCCAAGCTTGTATTTTTCGGATAAATGATGGGATGTTCATCTTCCAAATGAAAATTTAATCTTTCAACAGGTGGATAGCGAAACTGAATTGGAAATTCAAATATTCTCCAACATGCTTCAGAAGCTGAAATATATCCAAAATCCAAGTACGCTTTTGTCTCATCAACAACAATGTTGGTCTCTTATCCATCACTCCCAATATTTGGCAAATTCTCTTCTACAACAACTGTTGATCTATCTGATCCCTTGTTTATATATTTAAACAAATATTTGACCGATCGAGATCTATTACACCATTCTACATTCAAATGGGATTGGTACTTCACCAAAAGATCTACATTATAAGGTACAACTTATCAGTTATCCAAAAGTATTCCATTCTTCTCTATTGTTTTTCCATCATTTCTCTTTCTATATATTGGGAAGCCTTCTTCATCAATTATTGTTTCATCATAAAATCTTTTTGGAAAATGTTTTGTACATTTACCATTTATCATGCACGGTGATTTCGGTTTTGCAGATCCACATGGCCCATGCATCATAAATTGTTTTACAGCTTCATTAGCAACAGGATCCTCATCTAGATCTGGTATCTTAGCCATAATGATACCATCAATGTCTGTTGGACTTGGACAATTATCCATTGGATCCAAAAATAGAAGAATATGTGCATGTGGGAGTCCTCTTTTTTGGAATTCAATTGTATACACAATTGCAGTAACTCTTCCAAAATGAGATTTATGCTTCAAATCATGTAATAGTTCGTCCAATTTTATCTTAAAAACCCTTGCTACAATATCTGGCTGATCCTCATATTTCAGGCCTTCTATAAATTCCAAAGAATGATTGATTTCTGGCCATTTTGGATTGCAAGTAAATGTAAGAAATAAATCTGGGTATCCTACCCATCTACATATCGCCATTGCATCTTGATAATTTTGAACCATGTACCTTGGACTTCCAGTAAATGAGGATGGTAGGACTATTTGTTTACCTACAGTAATGGGATCTGTATCACCACGAAGAACCGCATCTTTCAAACCATAGTACAACTCTGACCTCAATTTTTTTTGATTGAATCTAACCCATTGTAGTCTTTCTTCTTCGATAGAAGTGTATGCATCCACTATAAATTGTTTAAAAAGCCTTTTACCAAGCAACAGTGTCTTGCCCTCATGAAAGCGTTGTTGAAGCCTATAAGCATAGTATTCCCTCATTGTTATTGATTCCCTTTTTCTAGAATTGCTCCCATTCAAATTCCTATAAGGTATACCGAGCATATACCCATCCTCACCATACGAAAAAAGTAATGGATATTGCAATGCCATAAAGCTTGGATGAGTCCCATTTATACATTGCAATCCTAAACTTCGATTCTCAATAATAATATCTCTATCAGAACTTTCAATATTAAAATCTCCAACAATAAGAGCAGCTATCTCAGATGTTACAGGTAAGTCATATTTCCTTTCACCAGATTGCGACTTCGAATTAAACGAATTCGAACATTATGTATATCTGATTCATCAAATCTGTCCCTGACCATTCTAAAATATTTAACCAATTGGTTGCACTGGTCTAACATTTCCATCAACTCGGTAACAATATCTGGATCCACATAATTTCTATCATCTTCATGTATAACTACATCAATTCTATTTTTAACTTCATTATCAGTTTCATAAATATAAAGCTGTGCATACTTAGGTTTTTGGCCATGGACAGGAAGAAGGGATCCAATTCTATGATGTGTTCGACCATTTACATGAAACACATATGGACCAGAACCATTATTCACTGATCTATCAACATTACCCCCCAAAGAAGTGAAAGCAAAGAGAGAGTTGTAGATTCTTATCCCTAGTTGAAAGTCTATTGATCTCTGATCACTATTAATATTGAGTAAGCTTCCAAGAAAGGGTGGAGGTTCTTTCAATAAAGGGAGTTCAACTCTTCCTTCAGAACAACACAAACTAAACTTCGGTTTTGTAGGCGTTTTTGACTTTATAGTTCTCTCTTCATACCAAAGTTGAGCTCCACAATGCTCACATACTATTGTTGGAGGTCCTAAATCCAATGGTTCTGTAAATTTTCCTATGACAACAAAAACAAAAATTCACTTTTTCTTCCTAATTTTAGAACTTTTTTGGGAGAACCAAAAAATATAGCACTTATGTTGTTTTCTGCTTTCATCATTAGTGCTATATTGTCTACATCGAATACTCCTTTCAAATGGCTCGTCATCTCTTGTTCTTGTTTGGCCTAGGTTACATACTAACTATTAGGTTACATACCAATTATGAGTTTTTTAAAGAAAAATATTTTTTTAATATCTCAATATCATACCCCTTCTATTTCTCTTTTCAGATAAAATTAATTTTTCGCCTCAATCTTGCATAGAAAGCAGACTCCATGCTTGGGGAATAAACTAAAAGCAAAGCATTCACAAAATTTTAATTCATAAATATAACTATATAGAAAAAACATATATTACAAATTAACAGTTATATGTTATAGAAAGGGGAAAAATTAGTACAAACATATTACCAATAAATTTGCAATAAACAGTATGTAATAAAGGAAAGACTGGTAAATACCTAACTTTCCTCGTCTTGTAGTTGCATTACCAAAAAAGCCAAATATCAAAATGCTAAATCCCTACCTGCAAAATAATAAGAATCCAATTTATTCCAAACCTAAGACTTATCTAAATGTGTGCACAAACTCAATTACAGATACAAAAGAAACGCAGCTAAAACAGCACACATTAAAATAATAACCCAACAATGAAAATAGGACCTACATTTTAAAAAAACATGGTATTGCAAATTAGGATAATTAATTGTTACTTTAGTCCAAAGGCATGGATAAATATTTTACAATGAAAATAGGACCTACATTTAAAAAAAATGGAATTGGAAATTAGGATAATTAATTTTTACTTTAGTACAAAGGCATGGGTAAATATTTTATTATAGATGATTAAGATCAGAATTATTTTCTGTAGATCATGCAAGTAACTTTAAGTTTACCACAAAAGGGGGAAAATTTTCAGCACCCCCAATTTCTCATGCTAACAAAATGGAACCTTGGTAAATTCGGAAAGCCAATAAGTTCCTTCTCTTTTATTAGGGTATCGATAGATCAAGTAACAATTACAACTTTCTTTAATACAATAAGCAGTATACTACCACCCAATTAAATTGCACACATATATACAGCAACTTCTTCATCACAAACGCAAAAAAAAAAAAAAAAAAAAAAAAAAAAAAAAAAAAAAAATCCGTTGCACCATATTGAAAGACCATAATTATTACTTATTAAAACTCCAAGCATATATTTGCTGTAACTATTAATTATCAGAAGATGTAAAGGAAAACCCATAAAGAATTATAAGCAGTATACTACCACCCAATTAAACTGTACACATATATACAACAACTTCGTCATCACAAACGCAAAAAAAAAAATCCATTGCATCATATTGAAAGACCATAATTAATCAAAAATAGTATAGAGACATGTACCAAATACAAAGAAGAGAGGGTAAATATAAAACCCAGACGTGCCGAATTGGTAATCAAATACCACTCAAACACACCTAACTTAATACTGTCGTGCACTGATAAATTAATCAAAAATAGTATAGAGACATGTACCATATACAAAGAAGAGAGGGTAAATATAAAACCCAAACGTGGTGAATTGGTAATCAAATACCACTTAAACACACCTAACTTAATACTGTCGTGCACTGAAAAATTAAGAGAATCCAAACTAACTTGAATTAGATCAAGCCTAACAAACAAAACTTCTATATACAAAATTTCCTTCACTTACACTTCACAATATAAAAATTCATCGGGATACGGAACAAATCAGTAAAGCAAAATCACACACAAGAGGGACAAAAATTTAAAAACAAATTAAAGGAAGGCATCTTTGGACACCCCATTGCAATTGAATTTCCCAATATTTTTACTACAATGTCTAAATTAACAAATCCATCATCTGAAAATAAGCTATTAAAAAAAAAAAAAAAAGACTATTGGGTTATCATTATAAGATGTAATTTTTGATTACCATGAAATTCCCATGTCAAAATTTTAACAGTACTTCAAAACTATTCGATATCCACCATATTTCTTATTGATCATGATATGATATAATGAAAAAATTTGCAAAACACAATCAGGATGGGGCAATTTGATTATCAAAGGATGTCCAAACACACCCTTATATTATTACATAAAGTACATTCCCAATCAATCTTCACCAAATAATTTACATGGAAAATCCACAATTCAGCATCAAATTACTAAGCCCATGATAACCTTACAATTCATCATGAATTGGGCCCTTAAAACAAACTCAAATTCCAAAACTAATGAAGCCCATCAAGTAAAGGAACAAATTTTTTTTTGGGAAAAGATGTCCACCATCTTTTCTTTTATCGATAATCATATCATATTAATGTCCAAATTTGCACATAGAAACAGAACACAGAGTATGGAGCAATTCAACTACAACTCAACGTTTAGCATCAAAATTACTAAGCCCATAACAAACTTACAATCCAACAACACACACACACACACACACACACACACACACACACACACACACACACAAAAGTCTATTATATATTATGCAAAACCTAATGAAAATTAAACACTCAAATTGCAAACACTCAAATTCATGTAGTACTTGAACTTGTGCGAAGGAGTTGATTTAGTCATCATACATTTCAGTTGGATTATCTACATTCTTAATCTTCTGAAGAGGAATACCTCAACAATTTCTTGAACAAAGTATAGTGAACATTAATTAAAACTGAATCTAACCCAATTAGGCAAATCAAAACCAACCAACAATACCCAAAACTAAATTCTAATAAACGTATAGAGGGTAAATATAAAACCCAGAAGGCAATTAATTATCAGAAGGCAAACTAATAACATACCTTAAACCCTGATTTGAATGGAGGAAAACAATGCAGAGAAAGAAAATTTAAACAGTCGTGAAAGAAAAGAAAAGAAAAGAAAGAATATTAATAAGAATCAACTATTTATAATAGTTATAGAGTCCTAATAACTATAGAGTTCGGATTCAAAAGAAAAAAATTATAGAGTTCTAAACCGACATTGTTGTTGGGCCACCGACATTGTTGTTGGGCCATGGGCGGTCTGAGGAAGGAGCTGGGTTTGTGGCTGGATTTATGGGTATGGTGGGAGCTGTGGTGGGCACCCACGGCAAATGGGACGCTGGTAGAGGCGGTAGAGTAGGGCCATGGGCGGCCTGAGGATGGGCGGGAAGGAGCTGGGTTTGTGGCTGGGTTTATGGGTATGGTGGGAGCTGTGGATTTGGCGTTGATAAAGCTGATGGAGGAGGATTTGGTTGTCGGTAGAGCTGGTAGAGGCAGAGCTAGTAGAAGAGTTGGCTGTCGGCTGATGGAGGAGGATTTGGCCTTGGTAGAGCTGATGGAGGAGGCAGAGATCTGAAGGAGATGGTGTACTATGAGAGATATGAGGCAGAGATCGGGTTAAGGTATTAGATGATTCAATATATATATATTTTTTAAGTGTTGTGCTGATGTGAAAAATTGTGGGAGTTTCAGAGGCTTCGATTATATATATATATATATATATAGATTATGTCATTTATAGATTGATAGACATTTTGATGTACCGAATTGGAAACTTTTTAGGATTTTACACTATATGTGTATGAAGATAGACCTGGTCAACTTTTTTAGCCTTTAATCAAATGAATCCTATCTAGCTAGATGGAACATTATTTCCATTTGGTCCATCAATGACACAATTATTTATTGTGTGCATCAATCACATGTAACATTCCAAAAATTATAAAAATTTTTGTATCACATGATTTATTTATTTATTCATATCCATTTGTAGATGTCAAGAAAATTGTACAAAACTTTTTCGGCCAAAATGGGCAAATATCCCTTTTACACAAAAAATCCAACATTTTGTCATCTTTCTTAAACTAATTATGGAAATGCACCTGTTTTGAAACTTGATTTTTTAAAAATCGAGTTTCAAATGTAAAACTCGATTTTGGAACATCGAATTATAGCGAACGTGGACTTAGGAATATTTTTTGGAACTCGAGTTCATGGAACTCAATTACCACCTGAAGTACTTGAGTTCATGGAACTCAAGTTCCACTTGAATTTTTTCAAGGAACTCAAGTTCCACGGACTCGAGTACTTCACATGGTACTCGAGTTCATGGAACTCGAGTACTTTACTTGGAACTCGAGTTCCAATTTTTTTTTTTTTTAATTTTTCAATTTGATATAACTTGATTGTCCAAAAATCGAGTTTAAAATTGAAACTCAATTCTTAGAAAATCAAGTTTCAAAACAGGGATATTTTCCTAACTAGTTTAAGAAAGATGACAAAAGGCTGAAGTTTTTGTGTGAAGGGACAAAAGCCCATTTTTGCCAATCTTTTGCTATCCCCACACAAAAAGAATAGAAGGCAACCAATATGTGAAACACCTTATCTAAACATGATCATAATTGACACCTAGGAGGCTACAACTAATTTTTGAGAGCATTTATACTCTTGGATGCAAAAAAAAAAAAATATATATATATATATATATATTTATATATGCGTGTGTGCTCGTACATTTTACAATATCGAAAAGTTATTTTATCTATTTTATATTACCATTTTAGCAATATATATACCCATACAATTCATACTTTATTCTCTTACTACTCTATTTAAATAGTCCATTTTATTCTATTCTATTTTATATTATTATTTTAACAATACATTCTAATCTCATTTTATTGGACTAAAATAATTAGATGTAGAATAAAATAATAGTATTTAATATATAATACAATAGACCTTTCTATGAGTTTTTATTTTTTATTTTTTTATTTTAAGCATTAGATGCTACAGTAACATATAAAATAGATAAAAACACAAAATAAAGCACGGGATGGAAATGCTAGATATAATCATAAAATAAAGCACCGGATGTGAATGATCTCGAGCGCTAGACGGTATAAAGGCCACAAAGAATTGTAAAAAGAACTTTTCCTTTTTCATTATGAATACAAAGAAGTTAATACAGATGACAACCTTTTCTCTCTCATTCTTCTTCTTCTTTCATTTATTATTATTATTACTAATCGCTAACCCGTGAGATGCACAAGATAGTTAAATAAAAATTAAAAATACTTATTTTACTTAAAGGTATATGACTTAAATTTTAAAAATGTATAATTTGAAAATTAATGAAAATAACTAAATTGTTCAATATAATGATTTAGAAAAAAAAAATTTCTTTCGTATCATTGGTTTCACATAACACATTCCGACGTAGGCTATTCTATGGTGATAACTTCACATAATACTCAACTGCAATTAAATCTACTATCCACTACCTATCTAATCTATGTTATCTTGATAGTAGATCTACAAATTGCATTCTCATTTTCTTAGAGCTTGCCACATCATTATTATTATCTATATACAATGTAAAATTGAAAATTTTAACTTTTTGAAAAACTTACATTAGAATTTGAATTAAAAAAATAATAATTTTTTTTTAATTAGACCTCACATTAGAATTTTTTTTTTAAGAACTCACTTTAGGTTAAAAAAAAAAAGACTCACATAAAAAAAAAAAAAAACTTTAGGATTAAGGAAAAAAGAGAGAGAGACTCCTGTAAGAACTCTCTCACTATTTAGTTTAAAAAATTAAAATTTTTTTATAAATTAAAATGATGAGGAAAAAAGAGAGAGAGACTTCTGTTAGGACTTTCTCACTATTTAGTTTTAAATATTTTAAAAAAATTATAAATTAAAATGATGATATGGAAATTTGTGAGAGTTTCAAAAATTTCGGTTATATATATATATATATATATATATTATTATCATTATTTGGGCACCCATACCATACATATGGCAAGCTAGGCATGGCCTTGATTAGGCCTTCATTACCTTGTTTATGAAAGAATCGAATTGAAAATAATTAAAACCACAAATTCCGGAACAATTATCTAAACCCAGAAAAATTATTCTGATTCGCTAAACCATATTGTTTTTAAATATGTGCATGTGGGAGGATTATTTATTTTGCTGTTCCCTACTTTTATAAGTTTGAATTTCTTGTAGACGAGGAATATACCATGGAAGCTACACGATTCGCACTTGTAAATGATAAGGCTCTTATAAGTCGGCTTTTCTGATATTATTATGACAATTTCTAAATTAAAAAAAAATTATACGACTTTAAGTACTAGAATAACCTAAATACTTGGATTGGATCTTTAACAAAATGGTCGACATATGGTACTAATTCATTTGATTGCAATCTATAGAATCCATTTGACCATTTTCAAATCTTCTATTCCCAGAGCTCCAGAATATTGAGATTCTTATCACGTTGCAAGAATTAATCCTTTTCTACAGTACATTTTAAGCTGACAACTCAAGTACCTGACAACTAATGACTTTATAATACTAAATTTAATTAAAATAATCCATACTTTATAACGCTAAAACCTGCATAATCCGCTTATTTATCCTTTTTTTAAGTGAATAATTAACTTATCTTTTTCTTTTGGTTGCTAATTCATTTAGTCACACATCAATCATCATACACATTTAAATCAACGTTTCCATTATGTATTTCCCCCAAACTCTGTAGAGCCCTCGCAACCTTGAAAGGAACCAGAATCTCTTACCGACCATTGCCAAACGAGGGCATTATCATTCATGTAAGATGCAAAGTAGAGCATATACGTGCTGAAAATCCAAGGTGGCTATGCTCTAGTGTTGTACAAATAGGACCAGGCCTATATTTGAAATATAGCAAAGCATAGAAACTTTACGAGTACTTAATGAGTATATGCCTTTTACTGATTCATCAACCTTAGAGAAAGGGGATAATGAAGGGATGTATTGTCAATCTTTATCCAAGGAGGCAAGAATGAAAGGAGGGAATTGTTTCATTAATGTCGGATATTCTCATTGATATCGATTTCAGGGCATTTTTCTGGATCTCCTGCCACCCTATATCAATTTCATTGCATTTTGTAAATTAATGCATGGTCAAGAATCGTATTCTCAGAATAATCTGACGTTTGCTCCAGTTTTGAAATAGCTAGTTCACTTTGCATTATATATGTGTGGGGGAATTAATATTATCTTGGAGAATGGAGGGGTGTGTATTTTTCAAAGAGTGGCATCTTATTCTGGATTTGATGCCAATGCCAGCATTTTATGTGGCATTAATGAGCTCAAGAGCTCATGTGAGCACTACGACATCTCAAGAATGAATTACTTCATTCTTAACTGATCAACTGAATCTTTGAAAGATCATATGCTTTAGAAAAATTCATCAAAGCGCTCAATGCTGGTGTGAAAAAAAAAAAGAAAAAAAAGAAGAAACAAAAACGTACAAAAAGAAACTATAAATGCCCTTATATTGTTCCAAGGCCAATCTGAATACGAGTGGCAAACTTAATGCACTTCCTGAATACTTATCAAAGGCTCTTTTTTATCTTTTTTTTTTTTTGTTTTTTTAGGAAAATTAAAAGCCAAATTATTATTTTGAACGCTCAACTGACTTTCATTTCTTGAAAGGCACCCATAACAGACGTCAATTTGTCCCCCTTAGTCAGAAGTCATCAGTAGTGGCTAAATGTTAAAACCATGGCGATGGTAGAACCAAAATGCAAAATAAGTTTTGCAATTGAAACTATATGCAGTTGTTTGCAGGTTAAGGAAAACAATTGTGTTAGGGTCATATTTTTATGTGTTGGCATATTTTTTGACAAAATGCACTTAACTTATAATTAGGTAGATCTAAGATGTGTTTAGAATATTGTGAAGTATGCTGAGACCATGCAAAAGGAAAGTAGTCTCTACAAGATCAAGTTTAGTTGGAGATTGGAATGAAGGTTCAACTGTTGGTTGGTACTTTGGGATAGTTCAGGGTAGTGGTAAGATTCCTTGCATCTGTAACTGCTTGATCTTGATTAGCAATTCTTGGGAGTAGTAACTTGAAAATCATCCGGTGGAGTTTTTGCCTTGTGAGAGGTTTTTTCCATTAGTTAATAAATCACCGTGTCAATTTATTTTCTGCTGCACTTTAGTTTATTTGGTGATTTGTGTGTGCCTTCATGAATTGCATGTAGTTTGACCTAATTAATCAACTTGGGTAATAGAATTAATTAGCAGGGGTCAATCTATTTTTAACCTAACAAGTGGTATTAGAACGGACACATTCTGATTAGGTTTTTAATCTTTGATGTTTGATCCATAGACCCCTATTGTCATGGAAACTATTGATTGTTTTGATTTGCATGAGATTGTGTTGAATGATAATGATGATATTCAAGATGCCTACTGTAAACTTTATAAATTTTGTATGATATCTCTTAAAAGTTCTACAAAATTTAAGGCTAAATTTGAGAATGTCAAACTTGAAAAAGATGAATTGATTGCAAATTGGATGAAGCCAATAAATTAAATGAAACTTAAAAAAATAAAATTTCGTCTCAAGTGGACAAAATTAAAGGTTTGGAAGAGCAACTAGTTGAATCTAAAATTGAAGTTGAAAAATTAACTAGTGTCAAACTTGATTTTGAGCCTAATTCTAAAGAGAAATTTTTTTTATATTCCTCCATTTAAAAGGAATAACGAAAAGTTGAAGGCTAACATAGATAGGATAGACAAAGGTAAAAAATTTGATGTAGATACTGAAGTTTTTAAACCTATGTCTAAAACTCCTAGACTAAAAGGAAAATATGAATTTGTTCCCACTTGTCATCACTGTCATGTTTTTGGTCATATTATGCCAAATTGTCCTAAGTCAAAGTTTCTATCAACCTCTAAGGTTAGAACTCCTTCTAGCAACCCTAGTAGTTCTAAAACTACTCATGTTTGTCACCATTATGGTGCTTCTGGTTACACTCGTCGTAACCATTTCAAGTTGTTTCCTCATAGGTGAGCATTTAATAGGTCTTATACTTTGTCTAAAGGCTCTGTACCTATTCTTAGTGAGTTATTAAAAGTTTTGAGCTATTTAACTCAATTTTAGATTAATTCTAATTCCTCTATGTCCTTTAGTAGACATACTAGGACATGTGCCATTTCATCTTCACTGTCAAAGACTTGTACTATGTAGGTGATGAAGGATGCTAAGACCTAACTGTCTTTGTGTTTGTCCCCTACTTTAATTCTTCCCATCTAAAGTAGGAATTCCATGCTTGATTTCTTATCTGTTTTTGGAATTATGCTTTCATGCATTGCATTGTTTTGCATTTATTTATTTTTGCATGTGCATTTTTTTATTGCTTTCAAGAAAAGAAAAATAAATAAATAATTTTTTTTTTGAAAAATACAAAAACAGTGTGTGTTTTGTTTATACTGGTCCTTGTGTACCTTGAAAGGCCAATGAAACAAGGTTTCATAATTTTGTATCTCTTGTAGCTTAGATGAGCATCTTCATGCGCAACTAAGCATTGTGAGCTTTATGGCTCGTTTTGTGATTTGTATGCATGGGTTAACCATTCTTACTCATATTTTTATCACTCATTTTGATGGGTAAGACTAAAAAAATCCTAAAATAAAGGCATAAATAACCATGTCACCACTAAAACTCGTTAATCATAAACATCAATATGCAATTCATAAAAGCCATGTTCGGTAAGGTATAGTAGTTGCACAACAAGAAAAGGGTGTTTGAATAAAAAATTCAAAGGGTATTTTCTTTTCTCTCTCTTATATACCCATGCATGGTATGCTTCATTGTGCTTAAAATAAATATATCCAAAGTTGTGATCAAAAGAAAATGAAAAAGCAAAAAGAATCGATATGATGTTAATATGATTGCAAGCGTGTTTCTTAGAGATGTGGGAGTTATAGGATGTACCTCAAATGGGATAATCTCCATCAAACGGTTATGATTGTGTGTGAGTGTTTTAGATTCTCTTATATCATTATTTTTTCATGATGAGTCACTTATGCTTACTTGTAAAAGTTTCACACACAACACACAATTCTTTGATACTATTGATACAAATTTACAAGAACAATGTGATTTGGCCATCAGGAGGAATATGTGTGTTAGTAGAAGCTAACTAAACTGTCTTAACTTATTTTTGAGAATAAAATTGGTTAGACATGTTTAGTGTTTTGGATCTTAGATCACTTTTCATCTTGAGTTTTTGATGTTTTGTGAGTGATTAACAAGATTTACAAGCTTTGATGTATGGTTGGTATTGTTTTTATCATGTTTGCATCTTCTCCATATCTTTTCCCTTTTGAAAATTCATGTTTTTCTGCATCTCGATACCTTCTTGATATTGTTCTCAACACCTCTCGGTACCTTTCGATACCTGTCACTTCTATTGAACCTTTTCTGGGGTTTTTCTTAATATCTCTCAATACTACCCCAATATATCGAGCCAATTTTCCAAACCTTCTATTTGCTCGATACATCCTTGATACCTTCCTCGATGGATTGAGCTTTTATTCTTAATACCTCTCCATACCTTCTTGATCTATTGAGGTCACTGATTCTATATATAGACGTGGTTTAACCCAGTTTCATTCTTACTCAAACATCTTGATATATCTTCGATAGCTCTCGACCCCACCCTTTGTTTCTCACCAAAATTCCTATTCCAATCCCATTTTTGGCCAATACCAAGCTTCAATTCATTGGTAAGTGTTCTAAAACTCTTCCTCTCTTCTTTTCTCATGCATCCCATGTACTTAGTTGGGTGAGTGGAAAAGTGGAAGGATGAAAAATTAGTGAGAGGATGGAAAAGTGGGAGGATAGAAAAGACTTGGTTTTCCCTCATGTGTGTTTGGTCGGAGGGGTGGAAAAGTGGGAGGGTGGAAAACTTTTTTGTTTGGTTAGAGAGAAAGGGGGAGGATGGGAAATGTAGTTTATATAAATTGACTATTATGTCTTTGTTATATAATAGTGGGAAAGTGAGAAGGGTAGGTGAGTGTAATAAAGTGGGAGTATTTGTGTAAAATGCGTTTCTCATCACTTTTCCTTCCTCATTTCCCTCCCATTTTAGGAGGATAAAAAAAGTGGGTTCAGGAGGGAAAACTTTCTCTCCTATTTTTTGTTTCTCCTATTTTCTTTCTTCAACCAGATAGTTGAAAACAGCATTTTCCACCCTATTTTCCTTTCCCTATTTTTCATCCTCCTTGTTTTCACCCCCAACTAAATACACCTTTATACCTACGTTTTTCAAATTTTTTTTTTGGTGGATTTTGGGGTTTTTGAAATTTTCTTCAAATTTTGAGTATGGGTTGTGTTAATTTGATATCACATTACCATGCATTTCATTCTAAGTACATTTACTCTAGTTTTTCATGCATTTTCTAGGTTGTGTGCTTGATTATACTTGTGAGTTCTGTAGTTTGGATTGGGTTTTACCCAAGATACAATTTTCTTTACATGTCACATGATCATGCATTCCCATGCATTATTCTTATTTCTCTACTCTCTTCTGAGTTGTGTGTGTGTGTGTGTGCGCGCGCGCTTTTTTCTTTACTTCTATCCTTAGTATTTCCTACTATGGCACCCAAGGTCAAAAATTCTATTCCATCTATGAATCCTATCTCTAGACGTGCTTCTACTTCATCTTCTATTCCTCCTCATACACGGTTCTGTGACACAAAATCCCAGAAGAACTTTTCTGATAAGGCGATTCGTGCTGAACGCCAAGTCATCCTATCTAATTTTTCAGATACTATGCTACCCAGATCATTTAGATCACATGGTTGAGAATTTCTTTGTGAAAAACTTGTTAGCTGTCCTAGTATGTTTATACGGGAGTTCAACTCCAACATACACCCTATCGATACCTCTGTTCCTCATTTCACTACAATATTTTGAGGTACATGTATCATTGTTACTCCAAAGCTTATTTTCGAAGTGCTCCATGTTCCAAGGGTATATAATCTTGACTACCCTGGTTCTTCTATGCTTAAAGCTCTATCTAGAGATGAGCTTGCATCTAGTTTCTGTAAGCGTCCTATGTCTTATGGAGACAAACTCAATTTTATTACCCATGACTTTTTTAAGAATCCATGGATCTTAATATAGTGATGACTTTTGTTCTTACTCTTTAGTCTCACTGTAACACCATCACTGAGCCTCATGCTCGTTTCCTTTTTTCTTTGTTGGAGGCTCTACCCATAGATTTTCCGTCTAACATGATATTAACCATTCTGAATAAATATCAAGACATTGCAAGTCATGATAAACTCATTTTTCCATCTGCTATCTCACGTACTCTCATGCGTGCTCATGTGTCTATTCCTTCTTCTACTCCCACTCATGTTATGGGTGCTATTAGTAAGGAATCTTTGGTTAGGAGCTCTACTTAGTTGGTGGCTAAGGCCAAGCATTCGCAAGATGATTCTACTCCCGCTTAAGGGGAAGAGGATGAGATTCGTGCTGCTGAGGATGTTGCCCATGGTCCATGTCCCTCCTCTTCATCTACTCCACTTCCTTCTTCTTTTTCTTCTGGAGTGGAATGGAAGCCTCTCTTTCCACCATCCTTGCTCAGCTTTAGCTTATACATGAAGGTATTAATGACATTAGAGATACTCAGGCTTCTCATGGTGATTGTCTTAACCATCTTACTAATGAGATGTGTCAGATGAGCACTAGGATTGGTCGCATTGCTCGCCACAGTCTAGACTTGGTGGGTTTGCTCCTTCACCAAAGCGTGAGTCTTCCGTTAGTCCTTATGCTAGTAGAGATGATGATGATGATGATGATGATGATGCTTCTGGCTCTGCCTATAATGATGAGATGACTACCTCTCAATGATTCACCCTTTGTCCCTTATAACAAAAATGGCGAGTAGTTTTGGTTTTATGAGAGTAGTAGACTTAGTTGATAGGGGGAGAGTTAGTTTGTTTAAGGGATGCAGTGAGGTTTTTGATGTATAGTATAGGTTCTCACTACTTGTACTTTTAATTTTTTAACCTTTTATATACATTATGCTTTATAGATATATATGATGATGATGTATGTGTTTCATTCTTTATCTCACATGTGGTATTTCTTTTCTCTCTTTATACACATGTTACTTGTTTATATAACTTGTCTATATTTCACACATGATGCCTTGATGGGTCTTGTTTAGTGTTTTAGTTAAGACATATTGCAAGTCTTTTATACATTGATATCTCTTCTTGCAAAGTTTTTCAAGAGCTCATAGTATTAGATAGACTTATGTATTATCTGTGTCAATCAATTAGGGAGATTGTTAGGATAATTTGTTGTTGTGGTTTTGTCACAAATTGCCAAAAGGAGAGATTGTTAAGGTCGTATTTTTCATGTGTTGACATATCCTTTGACAAAATGCACTTTACTTGTAATTAGGTAGAACTAAGATGTGTTTAGAATATCATGAAGTATGCTGAGAAATCAAAACAAGTGATATCATTGAAGAAATGAAGATTGAATCAAGAAACAAGTGAAGAAAAGTTGAAATAGTGAACCTCGATACTAGTCTTGACACAAGCTCGACACTAGCATTTATTGAGATTAAATGATGGACCTCGACACTAGCTCAACACCTCATGATTTATTGACCTACGTAGATCTAGAATTCTCAGATCAGAATTTCGGCCCATGATGACTTGGATTACTAGGGTTTCGTTTACTAAACTTCTAGAGAGTTTAAAATCTTTATTTTAAAGTCATAGAAGATATAGAAACTCATTTAGAGAACTTATATACTTTTGGAGAAGCTACTGCGTTCATGTGCGCCTTAGGGTTTTGTAAACAAGTGCTTCCAGATCTTCAGCATGTATTGAAGTGAATAACTTTGCATCCAACAGTAAACATCTGTTGTTGGGAAGTTAGTCACATACTAGGATCCGTGCAAAAGGGAAGAGGTCTTTACAAGATCAAGTTTAATTGGGGATTGAAGTGAAGGTTCAACTGTAGATTGGTACTTTGGAATAGTCCAGGGTAGTGGTAAGATTCCTTGTACGTGTAACTACTTCATTCTTGAATAGTGGTTCTTAGGAGTGGTGGCTTGAAAATCACCCGGTAGGGCCAACAAATTGTAAATCTCATAAATTCATATAAGAAAAATTTTCTTCTTCCATTGTGTAGGGCCAAATAATTAATTCATTGATGGGACATGTGAAAAAAATAGGGAGAAGCCATGTAAAAAGCAAAGACTGTGTTGTTAGGATTTAAATATTTAGATATGTATTGGCAAACACATGAACATAAACTTGTTTTGTATAGTCTTTAGAGTCTATATGAATGTCAAGACAAGTACTCAAGTTTCTGGTACTAAGTGTACAAGAACAGGACCATCAACCCATTGCATGATTAGACCTTTGTGTCTAGTTGGTGTGCTATATAAGTAAACCCTAATGCACGTTTTCCCAAGAATTTAGAGTTGCTCTTGTGAGATCTAAAATGTTCTATGCCTCTCATTTCAAAGTTGCTACCATAAATCAATCTACATACAATCTAAACTTGTATATCTAAAGTTGGTACTCTTTAGAAATCAAGTGTACTATATTCAAATCTTCAAGGGGATATTGAAGTTGTGGATTGGAGGACCAAGTTGCAGCAGATTGCTTTTAGAGACGTTTGTGGATCTCATAGCTAAGTTTGGTAACTGCAGTTATGTTTATGAAGAATAAGGTTAATTAGTCTGTGTAAACTTTTATTCGATAGTGATTTTGTTTACCTCGGGATTGATAAGGTCAATTCCTTTCAAGTTTTTCATGAGGAACTATTTTGTTTCACTAGTTTCTAGCTTCTTTAAATTTTTGTACTTGAATGGTATTGATGATTATCTATTTAACCTAAGGTTTTCATATATAATTAACCTAACAATCAAGTTTACCTTAAAAATGGTTAAATACTGTTTTTTCAGGGGGCCTAAACCTAACATATGTGAATGCCTTAGTGGAATTAAAATAAGTTAAAGATTTATGTCCTAGAGAGTGACAAGTGGAATTAATCTAAGGAAGTTATGAGATTGTGGGTAGTTATCTCAAGGAAGACACAAACCGTTATCTTGAGATGGACGAAGAACATCAAACACAAATACATGTGTTAAGTGTTCAAAGATATTAAGGCAATAGTTTCCTCAATGTGGTTAATAGATGTTACCAAGTCTTGCTAGTAGCGGGACATTGGCACTAGATATCAACCAAGAAGGGACACGATGAAAGAGGAACTAAGCATAAACTTTGGTGTGTGCTGCGTGTGTGCCAACTTGTGTTGGGTGCGTGGCAGCATGTTGGAGTTCCTTGGGGCATGTGGAGGCATATGGGTGTGTGGGATGATGTACAATTTGTTGGAAAAACATAGTTTGTTTCGCATACAAAACATACGCAGCAGAAAATTAACGGATCTACTTCATTCGCAATTGATAACATGTACTATGTAAATTTCAGAATTTAAGAACAAGAGAGAGTATCATGGTGGTGTTTAATTCAAAACCAAAGATTATAAGTAGTTGGGAACACTTTTAATATTCACTCCAATTCCACGTATGCCCAAGAAGTGTGGTCTTTTAATCAGTTTGAAAGTTCAAATAGCGTATAAAACACTATGAACGTTTAGACCCCTAATTTACAAATTATCAATTCAAGCTTTATCACAAACGATTAACGTACCGAAAATGAATTAAAGCCTAAAACAGAATTGATAAACCATCTAAGTCAAATAAAATCACATCCATAATAGAAATTAAATGACAAAGATAAAGGGAAGAGAGATGCAAACACAAGGACAACACAAGACGTGTTATCGAAGAGGAAACTGAAGCCCTCGGTGTAAAACCTCTCCGCCGCCCTCCAAGCGGTCAAAATGATCCACTAAAGAATGTAGTTGGGATACAAGGACAGTAATAGACCCTTCAAGCCTAATCTACCCAGGTACCTAAGCCCTCAAAGCTTCTTGCTCCAACGAGGTTACGCCGAACCTATTTCTTCTTTAGCTTCCCGGATCCCACTACTACTCCATAGCATCAACCAATAAGAATTGGTTCCTTCTTAACTACTTCTGAAAACATCAAAGAGCCTACTCACTGATATGGGTATGGTGAGAAAAGGATTTGGCTAAAGAATCTCTCATGGATCTACAATGGAGAGGAAAAAGTAGAGGAATTTGAAGAGTCACAAGGCAAAGGTTGTGGATGAGTCAATCTTGTTTTTCTCTAGGGTTTCTCTCTCAAAATTCTCTCTAGAAGCTCTCTACATTTCGTGGGTATATGGGGTATATATACTAGTAGGTGTTTGGAATGCGAAAAGACAGATTTTTCATAACAGAGTTGGTTGGCGGCTTGGCCTCGTGGCTTTACTGAGTCGCGAGTTCAAGCCGCGAACAAACTGAAAGGCCAGTCTGGAATTTTTGTTCTGTAGTGCAACAGCTGGCACGACGGTTCATATTCTGGCAGCTTTCCAGTCGTAAGCCACCTGCCAGATCCGATCGCGAGTTCTCCTCTGCATGCTTCTCTCGTGTGCAACATCTGGCAGCTTTCCAGTTGCGAGACATCAGCAAAGTCCAGTCGCGAGTCCCTGTTCTGCAGCGCAGTCTTGAGCAATTCTTCACACTCTCTCACATACTACCTTTACATGATTCCCACCTAAATACAGGGTATCTAAATGCCGAAAATACAAGCAAATTGGTACGGCATAAAGCCAACAAAATGGTTGATAAATTTCAACCTTACAATCTCCCCCTTTGGCTATTTTGTGACAAAACCCTACAAAAAACTCTAGACTTAAGTCGTGAGTTGGGAATAGTTGAACAAAACTCACTCACACCTAACTCTAGGATCTGTGAAGTTCTTGAATCATAAGTACAAGTATCTCCTGAAAAGCAACCACACAATAAGTTCATTGTATGCAAAAAAACTTGTATTGCATATGAAGCAAGCACAATGCGATCAAGAAAAATGGATTAAAGCAATATAGCATGGCTTGACCAAAAACAAACAATCACTATAAATAGTGATCACAATGCTCATTCTCACAAGGAATGAACATCCGGACATGCAATCTAATAAGCTCAATAACAAGTATCATTTGCATGTCCAACACTCAACCAATGCAACAACACTACGTAATTGCATTAAGGATAAAAATCCAACACAGGGCACAAGTGTGATGTACTTAAAGATAAAAGCATAATAAATAAACACAAAGTACGAAAGCCACAAGGCAAGAAGACAAAGTGCTTACAAAAGCCAGGTAGAAAACATAACCAAAATGCCACATAAGCAAAGGTACAAAATAAAACGCTACAGAAGCATAGGTACAAAATAAAACTGAAAAACATCTAATATATAAACCATAGTGCCAAAACAAAGTACCATATCCAACAGTTTATACTAAATGTGTTTAGCAGAATGATAAAGTAATTTCAAGACATAAGAAAGAAAACATAATAACAAGTGCTCCCCCTCAAAAGCTATCCCACACCAAAAAATCTCCCCCTTTTTGACCGGAATGGCCAAAGGGTCACTACTGTGTAGTGAAGCTGTCAAGTTTTGCTGAGAGAATGTTCATTTGATCTTGAAGTGCAGTCGGCTTGTCAGTCTGTTCATTCTCCATATCTCTGAGTCCATCAATCCTTTCAAGTATGATCTGGAATGCATCTGGAGGTACTTTTGACGAAGATGATGCTCTGCTTCTCTTACTGCGACCTCTTGAACTTGAGGGTTGACCAGCAGCTTCTGTTTCAGTTTCCATGCCTTCACCTCCTTCTTGATCACTTCCTTCTTTATCACCCAGAAGACGTACTCGTATCCTTAAGATGGTTAGGTTTTTAATTGCTGATGCAGTAGACATAAGTCCTATATCTTGAGGAATTTCCACCCCTTTTAGCCTAAAAATTCTCATGAGAAGACTAGGGAAGATCAGCTTGGCTCTGGAGGTTGTTCTGGTCTCATCAACAATGGTATATTATATATGAGCACTGATGTCTATGAAAGTCTTTTTCTTGAGCACCATTAGAAAAAATTGCTCTGGCATTGTTGATTGTTGTCAACTTCCTTACAGGATAAAGGTTGAACATCATTATTACAGTTAGACATCTCATGTCTACTGGAAATGCATTTGTGTTGAGACATTTCCCTTCTCTAACTCCCCCAATATGTGCCTGAGCAGTTTCTATGGACATCACTCTATCCTTGTATTGTGTGAAATCATGATCATCCATTGCCTTAAAACCCAGCACCTCATCAATGTCATCCATATCTAGTATGAATTCATGTCCTCTTACCCAACAGTTGATCTCATTCTCTCTCAGCACAGCATTAGCATAAAACTCCCTAATTAGAGGTTCACATACTCCAGAGAGATCACTCAGCAACTTCTCCCAACCTCTTCCCTCAAAGCAGCTAGGAATGAAAGTATCTTTTAAATCTGCCAAGTCCACAAATCTCTCTTGAATAATAGGTGCCTTCAGGTAAAATTGGGTGTATCTCTCAAAATGCTGAGGAGACCTAAACTTAGAGTTGTCCATCTTCATTCTTCTGTCACCTTTCTTGGCAACAGTTTTCTTCTTTGTAGGAGTCATCTGAAAAATCAATGACAAAAAAAACCACCAGGATAGAACACAATAGATGAAACATTCAAAACATCAGTGCCAGATTAGATGGAAATAAAAAGACTAAATTAGTAGATCATACCACATAGTGATAAAAATTCTAAGGATATAGCATACAATACAGTATGACAACACTATCAGAAAGGGAATCAAACCCTAAAATGTTATAATGCAGACACAGGGCAAAAACCCATATGGTTCACAATGCAGGACATAAAATGTAGATGTGCGACGATCAACAATGTTTAGACACACACAACAGATAGCCAAACTAAATCCTTAAAACCCCTATGACTCAATCAAATTCCAACAGGACATATCACGATGGGTAGGGAACCTCAACAAAGGAAAAGTCAATATAAGCACATAATGAGGGTAGACAAGTATGAAAAAAGGCATAACATGCGTTACATAAGAGAAATCAACAGAACCCATACAAGCAAAACCAACAAAATGATTCAAACCCGTAGTAGAAACCCACAATAACTCAACCAATCAACACAACCCAAAATCCAAGGAAAAAGGCTTAAAATCATGAAATAGGTAATGAAAATATGAAAACCCATACCTTTTTCTTGAAGATTGGTGAACACGGTGAGAGAGAACACGGTGAGTTTGAGAAAGAACACGGTTAAGACAATGAACAGTCACAAATATTCGAGGAAAAACTGAAAAATTTTGAAAAACTGACTTTAAAGGTGCGAAACACGCGATTTTCGCAACTGTAACAAGTCGCGTCAAAGTGGCCAGGTCCAGCCGCCAGAACACTTAAAGGAAAATTTTCGAAAAATTTTTCTAAATGTTTTTCACGACTGTACCTCCACTCACGACAAAGTCGCCACATCAAGATGCGAGAAATATAAAAATCCAGATTTTTGGAAAAATTTTCTAAGTCTTTTTCGCGACTTGGGTATTAACCTGCCAGAGAGACGCAAAAACAATCTGTATAGAGCTCGCGACTGGGGCATGCGACTGGAAATACCCACGAATAAGTCGCCAAAACAGGACAAATCAGTTTTTGAAATTTTTGACATTTTGTAAAAACAAAAAGACTTTCAAAAACACCTAAAAATACTCAAAAATCTTTTTGTGCTTGATCAACACAAATTGAGCATGTGAAACACATTTTAACAAGTACAATCACACAAATGAATAAGACATTCATTGATCATAAGCATGTGTGATATGTGTGGATATCAACAATGAGATAGTCCTTAGTCTAATGTGAAGTTTCAATGATCAATTCAACCAAGGCATACACAATTAGCACTAGATAGTGTGATCCATCTCAATTATAGAAATATGCATATATGACCTCCCACAAGAACTTGATAACATCACATGGAATCTTTTCATTTGGCTTCAAATACAACATTTCATTTAATCTTTTTGAAACAAAACATCTCATTTTGGAGATCAATGCCTGAAATTTTTGATACTTCAACTTGATGAATAAGCCTTTGGCTTTTGGGCATCGTACATTATATTTTGAGTCGCTTTCCCTTTTTCCTAGTCAAATACTAGTATGTGCGACAGGCTTTTGCAGCTCAATATCTCTTTTCATTTGGAGATTTACATTTGAAGAGCTCTTTTAAGCAAAAACAAAAAATAAAGAGCGGGAAGATATATAGACACAAGTCTATGCATGTCTCAAGGTCAACAAAATCATTGACTAATCATTCATGCCAAGTTTGAAGATCGATTTACAACAATCACATAGATTTCAAGATTTTTCCCACATTGATATGAGTGCAATGAAAACAAGCTACGCTCATGAATGCACAAAGCCATTAGTACAAAGGTACAAGGCAAAACAGGTTTATGACAAAAACTCAACAACGTTGATCAAACCTTTTAGATTTTATACTTTTTATATGTTTTTGAATTTTTGACCAAAAAAAATTTATCAAAAACAAACCATGTAAAAACATTTAAAGTAGGATTGGGTACAGGAAGAATTAATGCATGGGTTATAATGCTTATGCATGAGTACCCTTTTTCACCCACACGTCACGTGCGTTTGGGGTGATATCCTTATAGGATTGGGTACAGGAGTTAGAGTTTTCAAACCTTCTTGTGAAGCTTTCCAAACAAGTGGTGAAGGCACCAATCATCTTCATCACATCCATCACTCCAGAGTCACCATTTCGACCTTTTGATTGCTCAATAGTCCAAATTTTCTTGTCATTTCTTGGTCCTCTTGGCCTTTGATCAATTGCATTCTTCAATGCTCTCAGCTTATGACAGTTTGGTCTAGTGTGGCCTTGAAGTCCACAGTGATGGCAGAAATGGTTCGTTTTTGGACCTCTTTGTGGTCTTGGGAGTGATTTCCTTCTTACTTCAGGTATGACCTCTGAGTGATTACGGGACTTGTTGAACACCCGTTGAACAGCTACATTCTTCTTCTTCTCCAGATTCACCTTTTCAACAGCTAGAGTTTCCATCACAAGCTCCTTTGCCTTCACAAACTTCACGTCCTTGGATATTTTGATAGCAGAATTGCTTTCTCCAGTATACCCCAAACCAGATTTTTTTGAGAAGTGTTTTTGCGAGGAGATTACATCATCTAGCTTCTTTGTGGAGACTCTTTCTATCTTGGCATTTTCTTGAATCACCTCAAGCTTAAGAAACCTCACCTTTGCATAGGCTTTTGACAACTCTCCATTTAGCTTCTCTATCTCACACTTGGCCTCCTTGTGACGCACTAGAAGACTTCTATAGTCCTCTTCAGCTTTCTTCATCTTTTTCATTGCTGCCTTGGCCACACGTGTATAGTCTTCAGACTTTTCAAGAAGTAAGTTGTAGTTCTCTTGAAGACTTTTGGTACACTCATCCTCTTCATCTTCTGATTCTTCAACAATCCCCATTGATTTCTCATCACTGTACTCTTCAAGTTCTTGTATAAGCAAATTCAAATTCTCCGAAGATTCAACATGAACAATAGTCATAAATGCGGAGTAATTCCCTTCTTTATCACAGCTTTCCTCAGAATCAGAGTTAGATGAATCTGAATCACTAAGAGTTGTGACATAAGCCTTACTCTTCATTCTCAAGTAATTGGGACATTCTTTCTTAATATGTCCATGTCCATTACACTCAAAACATGTGATTCCTTGAGTGGATTGAGACTCCTTACCATCTTTCCTCTTAAAATCCTTTTTCTCCTTTTCGAAACTTGGAAATTTTCCTTTCTCAGCAAACTTTCCATTCTTCTTAAACTTCAAGAACTTTCGGAAGTTCTTCACAAGATATGCAACATCTTTATCGACAACATCTTCATCAGATGAGTCATGAGCTTCCACCCTTTCATCAATTGTCTTGAGAGCAAGAGATTTGCTCCTCCTTTGCGATAGCAAAGATAGCTCATAAGTTTGAAGTGAGCCAACTAATTCTTGAACCTTGATATCATCCAGGTCTTTGCTCTCCTCAATTGCAGTAACTTTTGCACAGAAGCCCTTCGGCAAGGATCGAAGGATCTTCTTTACAATCTTTGAGTCTTCAGTTTTCTCACCCAAGTTGAACTTGCAGATGACTACTTCATTTAGCTTGCTATAGAAAGAGTCAAAGGACTCATCCTCACTCATCTTGAGCTCCTCAAAATGAGTGGTCAACATCTGTAACTTGGTATCTTTCACTTTCTTGGTTCCTTCATACGTGGTCTCCAATATTTGCCACACCTCCTTAGCCACCAAGACGTGGGATATCCTGTGAAACTCATCTGGAGACACACCACAGAAAATAGTATTCAAGGCTTTACTGTTAGCATTAGATGCAGCAAGGGCTGCTTTATCCGAAATGGATTTTTTGGCCTTCAGCCTAACCCATCCAATATCAACAGCATCCTACACACTTTCATCAATATAACATAAAAGTGCCCTCATTCGGACTTTCGAAAAAGCATAGTTGCTACCATCAAAATATGGTGGTGCATTCAAAGATTGAGACCGATCCATCTCAAAATGGGGTCAGTGATCACACAGAGGTAATTACACCACAGCAAGTGCACCCGCTCTGATACCAATTGAAAGTTCAAATAGCGTATAAAACACTATGAATGTTTAGACCCCCAATTTACAAACTACCAATTCAAGTTTTAACACAAACGAGAAACGTATGGAAAATGAATTAAAGCCTAAAACAGAATTGATAAACCATCTAAGTCAAATAAAATGACATCCATAACAGAAATTAAATGACAAAGATAAAGGGAAGAAAGATGCAAACACAAAGACAACACAAGACGTGTTATCAAAGAGGAAACTGAAGCCCTCGACGTAAAACCTCTCCGTCGCCCTCCAAGCGGTCAAAATGATCCACTAAAGAATGTAGTTGGGATACAAAGATAGCAATAGACCCTCCAAGCCTAATCTACTCAGGTACCTAAGCCCTCCAAGCTTCTTGCTCCAACGAGGTTACGCCGAACCTATTTCTTCTTTAGCTTCTCGGATCCTGCTACTAGTCCATAGCATCAACCATTAAGAATTGGTTCCTTCTTAACTGCTTCCCAAAACACCAAAGAGTCTACTCACTGGTATGTGTATGGTGAGAAAAGTATTTGGCTAAAGAACCTCTCAAGGATCTATAATGGAGAGGAAGAGGGTAGAGGAATTTGAAGAGTCACAAGGCAAAGATTGTGGATGAGTCAATCTTGTTTTTCTCTAGGGTTTCTCTCTCAAAATTCTCTCTAGAAGCTCTCTACATTTCGTGGGTATAAGGGGTATATATACTGGTGGGTGTTTGGAATGCGAAGAGACAGATTTTTCATAACAGAGTTGGCTGGCAGCTTGGCCTTGCGGCTTTACTGAGTCGCGAGTTCAAGCCGCAAACAAACTGAAAGGCTAGTTTGGAATTTTTGTCCTGTAGTGCAACAGCTGGTACGACGGTTCATATTCTGGTAGCTTTCTAGTCACGAGTCACCCACAAGATCCAATCGCGAGTTCTCCTCTGCATGCTTCTTTCGTGTGCAACATCTGGTGGCTTTCCAGTCGCGAGACACCAGCGAAGTCCAGTCGCGAGTCCTTGTTTTGCAGCACAGTCTTGAGCAATTCTTCACACTCTCTCACACACTACCGTTACATGATTCCCACCTAAATACGGGGTATCTAAATGCTGAAAATACAAGCAAATTGGCATGGAATAAAGCCAACAAAATGGTTGATAAATTTCAACCTTACGCAGTTTATATGTATGTGTTCAGGGGAAAATAATAGAGTGGCCAACACTCACATACTCACCATTTCATTCTCTTAAAATTCTATATGTTTCTCTCCTTATATATAACTGATTATCTAATTGGGTTAGCCTTTTGGGCCATTCCAATTAAGCTTTAGTATGTGGCTTGGAGTGTGACCAAAAGGGAAAAATAAGACACTTGCTCCAATGGGTTTTGAGCCTTTCTATCAACTCTTGACAAGCCTAAAATTGCCATTAATTATATTTAATACCACTTTATAAATATAATTGCACTCTAAGTTATATCCCTAGACTTTATTATATATTCAACCATTTCATTAAAATATTCATAGTAATACAAAGTCATGAATGTTGACTACAACTTTGAAGATTACTACATCTTAATCCTTGAGTACCCGATTTAATCCTTTAAGTTATTCATCGTATATTTATGAAATCCGATTTCAAAAATATATACTTTAGTAACTTCTTACTAAAGTGGTTAGAACTAACACTCTGAATAACCAAACCCATTAAACTTATCTCAAGAGAATATTTTATATCTTCGTTAAGAGATTATGAATTCCATCTTGAGAATATATGTTCCTTCAACACTAAATGTGGCTGCCCAACATACTAAGGTTTTGATCGTAACTTTAGTTCTCACTTCTAATATATCAAAACAATCTACACTTCATGATAAGGTTCATTATTTTCTAAGGATCAAGAGTTAATGTAAAAAGAAGTCATGAGATTTATTATTCATTTGACAGTCGTTAGTAAAATAATAAATTTCACAGTGGTCCAATTCAATATGTCTTAAGACTTGAAATATATCAACATACCAACTAGAGGTCTCCACTTCAATGATCAAGACAAATCATCTTAGTTGATATGTTACATTCTTCGCAGATAAAATGCCGAATTCCATCACTAACTACGAACTAAATTTCTGAGTTTACAAAGAACTTGTGATTTATATCTTCTGTAACTAAATCACATAAATTGCATACTATGCATCTTAAGGACTATATGATTGTTGGGGTTTATTCCCTAAAATCCAATTTATTGGCATGTTATAAATAATTAAATTGTTTAATTATATGAGACTATCTATAAATGTGATTTATGTGATTTAGTCACAAAAGATATAAATCACAAGTTCTTTGTAAACTCAAAATTTTAGTTTGTAGTCGGTGATGAAATTGGGCATTTCATCTGCGAAGACTACAACATATCAACTAAGATGATTTTTCTTGATCATAGAAGTGGAGATTTCTAGTTGATATGTTGATATGTTTTAAGAGTTAAGACATATTGAACTGGACCACTGTGAGTTTATTATTCTCCTAACGACTGTCAAATGAATAATAAATCTCACGACTTTTATTTACATCAACTCTAAATCTTGAGAGAATAATGGACCTGATCATTAGGTGTAGGTTGCTTTGATATATCAAGATTGAGATCTATAAGTCACGTTTTGGCGTATATGCCTCGCGATCCCAAAGGAGGGTGTTTTGTTTCATGGTACTACAAGTTTAAACATTATAAAGGGAAATGAAACGTGGCTACACATGATTCTAGATATTGATGTACACTAGACTAAGTGTAATGTTAACCTCCCAAAGAAACTATATCATTATTACTTAGAGGCTAAAGGAAAAGCGGCAAATTATTTTTATTTGGTAAGAGTTACCATGATAGCATTAATAATGAGAATATTTCTCGCCTGATCATAGTGATTGGTATGACTTCACTTCCGAAGAATATTAATTGCGGGATTAGGTTGTCGTTGCACCTAATATAATATGTTTTATGGGTTCCATATTATATGGTTATGGATGCAAAATATAATGTCCCTGTAATTATGTTCATAGTCTTAAAATAAAGATGTCATAAATTTTTGTTCTCTAGCTATTATTTTAAATGAATCACATTAACTAAGAAATAATATTGGACATGGTGCTTAAAGGATCTGATGTACATAAATATGTTTCGATTCATCATAATTTCCTATGCATGATGCATTGATGGAAGATAGCTTATGATTTGATCATAGTCTTCATTGAAATGCTAAAATGTTACATTGGCTTCTATCTCAAGTGTGCTACAGCATGAGATGCAAGAGTTAGTACTAGACTTAGACTTTATGTTAAGTCTAAATGAGATGTTTGGTATGAATCATATTGAGTGCTAAGAAAAGCTTAAGAAGTTCCAATGCTATGTCATTTTATGAAAACATTTTATTTTTAAAATGAATTGAAATTCTTTGATGTAGAGATTAAATGTTAATCTCATATGGATATGATTCACAAGTCCTTGTTGGAATCATTTGTTCAATTCATATTGTTTTGAAAATAAATTCTTTTTATGTTATTTGAATTGATGAGTGATTTCCACGCAACGGAAGTCATCCTAAAAGGTAAGGCTAGGATCAATATGATTTAATTCTAATTCTTAGCCTGAACTGAAAGGTAAGGGTGGTAAGAAGAGGAATTATAATACCAAACAGTTGGACAAGCAAGTTGCCTTAGTAGTTGCCAAAAGGAAAATGGACTCAAAAACATGACCAAAAGGAAAATATTTCTGTTTTGGTAAAGCTAAGCATTGTCCATGATTATTTTCTAGATGGAAATTTACATGTTTTACTTTTTAAAGAGAAAGTTTCCATCCTTTGGTATTGTATGTTTTGGCACTTATGTCTAGATCTTATTAATCTAAATGATATTCAAGATTGGTGAAAGATGGGCTTTTAGAACCATTATTTTGTTATATTCCCAGTCTATGGATTCTATTTAAAGATCTAGGACTCCTTTATTGTAAACGAATAAAGTTTCAATGACTTCTTTATGTCAGTGCATACATGAAGGAGGAATAGGACTCTTTTAGAAACAGCAAAGCACATGATACGTATTTTCTTTTGCTTATTTCTTTTAGAGATATACTCTAATAATTACTATACTTTTTCTAAAATTGATTTTAAAAGTTTGTTCCTAGGACATTTATCAAATTGTGGATTGGGTGAAAACCTAGTATATGATACTTCCACTTTTGAAGATGTCCAGCACTTGTGCTAGAAAGGAAGTCTAGCGAATTGAAATCAAAAGGTAGAAAAATGTGTATTTATGATGGATATCCAAAAGGAATTGCAAAAGATTGTTTTGGTAGTCATAAAGAATACAAGATGTTTGTAAAGTACAAATACAAAGTTCTCAATGATGACTATGTGAATAATCTTAAAGCTAAACGTAGAATTGTTCTAGAAGAAAGATGTTAGAATTTGTTGAAAGACAACTATAAAATACATTTAGAAATGAGATGGTTGTATTAGATACACCACAAGACATTATTATTTATATATATAGCTAGTACATCGGTACAATATCGTAGTGGGAGGATTATCAATTATCAAATAAATTTATACTTTTGGGATAAACTTTTGAAGTCATTCCACAACGATATGAATTTGATCCTCGGACCTACGTAGAGGCAATAGATGATATGAATATGGATTACTGGATCAAGGTTATGTGAATAGAACTGGATTCTATTTAAAATCTAGAATTTGTAGAGGCGCCTAATGGCAGTAAGCCTACTATTTTCAAATAGGTCTACAAGTAAATGAGAGTGATAGATTTGAAGGTGCAAACCTTCAAAGTCAAGACTAGTGGTGAAAAGATTTATTCAGAAAGAAATGGTTCAATTATGAAAAGATTTTTTCACTAATAGTCAAGTTTAACTCTATCTAGATTCTCTTATCCATTATATTTTATTTGGATGAAATATGGCAATGGATATCAAGAAAGCTTCTTTTAGTAGCAATCTTGAGGAAGACATCTATATGATGTAACTAGACTTGAACATGGCAAAGAACCAGTAGTGTTTAGTATGCAAGTTGCTTAAATTCCATTTAAGGATTAAAGCAAGCATCTGAATAATAAAATATCATCATTGATCAAGCAATCAAGTTATTTGTTTTTGGTCAAGTATCAAAAGGCTTTATGTGTGTAAAAGCTATATAGAATAATAAATTTCTTAGTGTAAGTTGATGACATTCTAATTATTTAGAATGATGTAGAGTTATTTTCATCAATAGGGTTTTTTGTTGTATAATCCAGTTTGATATAAAGTACTTGGGAAAGACAAGTCACATCCTAAGAATTTAAACTTTGTTAAAATTCAAAAAATTAGGATGTTGGGTCTATCTCAAACTGCTAAAATAGATTAGATTCTAGCCAAGTATAGCATGTAATACTTCAAGAAATGATTCTTTCCTTTTAAGTTTGAAGTTCCTTTATATAGGACTATAGTCCTAAGACATATAAAAGGAAGAGCATATTAAGATGGTTCCTAATACCATATCAATAAGAAGTCTTTATGCTATGCTATATACTAGGCTAAATATCTATTTTGCGGTGGGCATGGTAAGCAAATATCAAGTGAATCAAAGATCACATAATTTAGTGGGAGTAAAGCATATACTAAATTATTTTAGGAGAATTAGGGATTATATTGTTAGGATATGTGCCCTTAAATCCTATTGAATGATGCTATGTATGATATTATGTATGACATTATGTGAGAAATGATGTATGACTTAATATTGTGTTTAATAAAGTTGTTTTATTCTTATCTAAAGTAATGGTAACATAAATATTCGGACATTATCAAATAGTCCATGAGATGCATAGTATGTGATTTATGTGAAAAGTCACAGAAGATATAAATCACAAGTTCTTTGTAAACTCAGAATTTTGGTTCATAGTGGGTGATGAAATTGGGCATTTCATCTGCGAAGACTATAACATATTAACTACGATGATTTGTCTTGATCATGGAAGTGGTGACTTCTAGTTAATATGTTGATATGTTTTAAGAGTTAAGACATATTGAACTGGACCGCTGTGAAATTTATTATTCTCCTAACGACTATCAATTGAATAATAAATCTCACGACTTGTATTCACATGAACTCTTAATCCTGAGAGAATAATGGACCTGATCATGAAATGTAGGTTGCTTTGATATATCAGGAGTGAGATCTAAAGTAACGGTCAAAACCTCAATATGTTGGGCAGCCACATTTAGTGTTGACGGAACATATATTCTCAAGATAGAGTTCATAATCTCTTAACAGAGATATAAAATATTCCCTTGAGATAAGTTTAATGGGTACAGTTATTCAGAGAGTTAGGCCTAACCACTTTAGTAAGACTAAAGTATATATTTATGAAATTGGATTTTATAAATATATGGTGAATAACTTAAAAGGATTAAACCGGGTACTCAAGGATTAAGATGTAGTAATTTACAAAGTGGCAGTCTATATTCATGACTTTGTATTACTACGAATATTTTATGAAGGGGTTGCATGTATAATAAAGTCTTGGGATATAATTTATTAATAAGGCCTAGAGTGCAATTATATTTATATAGTGGTATTAAATATAATTAATGGTAACTTTGGACTTGTCAAGAGTTGACAGAAAAGCCCAAGGCCCATTGGAGCTAGTGTCTTATTTGTTCCCTTTTGGTCCCACTCCAAGCCACACACTAAAGCCCAATTGGGAAGGCCCAAAAGGCTAGCCCAATTAGATAATCAGTTATGTGGAGAGAAACATACAGAAGTTTATATAGAATAAAGTGGTTTGTATATTTAATAAGAATAAGAATAATAAAAATATTCTCTCTAGAAACAAAGAACTGATTGAGAGACCACACATCTTGGGCATCGAGTGGAATTGGAGTGAAGATTGAAAGTATTCCCGAGTACTTCTTTATTCGGTTTTGAATTTCACCGCATCAAGGTACACTCTCTTGTTCTCATATTCTGAAACTTACATAGTGCATGTTATCAATTACGAATGAAGTAGATCCGTTTATTTTCTGCTGCGTATGTTTTGTATGCGATACAAACATGATGATTTCCCAACATATATGCTTGTCCACAAAAGTGAGGTTTTGATAGTTACTGGATGTACAAATGCTGACTTGTAGTTTGATTGTGATTCATAAAGTTGGACTTCAAGTATGTGTTCATCTTAGGTGGTGAAGATACACATTAAGCTTAAGTATTATCTCATTAGAGAGATATGAGTACGTGAGAAGTAGTAGTAGAAAAGATAATTTACACAATAAATCTGACTGAAACTTGTTTCCAAACCTTGCCTTGGAGTGACAATGAATTACTCTAAAGGGAGATAAGTGTCGGATATATGGTAAATTGCCTTTGAGGGCAAGTGGGAGATTGTTAGGGTTTATGCCCTAAAATCCAATTTATTGGCATGTCATAAATAATTAAATTGTTTAATTATATGAGGCTATCTATAAATGAACTAATGAGACATTATCTTAGTCCATGAGATGCATAGTATGTGATTTATGTAATTTAGTCACAGAAGATATAAATCACAAGTTCTTTGTAAACTCAAAATTTTAGTTCGTAGTCGGTAATGAAATTAGGCATTTCATCTATGAAGACTATAACATATCAACTAAGATGATTTGTCTTGATCATGGAAGTGAAGACTTCTAGTTGATATGTTGATATGTTTTAAGAGTTAAGACATATTGAATTGGACCGTTGTGAGATTTATTATTCTCCTAACAACTGTCAAATGAATAATAAATCTCACGACTTCTATTTGCATCAACTCTAAATCCTGGGAGAATAATGGACCTGATCATGAGGTGTAGGTTGCTTTGATATATCAGGAGTGAGATCTATAAGTCACAATCAAAACCTTAGTATGTTGGGCAGCCACATTTAGTGTTGATGGAACATATATTCTCAAGATGGAATTCATAATCTTTTAACGAAGATATAAAATATTCTCTTGAGATAAATTTATTGGGTTTGGTTATTCAGAGTGTTGGGCCCAACCACTTTAGTAAGGAGTTATTAAAGTATATATTTATGGAATTAGATTTCATAAATATATGATGAACAACGTAAAGGATTAAACCGGGTACTTAAGGATTAAGATATAGTAATCTTCAAAGTGGCGGTCTATATTTATGACTTTGTATTACTACGAATATTTTAATAAAGGAGTTGCGTGTATAGTAAAGTCTTGAGATATAATTTATTAATAAGGTCTAGAGTGCAATTATATTCATATAGTGGTATTGAATATAATTAATGGTAACTTTGGACTTGTCAAGAGTTGACAGATAAGCCCAAGGCACATTAGAGCTAGAGCGTTATCTGTTCCCTTTTGGTCTCACTCCAAGCCACACACTAGAGCCCAATTGGAATGGCCCAAAAGGCTAGCCCAATTAGATAATCAGTTATATTTAAGGAGAGAAACATACATAATTTCATAAGTTTTTTCCATGAGAGTTTTCTGAGTGGTTTTCATTGTTATCACATGAGAACATGAAATGGTTTGTATGTGAGTGTTGGACACTCTCTTATTCTCTTATTAGAAACTAATTGAGAGACCACACTTCTTAGGCATTAAGTGGAATTGGAGTGAAGATTAAAAGTGATCCCAAGTGCTTCTAATTTTTGTTTTGAATTTCACTCCACCAAGGTACGTTCTCTTGTTCTTAATTTCTGAAACTTACATAGTACATGTTATCAATTGCGAATGAAGTAGATCTATTATTTTTCCGCTGCGTATGTTTTGTATGTGATACAAACATGTATTTTCCCAAAAATGATAATGTCTAAATATTCATGTTAGTATTATTTTAGATAGAAAAAACAAAACTTTACTAATCACAACATAATGTCATACATAGCATCATATAATAGGATTTAAAGGGCACATATCCTAACACAATTTTTATGGGAGGTGTTTGAGAGCACCTAGGTAACTTGTTTTAGCCATTCTGTCATGGTTTGGTAGATCAGGATGATATCTATTTTGATGGTGGTGGAAGTGTGCTGAATGGAGATGAGTAGAGGATAGTTTTGAAAGAGTTAGAGTCTCAGTTGGTTGGAGATGTCTTGTTCCTGACAATGGCAGCAACAGACCAGAGAGGTTGAGAACAATGACAGCAGAAGACTAATTTGAGACACTACTACTTTTGAACACAAGACTTGGTTTTTGATATCATTTTAAAGAAAGAGTCTTATTTGTGTTTATAACTGTTTAAAAATATTCAAGGGACTGTCTATTTATATAGACAAGATATGTATACCCTACAAGCAACATGAATGCAGTACAAGAAAACCTAAAACAATGGGACTAAGCTTGTTAGGCTTATATTCTAATAGCCTCCAAAGCCTTAAGCATATATAGAGGATGATTCTAGAAGAAAAGACACCATTCAAAACTGTTAATTTTAAGACCCCTGTAAACATAGTTTGTTTAACCTAATTTAAAGCCAAGTTGTTACTTAGTTCAATTAAATAGATTCAAGTTAAACAAATATTAATCATATCATAAATAGTGGAAAAGTAAAGAACATAGCGATATGATGACCCAGGAAAACCAATGAAACAGTATAGTTTCAAGGTAAAAACCTTGGGAAGGATTCAACCTAAACAATCCATAAGGCAATAATTAACTAATAGAATGAAAGTTTTTACAATAGACTTTATGATGTACGAAAATCAATAGGCTAAAATACTTCGGGCTATGGTGATGGCTGTAGGTCCTAAAAAGAAAGAATGAAACTGTCAAGGGTGACTAGTGTTACCCGGCCAAGGACCCTCCGATAGCTAAGTCAATTTTCTCTCTAGAATAAAAAGAAGGGAAAAATAGTGAATGGTGGGACTTACCCTAGGTGAATAGAGCTTGATCCTTTTATAGAGAGTTAAAAGTGGGTCTACTTGTTCAGATCCACCACAATCATGGGTGATGTGGGTGGTTAATGGATGAAATGGGGAATGTGGAGCAAACTGTGAGGAGTTCTTTCCATGTTTTAGGAGTAATGTATTATGGCCTAATTAGATGGAGCCTTATGAGAATTTTTCTTGTAGAATTCACCAAGTATTCTATGGTTGTCCATGCCCTTGTCAATTCTAGACGATCACCATTAAGTGGCCGTTACCTTATTGATGAGTATAGATCATACTTAATACCACTATTGGGCTTTTCTCCTCCTAAAGTTTTCTGGGTGCAATCAAGTTATGGTTGTGATAAGACAGCCTAGATGAACACTATGGACAAACATTGTTAGACGAGCCCCATCAGTTACCCCCTTGTCCTTGTGTTGTCCATGTTGTTGTTGCATTGATTTATGGATTTTTTTTATTGGTGTGACCTTCACCCCGCTCCTGATGTTGACACATGGTGTGATCTTAGGGTTCATTCGTTGCATCATTTCGTTCTTTAAGAGAAGTGCCACGTGGCTTCTTTTGGTTGGTTCACGTCGTTTTAGTGATCAGGTCTGTCACCTATAAATAGTGGAATTCCTTCATACCCTCTCACATTTCTCATATTTTCTCCTCTTACCTATATCGTATAGCACCTCATTTAGGAGTTTTCTTTCATCCTTAGTCATCCTCGTTTAGAGCTAGGTATCCTCTTCTTCTTGCCTGTCTCTAGGTTTTTCTTTAGAGCTTTTTCAAAAAGTCTGAAATCGTAGTGTCTTCGTCTAGTAATAGTAATGACAGGGACATAGATGAGTACCATAAGGTGTTTGATGGGAACCATCCTCTTATTGTGGGCGAGTTCCTATACTGTTATAAACCCTCAAAAATTAGTCAATCTCTAAGGTTTTACCAGTTTTTAGCTAGGGGTTCAAACTGTAGATTGGTTAAGTCCCTCCCCACATCTAATTGGAGATGGAAGACGGAGCTTTTCTTTGTCTCTAGGTTTTGGGTAGGGAACCCAGTTGAGACAGGCAGGGATCCATTTCCTCCCTACACTAGTGAGATGGGAAATCTTTGTCCAGAAGTTATGTGACTTTTTATTTCTTATTTTATTTCTTTTATTATATATATCTAACTCTTTGTTTTTGTTTTTTGTTTTGTTTTTGTTTTTTTTTTTTTTTTTTTTTTTTTTTTTTTTTTTGTAGCTGTAAGACTACCCTTCTTTAGTAGGTTCTACCTTGAATGCATCCAGCAAGCATGTTTATTCACAAACAGGGGTTTCCATTCCTTGGTTACTTTACGTCTTCTTACTACTTGGAGGTTGGGACCTGAACCAACTAAGGAAGCTCTTGCCCACCAGCTTACTACGCGCAACGTGAGTTGCCTACCTTGCGTCTTAATTGTTTGCCTTGTCAAAATTCTAACATTTTATTTCTTGCAGGAATGGCAACCATGAAAGAGAACAAAGGAAAAGGTTTGGTTGATAAGGAAGTTACGTAAGAGGAGGAAGTCCACTCCCAACCTCGTCCATTTGCAGGGGATAAAAGGAAGACCCTATCCAAGACAATAGATATGGAGAGTCTTCCTAGTCATTAAGGCCATAAAAAGGCGAAGCATGGGTCATCCAATTCTGGAGTTGTAAAGGCTGGTTCTATCATCCCTCCTGCTCCTACGAAATAACCATCTATACAAATCCTTGATTTAGACTCGTCCAATCATCCGGAAGCCACCCAGTCCAAAGCTCCTAGTGGTAGCCCTATGGACTCTTCTCAGGAGTGAAGGCCTTGCCTGTGAAAGGTTCCAATAAGCTGTGTCTGAGGAGGACATTGCTATATGCTATGATATGTCTGTGAAGGAATTTGAATATTCTACAATTTATGATCTTTTCAAGGTACTTTTCTTCGTCCTTAGTCTTCCATTAATATTCTTGTCCATTTGTCTCATCCATATTTCTTTATACAGGTAATGACCAAGTTAATGGCAGCGTCTAGATAGGCTTATGAATTGGACTAGCAAAGGGTTAGGCTGTAGACAAAAGTTCGCGAGATGGAGAGAAAATCCAGCTGTCGAGTTGAAGCAAGGGCCAAGCTAGAGGACGAGGTAAAAGAGCTGAAGAATCTCCTCAAAGAGTTAAAGCTAGACGTCGTCGAGAAGGGAACTTGTCTCGATCTGTTGATCTGTTGCAAAAGAGAAGCGACGGGCTCTGCACTTTTCTAAGAGAAACCAGAGCAGCAGTTATCAGGGAATTCAAGGTGTCTAGCGAGTTTACTGACCTCTTGGGGGGTTTGAGGACTTCCGTATGGATGTGATTAAGCATTTCCCTGGGGTGGATTTTAGTCCCATTAAGCTTCGCGTTGTTGCTGAAAGCTCATTTCTCCAGACGAGCTCCAAAGATATTAATGTTCAAGATGATGCCTCTACCCAGCCTGCCAAGAATGACCCAAAGTCTGGTGTTAATGCCCCTAATGGTTTACAAAGGAACTTGTAATTGTCTTTATTTACTTTTCTTGTTTTTCTTCTCTTTTCTTTAGGAGGTCCATTGTTTTGGACAATTTGAATTTATGCAAGTGCATTTGGCTCGTCTAAGTTTAAAGACATGCCTTGATACAATTGCTTTTTTTAGGCTTAACTCTCTTAAGGGTTTTTGGATGATGGTCATCTACCCTTTTTATTTATGAATGTGTTTTTGTCCATATTTTTATCGCCAATTTTAATTCCAAGAGATTTTTTTCCATGTTTAGGACTTTATTTTGGAATATATAAATATTTTCCTCATCCTTAGACTTATTCTTGGAATTTTGCTTGGCTATTTTTCTTTTCATCCATAACTTGGATTGCTTAGTGGGTTGTACGTGTTGTCCACTTAAAGTATATTGCATACATGCTTTTCTTTGTCCTTAATTTTTGGACGAGCGTACTAGGAGGTTTGTTCCTTCCTTCTGTACTTAATGTCATTTGCTGTAGGTTTTATGGCAATTTACATTTTCCTCATATAAGGATGGCTTATGACAATACATCTCCATAACCGGAGATATTAAATGTCTTTAATTTCATATGGACATTAATTTCACAACCATCACCACTTAAATTATAGAATTCAAGCTACTTTATACACAATAACTGTACATAAGATCATCTATAAACATCAGAGAACATAGTACCTAGCATTGTCCAAAGACATTGTCCTCGCTAGTACTTAGTTCTTTTTTAGGGAATCCAAATTACTTTATGTAGAAAAGGACTTTATTCATGACATTGTCTATAGCACATGCCAGTAACTAGTGCTTTTTAGGGAATTCAAATACTAAGAAATATAAGATACTGCTAGAAAACATAAGTGCTGAAAGATAACATAAATAGATTACTAGTAATCACTAGTAGTCTTTAGTCTCGTCCATGCTTACCTTCCCGACAAGTCCTCCTCACTGGTAGTACTTCCTCAAATGCTCCACATTCCACGAGTGCTCTAGCTTTCGACCATCCAAGGCCTCCAAGTAGTATAAACCCCACCTTTTGGAATTGATAACTCTGTACTGTCCTTCCCAGTTGGGTCCTAACTTTCCATGACCAGGGTCCTTAGTAGCCAGGGACACCCTTTTTAAGACGAGATCTCCTATGTTGAACTGCCTTGGCTTCACCAATGCATCATGGTGCTTAGTCATCAAGATTTTGTAATGAGCCACCCTCTGTTCTGCGCCCATTCTTACCTCGTCTATAAGGTTAAGGCTTAGGCGAAGCTGTTTCTCATTCTCCTCATTATTGTAATAGGCCACTCTGTAGCTAGTTAGATTAACCTTCACGGGTATGACCACATCACTTCCATATACTAAATTAAAAGGAGTTTCTCTAGTTGGAGTCCTTATTGTCATCCTATATGCCCAAAAGGCACTTGGTAATTCGTTCGACCATATCCCTTTTGCCCCCTCAAGCCAGGTCTTGATGATTTTCAGCAAGGATTGGTTTGTAAGTTCAGCTTCTCAATTAGCCTGTGGGTGGGGGGGGGGGGGGTGAGGAGTAATCATTCCTAATCCCCAATTGCTCGCAAAACTCTCTTAAGGGTGTATTGTCAAACTGGCGTCTGTTGTCTTAGACGAGCACCCTAGGAATTCCGAAGCGGTAGATAATGTTTTTCCAAACAAAGCTCTTGACATTCTACTTAGTGATTTTTGCCAATGGTTTTGTTTCCACCCATTTGGTAAAATAATCAATCCCTACTACCAAGAACTTCATTTGCCTTGTCTCCATGAGAAAGGGACCAAGGATGTCAAGTCCCCATTAGGCAAAGGGCCAAAGGGCCACCATTAGAGTGAGACACTCTGATGGTTGCCTAGGTATGTTGCTATAGCGTTGACACTTGTCACATGCTTTGACATAAGCTTTAGCATCTGCTTGCATAGACGACCAATAGTATCTAGTGCGGACTATCTTATGAACGAGGGACCTCCCCTCCAAGTGGTTTCCACAAGCTCCTTCTTAGATGTCTCTCAGGACATCTTAAATAGGGTTGAGAAAAACCCTTTTTATACAACACCTCGTCTATAAGGACAAACCTTGCTGCTCTTACCTTAGTTTCCTTGCTTCAACTCCTTCCTTGAGATTAGACATAATAGGGGAGGTCCAGTTGGTGACTTCGTCTATTTGATTCACTTCCGGAATGTCTATACTTGGAATATACTAGTCTTTAACTTGATCTCTTGCTATCTTGTCTGCAGATGCCGTCTTAGCTAAGGCGTCTGCTTTTGCATTTTCCTCCCTTGGTATTTGTTGAAACTGTGCTGTTATGAAGCCTTTAATGCATTGTCTAACGTTATTCAAGTATTTCTTCATTCGTTCTTCCTTAGCTTCACATGTTCCATTCACTTGTCCTATCACCAACTGTGAGTCTCCTTGGACGAGGACTAAATCTACTCCAAGTGATTTCGATAACTCCAAGCTCTGAAGTAGGGCCTTATGTTCTGCCTCGTTATTGGTTGTTTGGAACTGTAGACGGGCTGCATACTCTAGATGATCCCCTTCTAGTGAGTGTAAAACTATCCTAATTCCTTTTGCATACTGTGTGGATGAGCCATCAACACGGATGACCTATTACTTTACCCCCTGGTCTTCATTTTACTGACTACTGGCAGGAGTGAATTTGGCAATGAAGTCTGCCAAGACTTGAGCTTTTATTGCTTCTCTTGGTCTATACCACACATCGAACTCACTAAGTTCTACTACCCACTGGATTAGTCATCCAGCGGTCTCCAACTTGTTCATGGCCTTCTTTAGTGGGTGATCTGTTAGGATGTTGATCATATAAGTTTGAAAATAAGGCCTGAGCTTTCTTGCTGTTGTCACTAATGAAAATGCTAACTTTTTCATTGGCGGATATCGTCCTTTTACTCCTTTTAAAGCTTTACTAGTGTAGTAGATGGGCTTTTGTGCCTTTCCTTTTTCTCTGATCAAGGCTGAACTTATTGCATGAAGGGACAAAGCTAGGCAAAGATACAACTCTTCTCCTGGTTGAGACAGGCTTAGCAGCATAGTTGAAGCGAGATAAACCTTTAAGTCTTCAAACGCTAGTTGGCAATCGTTCGTCCACTCAAACGCTTTCCTTAATACTTTGAAAAATGGAAAACACTTGCCAGTAGCTTTTGAAACAAACTTGTTAAAGGTAGCTTACTTGTCCAATGAGGCTCTAGACGTCCTTGACAATCTTCAGGGGCTCCATGTTCAAGATCACTTGGATTTTATCAGGATTCAATTTGATCCCTGAAAACATAAAATTTAGGAATTTCCCTGATGCAACTCCAAAGGCACATTTGCTTGGATTTAGCTTCATCTTATATAGCCTAAGTGTATAAAAGGTTTCTTGGAAGTCATCTAGATACTGCGTCTCCCTCGCGCTCTTGACTAGCATATTGTCCACGTATACTTCAACATTTCACCCAATTTTTGGACGAAACATATGGTTGACTAGCAGCTAGTAAGTAGCTCCTACATTTTTCAAAAGAAATGACATTACTTTGTAACAAAACAAACCTTGACTTGTGATGAAGGATGTTTTCTCCTGATCTGTCTCGTCCATCTTAATTTGGTTGTACCATAAGAATGCGTCCATGAAGCTTAGCAAATGGTGTCCAGTTGTTGAGTCCACTAACTGAATCAATGCGTGGAAGAGGATAGTTGTCCTTAGGGCATGCCTTATTTAAATCTGTGAAATACAAGCACATCCTCCATTTGCCATTAGCCTTTTTGACCATTACTATATTTTCCATTAGCCTTTGATGGCATTATCTCGTTCTGGGGCAAACACTTTCTTCTTCTTCTGACGGATGGGCTTGTAGGATGGAGACACGTTTAAACAATGAGTAATCACTCGTGGGTCAATTCTAGGCATGTCTTTATAGCTTCAGGAAAAAACCTTCGTGCTCTTTTTGAGGAATCCGACGAGATCCTGCTTCATCTTCTTCGATGCCATACTTTGTTGTGAATTTGACAGATAAGTGGTAAGTGGACGTTGAAGCCCTCTAACTGTTCAAAGTTGGTCATCCAATAATGGCATTATACGTGGACAAAAAGTCTACAACAAGAGCCAACCACGACTGGCAAGGAGATGGTAGCTACTGGTAGAACCTTCATTCCTCCAAACCCAATCAATGGCGTATTCATTAGACGAAGTAATTCCTTATTAATCCTCATTTGCTGGAAAGTTGGATAGTAGAGGATGTCTGCTGAACTACCATTATCTATTGACACCCTTTTAGTCGGTGAAAATAATGGTCAGCTCATCTTTTTTTATCATCCTCGGTGGTGGTCCAGGTATTTGAACATTCTGGACTTCTCGCAAGTAGGTCTTCTTGGCTTTGGATGAGCTTTTTGTTGATGTAACCCTTATAATGATCCTTACTTCTCCAAGTGGTTGACGCACTAGCTCTTCTACTTTACCCTTCATTGGCTGTCTCTTATCCTTATGGTCTCGCCTAAGAAATTTTTTTAACTTTCCCTGCAATGAGAGTTTCAATCTGCTGCTTCAAGTCATAGCACTCATCTATATCATGTCCATGGTCATGGTGAAATCGATAGTAATTGCTTTTGTTCCGCTTGCTAAGGTCTCCTTTCATCCTCTTGGGCCACTCCAAGGATGGATTGTCTTTGAACTGCATTAACACTTAATCAAGCAAAGTATTCAAAGGGGTGTAGTTAGAGTATCGTCCCGAGGATAACCCTTCTTTCTTGTCATCGCGATCCCTTTTCTCCTTTACTTTGGCTTTCTTTGGACGAGGACCTTGCTCTGGATGGTGTATATAACCATTGTCCAACCATTAACCTTTCTTCTTTTTCTTGGTAATAATCGCGTCTTCGATGTTCGTGAAACTTTGGGCTGAATGTATCAATTCAGCCATCGTCCACGGCTCCTAGTCATACAACTTATGGATAAACAAATTGAACTAACACCATTGTAGAAAGTTGCTAAAAGGATCTTGTCATCCATCTCATCCACTAACAAGGCTTCTCTATTAAAGTGGCTAATAAAAGAACACAGACTCTCATTTTGTCCTTGCTCTATGCTTAACAAGCTGGACGAGGAACGCTTTTGCCTCTGACCTCCAACAAAGTTGTTGATGAACAACTTACTTATTTCTTGAAACAAGGTTATGGAATTTGGTCCACACCCTGGCTGGGCCTTTTAACGTGGTAGGAAAGGCTCTAGACATGATTTCGTCTGGAACTCCTTAGAGATGCATGGTTTTCTTAAACATAGCAATGTGATCACAAGGATCATGCATCCCATCATACAAGTCCAGGGTTGGCATTTTGAACTTGGAAGGCAGGGGATGACTTGTGATGGATGCAATAAAGGGGGAATCAGTCCTATGGACGAGATCATGCACATGGTTTGCTCTCCTAATGGAATCCCTCATCTCTTCCATGGCTCTTTTCATCTAGTCCATCTCCCTTTCCAAATGTGGTACTCTACGAGTAATGGTACCTCTAGATTAGTCTCCTTCAACATTATTCTCAGCCATGGACTACAACTGTTGTTGAATGGTCATCAGGGGTGTTGATGCATGGTTTGGGTGACTGAAGGCATTTTCACTTTCTTGGTCTCTTGGACTAGTGGCCATCAACCTAGTTCGAACCATGCAACCTTTTGTATTGGAAAGCTAAGAAGTTAACACTCTAATGTACAAAAATCAGTAGGCTAAAATACTTCGGGCTATAGTGATGGTTGTAGGTCCTAAAAAGAAAGAAAGAAGCTGTTAAAGGTGATCGGTGTAACCCAACAAGGATTCTCTAACGGTTAAGTCAATATTCTCTCTAGAATATAACGAACAGAAAAATAGTGAATGGTGGGACTTACCTTGGGAGATTAGAGCTTGATCCTTTTTATAGAAAGTTAAAAGTGGGTTTACTTGCTCGAATCCACCACAATCATGAGTGATGTGTGATAGGGCAAGAATGTATTGACCCCTTGTAATAAATTAACCAATTAATTAGCCAAGTTAATTAATTAATTCAATTAACATGCAATCCGCGTGGTAGCACAAACAAATCACCAACTAGGTTAATATGCAGTGGAAAATAAAGTTAGCACAATGATTTGTTTACGAATGGGGAAAACCTCCAAGGCAAAAACCCCACCGGGTGAATTAGGTCACCACTCCCGAGAATCCACTATTATCACAACAAGCAGTTACAAGTAAAGGAATCCCAGTACCTTATACCAACCTACAGTTGAACCCTTATCCCAATACATAATTGGATTTGTTTTATAGTGATAATCTCTCCTTTTAAATGCATGGCTCCCAATATGTGACTAACCAGTCGATGCACGAATCCAAGTACGTGACTAACCACCAATTTGAGAAGGATGTTGGCTGTAAAGTTCTTCAATTCATCAACACAATGAAGATCACGAAGCTCCTTGGTTACAAAACCCTATAGCGTACAAAAGTAGCAGTTTCTTCAAGAGAAAGATAAACTAGGGCATATGTCTCCAGTCACACTATGCTTGTGAAAAACCTTTGCATCAAGTTTTACTCACTCGTATCATTTGTGATGGCCCTTAAAATAATCTTTATATATGTTTAGGGTTGTGAGAAAAGAAAGCCTAAACATGTATACACAAATATGTGTGAAATCAGATTTGAAAAATTGATTTTCGTAAATCTCAATAAATAGGTTATCTATCAAGCAGCTGTCGAGCATCGGGCTGAAGATCCCTTTTAAACCTCAATAGTTGCTATTTGTTAAGCAAGCTATCGAGCTTTAAAATCCAGCACTTCTTCACTTGTTTCTTGGAAAGATTTACATGGCTTTAACACTTGGACTTGAGTTCTTGTTCCTTGAAGTATTAATTACATTCTAGATTTACCCAATTACAAGTAAAGTGTGTTTTGTTAAAGGATTAGCCAATTCTAAATGACATATATTCCAAACATGATTACACATGTCCTAACAATCACCCTCTTTGGCAATCCGTGACAAAACCACAACAAACAAATGAAATATGAGAAAAGTCATAAATCACTCAACTCATACTGACTTGTTAAATACAATAAAATCTATTCCAACACAAACTCTTAAAAAACTTTCTAAGAAGATAGATCATGGCAAGAAAGACTTTGACAACCTGTATTTCTAAAACACTTTAAGCAAAACTCATCAGGGCATCTTAGTGTGAAATAGAAATATGAAAGATTGCATACAATTAATAAAAAGCATGTGCATAAAGAGAGAAAAGAAACAACACATGAAGAGATAGGTGAAAGAGTGTAATAACAACCTCAATATATATATATATATATATATCAAAAAGAATACAAGATTTGCTATCACAAAGTAAGAACAATGTATCAAAAAAAGAGAAGATAAGATAAAACAAAGTCGTCATTACATCCTTCGTAAAGAAAACACACCCCCCAACAAAAATGTCTCCAACAATAACTCTCCCCTTATTTACATGACTACTCTCATAACCAAAACTACTCCTCCTTTTTGTCACAAATGACAAAGGGTAAGTCACTGAGAAGCAGCCATCATCACTCTCATCCTCTTAAGCTTGTGGAGATGGAGATGAGGAAGCAGTGAAACCACCCATGACAGCCTGTCCTCGTGCTATACGACCAACATGGGTTTTCACTTGATACAACTCATCACTGAGAATATCAAGGTGATCATCCATGCGCATAAGCTATGCTTTGATGGTCTCGAGAGTCACTCTACCCGAAAAAGAAGAAGGAGAGGAGGTGGATGGAGTGGAAGAAGCTAGAGGAGTCAACGTCTCAGTCTGTGGCAGCTTCGGTCGAAGCTAGGCCTTACTCTATCGAACGGTCACTGTGTCTATGGCACATATGACATAAAAGTGTGAAGACTTAGGATATGAGACAAACGCATGGCGGAGAATCTGCATGATAACAGAATGAAAAATGAGCTTATCACGGGTCGCCATATCCTCATAGACATCTATAAGGGAGAGTATGAAGTCAGAGGGAAAGTCTATAGGAAGTCCCTCGAGAAGGGATAACAAAAAGTGAGCATGAGGCTCAGTAATAGAGTTATAGTGAGACAAGGGATAAAGAACAAATGTCATCACCATGTTAAAGGAACCTTGGACCTTTTGCGAAGCCCGAGCAAAGGGTGTTTTGACGGTCACACCAAGATGAAGGTGTCTCATAGAAGAGAGACAAGAGTTCGTCCTTGGACACAGTACTAAGACGATCACAGCCGGGGTAGTCAGGATCCACTACCCTCGGGACGTGTAGCACCTTGGATATAAGATTCGGAGTGACTACAATGTGCGTACCTCGAATGCGAGTGATAAAATGAGGTACAAAGTAATCAAATCCATGCATATTGGAGAAAAACTCCTATATGATCACAGAGTGACAAGTGACCGTGATGCCACAAAGTGACTCCCAACCCCTACTACAGATGACAGTAGGAAGGTCAGTATCGGAAAAGTCCAATAGGATGACTTGGCGTTTCGAATGAATGCTGCGTCATGAAAAGTTCTTCGAGAAGTCTGTACGAGCCTTCTCATCATAAAACCGAACGTGAGAGGGGGTAGAAGATGCTGCCCCAGAACGAAGAGGGTTCCTGGCGGAGTAAACTTATGTTTAGGTGCCATAGAGCACACTGACCGAATGAAAGAGAGAGAGAGACAAACAAAAAAGTACCAACATAATCTATATTAATAAGATAGAGAATAGAAGGTACATATGGATGAAAAATGCATGAGCATGTGACATGCAGCAATATAAACATCATGGGCTCAGCCCAATCTAATCCTACCAGCACACATGATTTCAACATAGTAAACACACATCTATAATGCATGAATCATTGTGAAAATGCAAATGTAATGCAATGGATGAAAATATAAGATCATTTAAACAAAACCCATCCCAAAAATTTTGCAAAAACCTCATCAATTTTGAAAAACCCCAAATTTTTCAGAATCCCTAAAAACCTAGATCTATATGAATGAAATGCATGAAAACGAGTAAGAAAAAAAGAACATACCAAAGAATGGAAGAGCAATCTAGGCTGAAGATTGAGTAGGGAAGAGGTTTAGAGTGAGAGAAGGGTGTTTAAGGAGGTGAGGAGTCAGAAACAATCGAGAGAGATCGAGAAAAATCGCACTGAAGCTATATATAGGAAATCACGATTCTCTATGGATCGAAAGGTGTCTAGAGGTGTCGAGGTTTAATTTTCGATAGATGAAGTTATCGAGGAGTTATCGAGAGGTGTCCACAGCAAAGAGACCTCGATGGATCGAGAAGCTATCAAGTAGCTATCAAGCATACAGAAACTTTCTCGATGGATTGAGAAGTTGTTGAGAAGCTATCAAGACAAATTCTCAAAAACTTCGATGGATCAAAATTGCAATAGCAGCTATCGATAAAGAAAGATCAAGAGGCTCAATAGATAGCCTAGCTATCGAGAGGTATCGAGAAACTGTCGAGATTACTTAACAACAGTTTTTCAAAAAAGATAAAAACATAGATATGAATGCAATCAAGCATGCTACTCAACAAAAGATCCAAAAAACATTTTAAGCTCTCAAAATCATCTCTCAACAAGAAAAATGACAAGCATTTAGATCCAAAACACACACACATACATACACTAAATAAGTCTAACCAATTTTATATTTCAAAAACAAGTCAAGATAGTTTAGTAAGCATACATTAACACATTGTATTCCTTGTTATGGCCAAATCACATTGTACCTGCATATGTATCAAAAGTACCAAAGAATATTGCGTGTTGTGTGTGAGAAACATCGCAAGATTGCATAAGTGTCTACAAGTTATGACAATTTGAGATATGAGAAAATCACTTTGATTCACAAACAATCATAACTGCTTGATGGGGACTATCACCTTTGAGGTACATCCTATAACTCCCACACCTCCTAGAAACACGCTTGCAACCATATTTAAAAGCATTTTGATTCTTTTTGCTTTTAATTTTTCTTTGCATATCTTTTTTTTAAAGCATATCATGCATGGGCATATAAGAGAGAGAAAAGAAATACCCAATGATGTTAAGCTTTTGACATTGCACTTTTGCTATGTCAAAGCATACAGATGTCATTTCATGATTGGCGAGCAACAATGGTGGGATGGTTATTTATGCCTTTCTCTTAGGATTTTCTAGTCCTTCTCGTAAAAAAGGGTGATACGAGTGTTAAGTACAAAAGATTACTTAATCTTACTCATCACAAACACGAGCCAAAAAGCTCACTTGCTTAGTTGTACATAGAGATGCTCATTTAAGCTACAAAAGATACAAAATTTAGAAAACTTTGTTTCAATGGCCATCAAGGTACACAAGTACCAATGTACACAAAACACGCACTGTTTTGGTATTTTTCTGATTTTTCAAAATTTTTTTTATTTTATGAAAAAAAGCAGAATTGGAAACAAACAAACAAAAACATGTTAAACAAAGCAAAGCATAAAACTAGACTGACTGAAAAAAAAAACACACAAGTAATGCATACTCAAAAACAAGAAGGGGAGAGAGAGAAAAAGTGACTAAATCACTTGGAGCCTTTTTCCTTCCACACCTTAGAAGAAACTTTTTGTTTAGCGAACCCTTGATTTGGTGGTGTGGGGAAAGAATTGAAATCGTTTAAGTTCAAAAGGCATATAAGGGCTTTGAGTAGATCTCCAATAGGAGCAAAAAAGGATGGAAATTGATTCTGGTTTCCCGATGAGATCATACTGTTGCTCTGTTATGTGGCTAACCACTTATAGCAATTAGGTCGATTATGTCCGGTTGCTCCACAGTGATGGCAGAGATGTTGCTTCTTCTGTTTAGACTTTTGGGTTATGCCCTTCTTAGCCTTAGGGTTTTTAGTCTCTTTCTTATCAAGTTGAAGGGGTGTTTCTAAGATAGATTTATCCTTGTCTATGTTCTCACTAGCTAAAGCAATTTTGACGTCATTGTTCTCAGATTCAACATTATTAGTAGGTGAAACAAAAATAGTAGTACTAGTAGAAGCAATACTAGGAGAAGAGAAATCATACCCTAAACCGGTTCGATCAGAAGCTGATTTCTAAAAGCTGAGCATCTTATCAAGCTTTCACTTGAAGTCCTCTCCAGCTAAGCTTTGACTTGAAATAGCTCCGCTTCAAGCTTCTTGGTCTTCTCAGCCAAGAAATTATTCTCAAATCTTAGTGCTCTAATGGTCTGATTGGCTTCATTAAACTTTGTGGAGATTTCCTCTCATTCAAGCTCCACATCACTGAGCATCTTGGTGTGTTGGGAAATATACATGTTTGCATCGTATACAAAACATACGCAGCGGAAAATAAACGGATCTACTTCTTTCGCAATTGATAACATGCACTATGTAGGTTTCAGAATATAAGAACTAGAGAGTGTACCTTGATGCGGTGAAATTCAAAAACGAATGAAGAAGTACTCGGGAACACTTTCAATCTTTACTCCAATTCCACTTGATGCCCAAGATGTGTGGTCTCTCAATCAGTTCTATGTTTTCTAGAGAGAATATATGAAAGAGTGTCTCTCTTCCTTATTTCATCTTATTTTTATTAAACATACAAACCATTTCATTTTATATAAAATTCTGTATGTTTCTCTCCACATAACTGATTATCTAATTGGGCTAGCCTTTTGGGCCTTCCCAATTGGGCTTTAGTGTGTGGCTTGGAGTGGGACCAAAAGAGAACAAATAAGACCCTAGCTCCAATGGGCCTCGGGCTTTTCTGTCAACTCTTTACAAGTCCAAAGTTACCATTAATTATATTTAATACCACTATATAAATATAATTGCACTATAGGCCTCATTAATAAATTATATCCCAAGACTTTATTATACATGCAACCCCTTCATAAAATATTCGTAGTAATACAAAGTCATGAATATAGACTACCACTTTGTAAATTACTACATCTTAATCCTTGAGTACCCGGTTTAATCCTTTTGAGTTATTCACCATATATTTATAAAATCAAATTTCATAAATATATAAGTCTTACTAAAGTGGTTAGGCCTAACTCTCTGAATAACTGTACCCATTAAACTTATCTTAAGGGAATATTTTATATCTCCGTTAAGAGACTATGAATTCCATCTCGAGAATATATGTTCCATCAACACTAAATGTGGCTGCCCAACATACTGAGGTTTTGACCGTTACTTTAGATCTCACTCCTGATATATCAAAGCAACCTACATTTCATGATTATGTCCATTATTCTCTCAGGATTAAGAGTTCATGTTAATACAATTCGTGAGATTTATTATTCAATTGACAGTCGTTAGGAGAATAATAAATCTCACAGCGGTCCAGTTCAATATGTCTTAACTCTTAAAACATATCAACATATTAACTAGAAGTCACCACTTTCATGATCAAGACAAATTATCGTAGTTAATATGTTATAGTCTTCACAGATGAAATACCCAATTTCATCACCGACTATGAACCAAAATTCTGAGTTTACAAAAAACTTGTGATCTATATCTTCTGTGACTAAATCACATAAATCACATACGATACATCTCATGGACTATTTGATAATGTTCGAATATTCATGTTACCATTATTTTAGATAAGAATAAAACAACTTTATTAAACACAATATTAAGTCATACATCATTTCTCACATAATGTCATACATAATATCATACATAGCATCATATAATAGGATTTAAGGGCACATATCCTAACATGGTGGCCAACCTGTACAACTTAGCATGCTTTTCTGAGACTTTGTATAATTTTGCATAGGCTGTGTGGATGTCATCTTGCTCAACCATCTTTTCAAACTTAGACTCCACCAAGTTATCTTCTTCATCCACATCTTCAACAATCCCCTCAATAGGATTTACAATGGTAGTGAAGGCATTTAGGATTCTATCATCCTCATTTTTCAAATCATCCTCAGGTTCGGTATCGCTCAAGGTAGTTGCAAGTGCCTTGCTTTTCCCGATGGTCTTAAGATAAGTTGGGCACTCTTGTTTCATGTGTCCAAATCCTTGACATCTGAAACACATAGGTCTGGAGGGAACAGTGTACTGACCGCCATCCCTAGCATCCTTCTTCCCTTTGTCTTGGTTCTTGAACCGAGATGAACTAGACTGCTTGCGGTCTTTGTCAAATCCTTTTGCATTGGCATTCTTCGTAAACTTTTCGAACTACCCTGTAATGTTGGATTTCATTTTAGAATCTTCATCATCTGAAGACTTATCAGTGTCACTGCTCTTGGCCTTTAGTGCTATGCTCTTTCCCTTACTCGATTTCCTTATCCTTGTCAAACCCAACTGATAGGTCTTCATATTGCCAACCAGCTCTGTCAAAGGAATTTTTTCAATATCCTTTGATTCCTCAATTGCGGTGATCTTGGCATGAAATCTCTTGGGTAGAGATCTGAGCACTTTTTTAACAATCTTGGATTCGAGAATGGTTTCCCCAAAATTAAAAGCTGAGTTCACTATGTCCTTGAGCTTGGCATAGAACTCATCAAATGACTCATCATCCTTCATCTTGATCTCTTCAAAGCTTGTATTAAGCCTCTGAAGCTTTAAATCCTTGACAGTCTTGGTTTCTTCATAGGCTGTTTGGAGAATGGTCCATGCTTCTTAGGCAGTTTTGGTAGAGGATATCTTCGTAAACTCCTCATTCATGATCGCACTAAATAAAGCATTCAATGCCATGCTGTTGAACTTAACCGCCTTGATCTTAGCATTATCCCAATTGGCCGGCGCTTCCTTTGGCTTTGTCCAGCTTATCTCCACAGCTTGCCACACTTTTTCATCTAATGACTGCAAGAAAACTCTCATGTGTACTTTCCAGTATGTATAGTTATTGCCATTAAATAAAGGAGGTATAATAAGAGATTGTCCTCTATCCATGACAAACAGGGGTTAATGGATCACACAGCAAAGATTAACCTTAATCAAAATGTGCTTGCTCTGATACCACTTGATAGGCCAAGAATGTATTGACCCTTTTTAATAAATAAGCAGCTAATTTGCCAAGTTAATTAATTAATTCAATTAATATAAAATACGAGTGGTAGCACAAAAAAAATCACCAAATAAGTTAATATGTAGTAGAAAATAAAGTTGACACGGTGATTTATTTACGAATAGGGAAAACCTCCAAGACAAAACCTCCACAGGGTGAATTTAAGGTCACTACTCCCGAGAATCCACTATTCTCACAACAAGCAGTTACAAGTAAAGGAATCCTAGTACCTTATACCAACCTACAGTTGAACCTTATCCCAATACACAATTGGACTTGTTCTGTAGTGACAATCTCTCATTTTCAATGCACAGCTCCCAGTATGTGATTAATCAATCGATGCAAGGATCAAAGTATGTGACTAACCACTAACTTGAGAAGGATGTTAGCTGCAAAGTTCTTAAGTTCATCAACAAGATGAAGATCACGAAGCTCCTTGGTTACAAAACCTTACGGCGTACAAACGCAGTAGCTTCTTCAAGAGAAAGATAAACTAGGGCATATGTCTCCGGTCACACTATGCTTGTGAAAAACCTTTGCATAAAGTTTTGTTAGTAAATCATCATGTTTGTATCGCATATAAAACATACGCAACGGAAAATAAACGGATCTACTTCATTCGCAATTGATAACATGCACTATGTAGGTTTCAGAATATAAGAACAAGAGAGTGTACCTTGATGCGGTGAAATTCAAAACCGAATGAAGAAGTACTTGGGAACACTTTCAATCTTCACTCCAATTCCACTTGATGCCCAAGATGTGTGGTCTCTCAATCAGTTCTATGTTTTCTAGAGAGCATATGAAAGAGTGTCTCTCTTCCTTTTTTCATTACCTTACACATACAAACAATTTTATTCAATATAAAATTCTGTATGTTTCTCTCCACATAACTGATTATCTAATTGGGCTAGCCTTTTTGGGCCTTCCCAATTGGGCTTTAGTGTGTGGCTTGGAGTAGGACCAAAAGGGAACAAATAAGACACTAGCTCCAATGGGCCTTGGGCTTTTCTGTCAACTTTTGAAAAGTTCAAAGTTACCATTAATTATATTTAATACCACTATATAAATATAATTGCACTCTAGGCCTCATTAATAAATTATATCCCAAGACTTTATTATACATGCAACCCCTTCATAAAATATTCGTAGTAATACAAAGTCATGAATATAGACTGCCACTTTGTTAATTACTACATCTTAATCCTTGAGTACTCGGTTTAATCCTTTTAAGTTATTCATCATATATTTATGAAATCCAATTTCATAAATATATACTTTAGTCTTACTAAAGTGGTTAGGCCTAACTCTCTGAATAACTGTACCCATTAAACTTATCTCAAGTGAATACTTTATATCTCCGTTAAGAGACTATGAATTCCATCTTGAGAATATATGTTCCATCAACACTAAATGTGGCTGCCCAACATACTGAGGTTTTGACCGTTACTTTAGATCTCACTCCTGATATATCAAAGCAACCTACATTTCATGATCAGGTCCATTATTCTCTCAGGATTAAGAGTTCATGTGGATAGAAGTCGTGAGATTTATTATTCAATTGACAGTCGTTTGGAGAATAATAAATCTCACAGCGGTCCAGTTCAATATGTCTTCACTCTTAAGAAAAAGTGCAAGGTTGTGTATAATTAGTTTATGCATGTTTAAAGATAAAAACCTTTATTTTAAAACATCTAGTGGGAGAGAGATTCAAGGGTTGGATCTCACGGCCTCCATTGTCGGTTTATAGTAGTGTGATTAATCACCTCGCCTTGGCGTATATGCCTTGCTCCCTACGGAGGGTGTTTAATTCATGGTACTACAGGGTAAACTTCTTAATGATAGATGAAGTGTGTGTTTACATTGAGAGCGACCACGCTACCGTGGAGTTACTTGGTGACTCACATTGATTCTAGACAATGGTGTACACTAGACTAAGTATAATGTTAACCTCCCTACGGAGCTATGTCATTATCACTTAGAGGCTAAAGAATAAGCGGCACATTATTTTTGTTTGGTAAGAGTTACCATGATAGCATTAATAATGAGGATAATCCTCGCTCAATCATAGTGATTGGTATGACCTCGCTACCGGGGAATATTAATTGCGGGATTGGGTTGTCGTTGCATATATTATATTATGGTTTTATTAAGGTTCCATATTATATGTTTATATGCTAAATTGATAATGTCCAGTTTACTTATTATATTCATGTTTATTATTTTCAGATTTGAACATGGCATCATTTAGCCCACTTGTTAGCATTCTTAATCAAAACAAACTGACTGGAACCAATTATGTTGACTGGAAAAGAAACTTGGACATAGTTCTCACAGCTGAAGAGCATAAATATGTGCTTACTCAACCATGTCCCAGCTTTCCTTCATTAGATGCTCCTCCCGAGGAAAAACAACGATATGATCGTTGGCAGAAGTCTAATGAAATGGCCAAGTGCTACATCCTAGCATCCATCTCAAATGTTCTACAGCATCAAATGCAGGATGTAGAACTAGCTTCGGACATTATGCAAAGTCTGAAGGAGATGTTTGGTGAGCAAGGCCGTTCTGCAAGGCAAGAAACCATGAGACAAATTTATAATACCAAAATGGCTGAAGGTAGTTCAGTGAGAGAGCATTGTCTTACAATGATTTCTAATCTGAATACTTTAGAAGTTTTGGGTGCCGACATTGATGGAGAATCCCAAGTGGATATGATACTCCAGTCACTACCGGAATCATTCAAGGAATTCAGACTTAATTATAACATGAACAAAAAGATTTATTCTTTGTCTGAATTGATGAATGAGTTGGTAGCGGCGGAAGGCATCCTTGGTACTTCTAATGTTCAAGCCTATATGGGTGAAGCTTCTACTTCTCAACCTAAGTCGAAAGGCAAGGGTAAGAAGAAGAAGAAGAATGACTTCACTAAACAAGAGGGTAAACAAATTGTCTTAGGGGTTGCCGACAAAGGAAAGAAGCTGAAAGGAAAATGTTTCCATTGTGGTGAGAAAGGACATTGGAAGAGGAATTGTCCAAAGTTCAAGGCTGCCAATAAGGGTATGAATAGCTCATTTCTCCTTGAAATATGTTTGGTACAAAATCCCACGGATTCCTGGTGTGTGGATTCAGGTTGTACTAATCATATATGCAATTCTTTGCAGGGGTTCCAGGAGACCAGAAAACTTAAAGAAGGAGAGTTGTTTCTGACCTTGGCTGATGGGAGTCGGATTCCAGTTGTAGCTATTGGAGTTTTTAATTTATGCTTTGAAACTAGGGTTTTAATATTGGAAGACTGTTTATTTGTACCTAATGTTCGTAGGAATTTAATTTCTGCAACTTATTTAGGTAAAAATGGATATTGTGTTATCCTGAAAGACAATGTTGTAATAAAGAAGGGTAAAACCTTTATTTGTTCTGGCAATATTGTGGATGGTCTTTATATTTTAACTCCGGATAAGCATGAATTGTATAATTCTGAATTAGATAATAACTCTCATGTAAAGTCATTAAAGAGAAAGTTTCCTTCTACTAATGATGCATATCTTTGGCACTTGCGTTTGGGTCATATTAATCCAAATAGAATTCAAAGACTGATCAAAGATGGTCTCTTAGAGCCATTGGACTTTGATGAATTTCCAGTTTGTGAATCTTGTTTGGAAGGCAAAATGACCAAACGACATTTTAATGCAAAAGGTAGAAGAGCTCAAGAGTTGCTAGAATTAGTTCATACGGATGTTTGTGGTCCTATGTCAACCCAAGCAAAAGGAGGTTATGAGTACTTCATCACTTTCACCGATGATTACTCTAGATTTGGTTATGTGTACCTAATGAGACGGAAGTCCGAAGCCTTTGAAAAGTTCAAAGAGTTTAGGGCTGAAGTTGAGAATCAATTGGGTAAACACATAAAGGCCATTCGATCTGATCGTGGTGGCGAATACCTTCTTGCGGATTTCAAGGATTACTTAACACAAAATGGGATTGTATCCCAATTGACTGCACCTGGAACTCCCCAACAAAATGGTGTAGCAGAAAGAAGGAATAGGACTCTTTTAGAAATGGTTAGGTCCATGATGAGTTACTCATCTTTACCTATTTCTTTTTGGGGTTATGCCTTAGATACAGCAATACATCTTTTGAATTTAGTTCCATCAAAATCTGTTCCCAAAACACCCATGGAATTGTGGAGTGGGCGTAAGCCTAGTATGAAATATCTCCACATTTGGGGTTGTCCAGCACATGTGTTAAAAGGGAAGTCTGATAAGTTGGAACCAAAATCAGAAGTATGTTTGCTTGTGGGTTATCCAAAAGAAACTAGGGGTTATTTATTCTATAGTCATAAAGATAACAAAGTTTTTGTTAGTACAAATGCTAAATTCTTGGAATATGACTATATGAATAATTTTACTCCTAGAAGTAGAGTTGTCTTGGCTGAAATGAATGAACCTGTAATTGAACAACCAATGGTTGAAACTAGGGATGATGTGGCTGTATTGGATACACCACAAGATACTACTCATGAGATGTCTAGTACACAGTTGCCTCGTCGTAGTGGGAGGAATGTTAGGCCACCTATAAGATTCATAGGTCTTGGAGAGACTTATGAGGCTATCTCAGAGGAGGCCGAAACTGATCCTTACACTTATGAAGAAGCAATGAATGATATAGATGCATATCATTGGGTCCAAGCTATGAAATCAGAATTAGATTTCATGTATTCCAATCAAGTTTGGGATCTTGTAAAGGCGCCTAACGGCATTAAACCTGTTGGTTGCAAATGGGTTTACAAGAGGAAGAGAGGGATAGATGGAAAGGTTGAAACCTTTAAAGTAAGGCTAGTGGCAAAAGGTTATACTCAAAAAGAAGGCATTGATTATGAGGAAACCTTTTCACCAGTAGCAATGCTTAAATCTATCAGAATTCTCTTATCCATTGCTGCTCATTATGATTATGAGATTTGGCAAATGGATGTCAAGACTGCATTTCTCAATGGCAATCTTGAAGAGGAAATCTATATGAAGCAACCAGAAGGTTTCATAGCAAAGAACCAAGAGCATATGGTATGCAAGTTGAATAGGTCCATTTATGGACTTAAGCAAGCATCTAGGTCATGGAACATCAGATTTGATCAAGCAATCAAATCATTTGGTTTTGAACAAAATCTTGATGAACCATGTGTGTACAAAAGACATCAAGATAAAGTAGTAATGTTCCTAGTGCTTTATGTTGATGATATTCTACTCATTGGAAACGATGTAGGTGTAATGTCATCAGTAAAGGTTTGGTTGTCAAGCCAATTTGATATGAAGGACTTAGGTGAGGCTAACTTTATTCTAGGGATCAAGCTTTGGCGAGATCGTAAGAATAAGATGTTAGGCTTATCACAAGCTGGATATATAGATAAGGTTCTAGAACGGTTTAGCATGCAAAACTCCAAGAAAGGATTACTTCCTTTCAGACATGGAGTTCCTCTGTCTGATGACCAAAGGCCTAAGACTCAAGAGGAAGTAGATATGATGAGACAAGTTCCTTATGCTTCTGCAGTAGGAAGTCTCATGTATGCCATGCTTTGTACTAGACCGGATATCTGTTTTTCAGTTGGCATGGTCAGCCGATATCAATCAAATCCAGGACCACAACATTGGCAAGCTGTAAAGCATATTCTCAAGTATCTACGGAGAACGAGAGATTATATGCTTGTTTACCGTTGTGAGGATTTGATTCCCATTGGCTATACAGATTCAGACTTTCAATCAGATCTAGATTTCAGAAAGTCCACGTCAGGATGTGTTTTCACCTTGGGAGGTGGAGCCATAAGTTGGAGGAGTGTTAAGCAATCTTGTATTGCGGACTCCACCATGGAAGCTGAATATGTTGCTGCTTGTGAGGCGGCAAAGGAAGCTGTTTGGCTCAAGAAATTCCTTTCTGATCTTGGTGTAGTGAGAATGGAGCAAGTTCCTATCACATTGTTTTGTGACAATAGTGGAGCAGTTGCACAATCCAAAGATCCAAGGAATCACAAGAAAGGAAAGCATATTGAGAGGAAGTACCACATCATTCGAGACATTGTTGCTCGTGGAGATGTGGTGGTTGCAAAGATTGAAAGTGCAAATAATCTAGCAGATCCCTTTACCAAAGTCTTGCCTCAAAGGACCTTTGAGTCACATTTGGAGGGAATGGGAGTTAGATTAGTGCACAATAGTCTTTAGGGCAAGTGGGAGATTGTTAGGATATGTGCCCTTAAATCCTATTGTATGATGCTATGTATGATATTATGTATGACATTATTTGAGAAATGATGTATGACTTAATATTATGTGTAATAAAGTTGTTTTATTCTTATCTAAAATAATGGTAACATGAATATTCGGACATTATCAAATAGTCCATGAGATGCATAGTATGTGATTTATGTGATTTAGTCACAGAAGATATAGATCACAAGTTCTTTGTAAACTCAGAATTTTGGTTCGTAGTCGGTGATGAAATTGGGCATTTCATCTGCGAAGACTATAACATATTAACTATGATGATTTGTCTTGATCATGGAAATGGTGATTTCTAGTTAATATGTTGATATGTTTTAAGAGTTAAGACATATTGAACTGGACCGCTGTGAGATTTATTATTCTCCTAACGACTGTCAATTGAATAATAAATCTCACGACTTGTATTCACATGAACTCTTAATCCTGAGAGAATAATGGACCTGATCATGAAATGTAGGTTGCTTTGATATATCAGGAGTGAGATCTAAAGTAACGGTCAAAACCTCAGTATGTTGGGCAGCCACATTTAGTGTTGATGGAACATATATTCTCAAGATGGAATTCATAGTCTCTTCACGGAGATATAAAATATTCCCTTGAGATAAGTTTAATGGGTATAGTTATTCAGAGAGTTAGGCCTAACCACTTTAGTAAGACTAAAGTATATATTTATGAAATTAGATTTCATAAATATATGGTGAATAACTTAAAAGGATTAAACCGGGTACTCAAGGATTAAGATGTAGTAATTTACAAAGTGGCAGTCTATATTCATAACTTTGTATTACTACGAATATTTTATGAAGGGGTTGCATGTATAATAAAGTCTTGGGATATAATTTATTAATGAGGCCTAGAGTGCAATTATATTTATATAGTGGTATTAAATATAATTAATGGTAACTTTGGACTTGTCAAGAGTTGACAGAAAAGCCCAAGGCCCATTGGAGCTAGTGTCTTATTTGTTCCCTTTTGGTCCCACTCCAAGCCACACACTAAAGCCCAATTGGGAAGGCCCAAAAGGCTAGCCCAATTAGATAATCAGTTATGTGGAGAGAAACATACAGAATTTTATATAGAATAAAATGGTTTGTATGTTGAATAATTATTATTATGGTAATGAAATAAGGAAGAGAAACACTCTTTCATATTCTCTCTAGAAACATAGAACTGATTGAGAGACCACACATCTTGGGCATCGAGTGGAATTGGAGTGAAGATTGAAAGTATTCCCGAGTACTTCTTCATTCGGTTTTGAAATTCACCGCATCAAGGTACACTCTCTTCTTCTCATATTCTAAAACTTACATAGTGCATGTTATCGATTGCGTATGAAGTAGATCCGTTTATTTTCCGCTGCGTATGTGTTGTATGCGATGCAAACATGATGATTTCCCAACAATATCAACATATTAACTAGAAGTCACAACTTCCATGATCAAGACAAATCATCGTAGTTAATATGTTATAGTCTTCGCAGATGAAATGCCCAATTTCATCACCGACTACGAACCAAAATTCTGAGTTTACAAAGAACTTGTGATCTATATCTTCTGTGACTAAATCACATAAATCACATACTATGCATCTCATGGACTATTTGATAATGTTCGAATATTCATGTTACCATCATTTTAGATAAGAACAAAACAACTTTATTAAACACAATATTAAGTCATACATCATTTCTCACATAATGTCATACATAATATCATACATAGCATCATACAATAGGATTTAAGGGCACATATCCTAACAAGTTTCACAAACTTGTATCATTTGTGATGGCCCTTAAAATAATCCTTATATATGTTTAGGGTTGTGAGAAAATAAAGCCTAAACATGTATACACGGATATGTGTGAAATCTGATCTGAAAAACTGATTTTCGTAAATCTCGATTGATAGGTTATCTATCGAGTAGCTGTTGAGCATCGGGCTAAAGATCCCTTTTAATCCTCAAAAGATGCTATCTATCAAGCTAGCTGTCAAGCTTTAAAATCTAGCACTTCTTCACTTGTTTCTTAGATAGATTTGCATGACTTTAACACTTGGACTTGAACTCTTGTTCCTTGAAGTATTAAACGCATCCTAGATTTACTTAATTACAAATAAAGTGCCTTATGAAAAGTTTTCTTAAAGAATTTACCAAGTATTCTACCTTGTCAATCTTGGACGATAACCATTAAGTGGTCATTACCTTGTGGACGAGTATAGGTCATACTTAATGCCACTGTTGGGCTTTTCTCATCTCAAGGTTTTCTGGGTGTAATCAGCTTATGGTTGTGATTAGACTGCCTGAACAAACAGTATGGATAATCATTGTTAGATGAGCCCCATCAAGACTTAACTGTAAATCTAATGCTACCTCATGTAGTACTTACTCACATGACTACACACAGCTCCAAATCCACGGACTCTTATAGTTTGAATTTGTTGCACACAAACACTCTAGTTTGTGACTTTGAGATCTCCACTCAAAGGTTTAAATCATCAACTATGGTTAACTTGATTTGCAGCAACTTATTCCACTAGTACTAGCAGTATTGATTAGATCTCCGGTAGATGCTTCTTGAGTTAGATGGTTACAAAACCTCATAGATCTCACAGGAGTAACTCACAAGTCTTGAAAATTGTGCATTAGGGTTTCCCTTTTATACTTTGTAGTGTTGGACTCAAACCCTAAACGTTTCGCAGGCTTTTTGGGCCTTCTTTCAAATTTTGCAAAATTGCAGTTCAATCGGTCGAAGGCCTTTCTTGATTGGTCGAGCTCTTTAGAATATGAATTCTTATTTATGTAGCTTGTAAGTTCTTAAATCTTGACTTGTATTAACTTGAGAAATGTCTAAACCTCTTCTAAGACACAAATATCTTATACTAGACATGTTATTGTACTCGGTTTGCCAACATACAATAAAACTAGAACCTAAATATTTAATGCTAAATATTTAGAACCAAACAACCTCCCCCTTTGGCAATCCATGACAAAACATACATACAACATGTATTGCTCAAATTCAAGAACTATCCCAATACAAGTTATTGCCTAAAACAATTCAATCATAATCTATTATCTACAAGTTGCAATAATAGGCAACAACACCATGAAAGAATTAACTTGTAAATTCCTAAAACACTGAAAATAAACCATAAACGCATGTGTGGAAAATACAGTATAATCATAACTTAGTATCACAAAACAAAAATAAAACAAGATATTCAAAGGAAATCAACATCTCAATAATCATCAAGTTTGTGAATCAAGTTATATATATATATATATATATATATAATAAAAAAATAAAATAAAAACTCACCAAAACCAAACGAAATAATTCTCCAAAAAAATAAAAAATAAAAAAACTCCCCCAAAATACATATAACATCTCTCCCTAATTACAAAAACTCAATCACACTACCACTACCCTTTTTTGTTATGTATTGCCAAAGGCAATCAACTCAATCATCCGAGGGTGGAGGTGGTGGAAAAGAACTCCTATAATCACTAAACTTTGCTCTCATAGTATCTATATCAGTGATCAAAGAGTCCAAAAGCTATCCATGAGCCGCCTAACTTGTCATAAATGTCTCCATCATGGTATGGTGTGACGACTGTACCTCTAGAACTCTCTCAAGCATAGAGAAAGAGATGGAGAAGCCCTAGATGGACTAGTAGCAACAGCAACAACATCCTCATCCTCATCATCAATAGTTGTACTATGATCAAAATGCTCATCTCCAAGTGTAGGTTCCACTCTTTGTCTCTTTTAGTTCCTTCACTTGGTTCATCTGTCTTCTTTTGAGCATTGCGTTGCTTTAGAAATGTAGCTCCTAAGGGTGCCATTTGATGAACAAGCTCAGAAGAGAAGTTACACTCAAACTCAAGATATTCTAGGATCCTAAGGATAGAAACAAGAAAGAAGTTTCTCTGCTTCTTAGATGTATTTATGTGGACCTCAACTATAGTTTGAATGAAAAGAGAGGGGAGATAGATAGAAGCACCAGTGATAGGGGCATAAAGGAATATACACCTATCAATAGGAATGGCATGCATATGAGAAATATGAAAGATATTATGGCAAGCAATTCTAAACAATAAATAGTTAGCTTTAGTTAACTCATGAGAGTCAAGTCTGGGCTTAGAATCCCATGTCATTGTTTTGCCATATAGAAGTGACATGACATCATCAAGAGAAAGAGACTCAGAGTATAGATATGTGGGGTGATTGACAAGAGGGACAGAGAGAGCATCGACCACTACTTTTTTAGTGATCTGATACTCTTCACCTTGAATCCAAGTAGTCAAGAAGTGACCATCGGATATAGTAGAATGGAAAAATAAATTAGAGTAGAATTCTCTAATTATAGTAGGAGGAGGAGACTTCAAACCTGTACAGATAGGCAACCATCCCCTAGAGTCTAGAATTTGCTTGACAAAAGGATCCAACTCATCTAGAATAACTTTCCTCTCACATCAAATGGACCTAAACTTGACTAAGGACTCATACTTTTGAAAGTTTTCCAAAGTAGGATACCTATTAGAATCAAAAGGCTCACAAGAGAAAGCTGGACCCTAAGAAACTCTTTTGGCATTAGAGAGATAAAATAGAATATATGTATGCAATCTTGAAAATCTACATGATGCATCATATGCTAACTCAAATGATGCATGAACCTAATGAATTGAGGTTTGTAAAAACACATAATTTAGAAAATTGACATATAAAATCAAGTTTTATGAAAATTTCCAATTTATGAAGAACAGAAACCTTAATTTTTTCAAAAACACACAAATTGAGCAATTGATTATCACAAAAAGTGTTAAACATGTTATAATCAATAAATAACAAGAACCAGTTTTACCCAATTTAGCCCAATGTAAAAAATCCCCAATTTCCTCAAGAACACATAAACCCTAATTTCGAAATTTTTTCAAGAAGCATGAAAATTTTGGAATTAAAGTAGAAGAATCATGTTAATAGCATGCATACACAAAACCCCCATTGATCATTTTAACATAAAACATTCATAATCATCAAAAGCCCTAAAATTTATAATTCAAAAAATTTTAAGAAAATCTATGATTTATGCATGATTGATGTAATTTGATAAAAAAAGAAATGGTAAAAGAGTCATACCAAATATTGTAGATGAAAATCCTTGAAGCTTTGACTTAGAATAGACAAAAATAATTTTGAAAGCTACGAGCAATTGAAAGGGATCGAAGAAAAAGGATAGAAAATAGGACAAAATGATATGTCAAACCCTTAAGAATTTGAAATATTCAAATTTCGATTAGTCGAGAGAAATCGAGTAGCAGTCAAAAGGGAACACTTAAAGATTTCAATCAATCGAGCATCAATCGAATAAGAATTGAATCAGGCATAGTTTTGGCCTAAAAACAGGAAAATTTCTATTGGTCAAGGATCAACTTCGATCAATCGAACTAGTGAAAATTTTGAAATTTTGAAAAACTCTGGAAATTTTGTCAAAAAACAACTAAAAAGAACTTTTTATAATATGAGATGCACATGAACACTCCCAAAAGATTTCAAAAAGATTTTCACAATTAAAACTCACACAAGAAGTAAAAATCACTCGATTTAAAACTTCTAAGAGCATTTTTCTTCAAATTCTACCCTAATCAAGATAATTGTATTTTCAAATCAATTCATATGTCATTAAAGATGGCCAAATTAGATAACGCACACAGTCACATGTATAGAATTCAGCATTGATTTGCATGTAGTGTGTGCAACTAGGTAAGTGTAAAAAACACAAAATAAGTGATATGTAGATAGAATTTATTCAAGTGTTCTACATTCTCAATCACATGGGTTTGAAAGTGACTATCACCTAAAGAGTTACATTCTATAACTCTCACATCTCTTAGAAAACACGCTTGAAAACATGTAAAAAGTTTTTTTTTTTATTCATTTTGCTTTTTCCTTTGCTTTTAATCACATTTTTTTTAAATTTCTTTTTGAGCAAAATCAAAGATATCATATATGAGCATATAGGAGATAGAAATGAAAACACCGTTGTTATATATATATTGTTAGAAATTTAGACCCCTTAAAACCCAATCAGATTAACCTAGTTATTTAGCCAAGTGATTAACTTAGGTAAATTATATAGTTCTAGGTTAACACAAATATATCATATCATGCAAAGTGCGGAAAGAAAAGAACACACAATATGATAACCCAAGAAAACCAAACCGGTAAAAAACCTAGGGAGGATTTAACCTAGCTATCCTCAAGGTAAAACAGAATTCACTATGAAAGAATTGAAGTTTACACAATAGCGACCTAGACCACTAACATCCTATTGCTACCTCGGGTAGGAAACTTATTACCACGACCACGTGACAACTCTGAGTCCATGGACTACTTCTTTCTTGAATTCACAGCAAGTACAAGCACTCCTGCTTCTATGTCTTTAAGTTCTTGAATCAGCAACTGAATGATCACCAAGCTCTTGACTTCAATCTTGAGTTTGGAAACCCTAAGTGTATGAGAAGGTAAACACCTCTAGATCTCACAAAAGATTCACACACAGCATAAAGAACTCTCCTAAAACTTGACTAGGGTTTTCCCTTTTATACTTAGGGCAAAACATAAAACCCTACACGTCACAGAAAAGCCCAAGGCCCATTGGAGCTAGTGTCTTATTTGTTCCCTTTTGGTCCCATTCCAAGCCACATACTAAAGCCCAATTGGAAAAGCCCAAAAGGCTAGCCCAATTAGATAATCAGTTATTAAGGGAGAAACATGCAAAATTTAATAGAGAGAGAGAGACTTCTTAATGAAATGAATGTATGTAAGTGTTGGACACTTTCTCATTTCTCCCTAGAACAAACACATATAACTAATTGAGAGACCATACATCTTGGGCATAAGTGGAATTGGAGTGAAGATTAAAAGTTTTCCCAAGTGCTTTTCATCTTCAGTTTTGAAATTCACCATACCAAGGTACACTCTCTTGATTCTATATTCTAAAGCTTACATAGTGCATGTTATTAATTGCGAAAGAAGTATATCTGTTAATTTTCCGCTGTGTATGTTTTGTAAGCGATACAAACATGTATTTTTCCATCAAATAGTATCAGAGCGGTCTTCAATTTCAAATTTGTATAACATGTTTTGTGCGTTTTGGAATTAGAGATGACAGTTTCATGTTATTAGAAGATTATACATTTAATTTTCTGCATGGTTGTAGAAACTATATTTTGATAAAAACTGATGTTGATGTTATGATGTTGTTTAAATTTGAATTTAAGTATGTTAAATTGATCTTTAAGCCTATAGCATCAATGGAATTTAGTTTTGATATCAATCTCTGTCTATCATGTTCATATGATGGTTGTTTATTCATGCAAAACCATTGAAAACTGCCTTAGAAAATTTCTGAAAATTCAAGTTTTACGAGTTTCGATCAATCGAAATTTACTTTCGATCGATCGAGTAAAACAGTGACTAATCTTTTTGAATCGATTGATATTCGATTGCTAGTCGATCGATCGAATTTTCTTTGCAATCGATCGAGAGGCGAGCAAACATCAATCGAACCATGCAGATGGTCAAGTTCGATTTTTTAATTTTTTCAACCGATCGAGGGGCACATTCGATCGATTGAAAGAAGGAAAATCTGAATTTTTTCTAAGTGTTTTCAAACTTAAAAGTGCAAGGCTATGTGTAATCAGATTATGCATGTTTTAAAATTTAAAAACATTTATTTTAAAACATCTAGTGGGAGAGAGATACAAGGGTTGGATCTCACGGCCTCCATTGTCGATTTATAGTAGTATGATTAAGCACCTCACCTTGTTGTATATGCCTTGCTCCCTTCGGAGGGTGTTTAATTCATGGTACTACAGGTTAAACTTCTTAAAGATAGATGAAGTGTGTTTTTACATCGAGAACGACCACGCTTCCATAGAGTTACTTGGTGACTCACATTGATTCTAGGCAATGGTATACACTAGACTAAGTATGATGTTAACCTCCCTTCGTAGCTATGTCATTATTACTTAGAGGCTAAAGGAAAAGTGGCAAATTATTTTTGTTTGGTATGAGTTACCATGATAGCATTAATAACGAGAATAATTCTCGCTTGATCATAGTGATTGGTATGACCTCGCTTCCGAGCAATATTGATTGCGGGATTGAGTTGTCATTGCATATATTATATTATGATTTTATTAAGGTTCCATACTATATGTTTATATGCTGAATTGATAATGTCCAGTTTACTTATTATATTCATGTTTATTGTTTTCAGATTTGAACATGGCATCATTTAGCCCACTTGTTACCATTCTTAATAATAATAAAAAACTGACTAGATCCAATTATGTTGACTGGAAAAGAAATTTGGACATAGTTCTTACAGCTGAAAAGCACAAAATTTGTGCTTACTCAACCTTGTCCTAGCTTTCCTTCATTAGATGCTCCTCTTGAGGAAAAATAGCGATATGATTGTTGGCAGAAATCTAATGAAATGGCCAAGTGCTACATCCTAGCGTCCATCTCAAATGTTCTACAGCATCAAATGCAGGATGTAGAACTAGCTTCGGACATTATGCTAAGTCTGAAGGAGATGTTTGGTGAGCAAGGCCGTTTTGCAAGGCAAGAAACCATGAGGCAAATTTATAATACCAAAATGGCTAAAGGTAGTTCAGTGAGGGAACATTGTCTTACAATGATCTCTAATCTGAATACATTAGAGGTTTTAGGTGCCGATATTGATGGAGAATCCCAAATGGATATGATACTCCAGTCACTACCGGAATCATTCAAGGAATTCAGACTCAATTATAATATGAACAAAAAGATTTATTCATTGTCTGAATTAATGAATGAGTTGGTAGCAACGGAAGGCATCCTTGGTACTTTTAATGTTAGTCTTGAAGCCAATGTGGGTGAAGCTTCTACTTCTCAACCTAAGTCGAAAGGCAAGGGTAAGAAGAAGAAGAAGAAGGACTTCACTAAGCAAGAGGGTAAGCAAATTTCCTTAGGAGTTGCTAACAAGGGAAAGAAAATCAAAGGAAAGTGTTTCCATTGTGGTGAGAAAGGACATTGGAAGAGGAATTGTCCAAAGTTCAAGGCAGCCAATAAGGGTATGAAAAGTTCATTCCTCCTTGAAATATGTTTAGTACAAAATCCCACGTATTCCTGGTATGTGGATTCAGGTTGTACTAATCATATCTGCAATTCTTTGCAAGGGTTCCAAGAGACTAGAAAGCTTAAAGAAGGAGAATTATTTCTAACCTTGGCAGATGGGAGTACGATTCTGGTTGTAGCTATTGGAGTGTTTAATTTATGCTTTGAGTTTAGGGTTTTAATATTGGAAGACCGTTTGTATGTACCTAATGTTCGTAGGAATTTAATTTTTGCAACTTATTTGGGTAAAAATGGATATTGTGTTATCCTTAAAGACAATGTTGTAATAAAAAAGGATAAAATGTTTATCTGTTCTAGCAATATTGTGGATGTTCTTTATATTTTAACTCTTGATAAGCATGAATTATACAATTCTGAATTAGATAATAATTCTCATGTAAAATCATTAAAGAGAAAGTTTCCTTCTACTAATGATGTATATCTTTGGCACTTGCATTTAGGTCATATTAATCCAAATAGAATTCAAAGATTGATCAAAGATGGTCTCTTGAGCCATTGGACTTTGATGAATTTCCAGTTTGTGAATCTTGTTTGGAAGGCAAAATGACCAAGCTACCTTTTAATGCAAAAGGTAGAAGAGCCAAAGAGTTGCTTGAATTAGTTCATACGGATGTTTGTGGTCCTATGTCAACCCAAGCAAAAGGAGGTTTTGAGTACTTCATCACTTTCACCGATGATTACTCAAGATATGGTTATGTGTACCTAATGAGACGAAAGTCTAAAGCCTTTGAAAAATTCAAAAAGTTTAGGGCAAAAGTTGAGAATCAATTGGGTAAACACATAAAGGTCATTCGATCTGATTGTGGTGGCGAATACCTTCTTGGGCATTTCAAGGATTACTTGACCGAAAATGGGATTGTATCCCAATTGACTACAGCTAGAACTTTCCAACAAAATGGTATAGCAGCACCTGGAACTTCCCAACAAAATGGTATAGCAGAAAGAAGGAATAGGACTCTTTTGGAAATGGTTAGGTCCATGATAAGTTACTCAACTTTACCTATTTCTTTTTGGGGTTATGCCTTAGATACAACAATACATCTTTTGAATTTAGTTCCATTAAAATTTGTTCCCAAAACACCCATGGAATTGTGCAGTGGGTGTAAGCCTAGCATGAAATATCTCTACATTTGGGGTTGTCCAACACGTGTTAAAAGGGAAACCTGATAAGTTGGAACCAAAATCGGAAGTGAGTTTGCTTATGGGTTATCCAAAAGAAACTAGGGGTTATTTATTCTATAGTCATAAAGATAACAAAGTTTTTGTTAGTACAAATGCTAAATTCTTAGAAAATGACTATATGAATAATTTTACTCCTAGAAGTAGAGTTGTTTTGGCTGAAATGAATGAATCTATAAATGAACAACCAATGGATGTAACTAGGGATGATGTGGTTGTATTGGATGCACCACAAAATACTACTCATGAGATGTCTAGTGCACAAGTGCCTCGTCGTAGTGGGAGAATTTTATGGCCTCCTATAAGATTCATAGGTTTAGGAGAAACTTATGAAACTATCTCAGAAGAGGCTGAATCGGATCCCTACACTTATGAAGAGGCAATGAATGATATAGATGCATATCATTGGGTCCAAGCTATGAAATCTGAATTAGATTCCATGTATTCCAATCAAGTTTGGGATCTTGTAAAGGCACTTATCGGCATTAAACCTGTTGGTTGCAAATGGGTTTACAAGAGGAAAAGAGTGATAGATGGAAAGGTTGAAACCTTTAAAGCAAGGCTAGTGGCGAAAGAGTATACTCAAAAAGAAGGTATTGATTATGAGGAAACCTTTTCACCAGTAGCAATGCTTAAATCTATCAGAATTCTCTTATCCATTGCTGCTCATTATGATTATGAGATTTGGCAAATGGATGTCAAGACTGCATTTCTCAATGGCAATCTTGAGGAGGAAATCTATATGATGCAACCGGAAGGTTTCATAGCAAAGAACCAAGAGCATATAGTTTGCAAGTTAAAAAGGTTTCATAGCAAGCATCTAGGTCTTGGAACATCAGATTTGATCAAGCAATCAAGTCATTTGGTTTTAAACAAAATCTTGATGAACCATGTGTGTACAAAAGACATCAAGACAAAGTAGTAATGTTCCTAGTGCTTTATGTTGATGATATTCTACTCATTGGTAATGATGTAGGGGTCATGTTATCAGTAAAGGTTTGGTTGTCAAGCTAATTTGATATGAAGGGCTTAGGTGAGGCTAACTTTATTCTAGGGTTCAAGCTTTGGCGAGAACACAAGAATAAGATGTTAGGCTTATCACAAGCTGGATATATAGATAAGGTTCTAGAACGGTTTAGCATGCAAAACTCCAAGAAAGGATTACTTCCTTTCAGACATGGAGTTCCTCCGTCTGATGACCAAAGGCCTAAGACACAAGAGGAAGAAAATATGATGAGACAAGTTTCTTATGCTTGTGCAGAAGGAATTCTCATGTACGCCATGCTTTGTACTAGACCAGATATCTATTATTCAGTTGGCATGGTCAGCCGGTATCAATCAAATCCAGGACCACAACATTGGCAAGCTATAAAGCATATTCTCAAGTATCTACGGAGAACGAGAGATTATACGTTTGTTTACCGTTGTGAGGATTTGATTCCCGTTGGCTATACAGATTCAGAATTTCAATCGGATCTAGATTTCAGAAAGTCCACTTCAGGTTGTGTGTTCACCTTAGGAGGTGGAGCCATAAGTTGGAGGAGTGTTAAGCAATTTTGTATTGCAGACTCCACCATGGAAGCTGAATATGTTGCTGCTTGTGAGGTGGCAAAAGAAACTGTATGGCTCAAGAAATTCCTTTGTGATCTTGGTGTTATGAGAATGGAGCAAGTTCTTATCACATTGGTTTGTGACAATAATGGAGCGGTTACACAATCAAAGATCCAAGGAATCACAAGAAAGGAAAGCATATTAAGAGAAAGTACCACATCATTCGAGACATTGTTGCTCGTAGAGATGTGGTGGTAGCAAAGATTGAAAGTGAAAATAATCTAGCGGATCCCTTTACCAAAACCTTGCCTCAAAGGACCTTCGAGTCACATTTGGAGGGAATAGGAGTCAAATTAGTGCACAATAGTCTTTACGGCAAGTAGGAGATTGTTAGGATTAGTGCCCTTAAATCCTATTGTAATATGCCATGTATAATATTATGTATGACATTATGTATTAAATTATATATGACTTAATATTGTGATTAATAAAGTTGCTTTATTCTTATCTAAAATGATGGAAACATGAATATTTGGACATTATCATATAGTCCATGAGATGCATAGTATGTGATTTATGTGATTTAGTCACAGAAGATATAGATCACAAGTTCTTTGTAAACTTAGAATTTTGGTTTGTAGTCGGTGATGAAATTGGGCATTTCATATGCGAAGACTGTAACATATTAACTAAGATGATTTTTCTTGATCATGGAAGTGGAGACTTCTAGTTGATATGTTTTAAGAGTTAAAATATATTGAACTGGACCGCCGTGAGATTTATTATTCTCCTAACGACTGTCAAATGAATAATAAATCTCACGACTTATATTTACATGAACTCTTAATCCTAAGAGAATAATAGACCTGATCATGAAATGTAGGTTGCTTTGATATATCAGGAGTGAGATCTAAAGTATCGATCAAAACTTCAGTATATTGGGTAGCCACATTTAGTGTTGATGAAACATATATTCTTAAGATGAAATTCATAGTCTCTTAACAGAGATATAAAATATTCTCTTGAGATAAGTTTAATGGGTTCAATTATTCAGAGAGTTAGGCCTAACCACTTTAGTAAGACTATAGTATATATTTATGAAATTAGATTTCATAAATATATGATGAATAACTTTAAAATGATTAAACCGGGTACTCAAGAATTAAGATGTAGTAATTTACAAAATGGCAGTCTATATTCATGACTTTGTATTGCTACGAATATTTCATGAAGGGGTTGCATGTATAATAAAGTCTTGGGATATAATTTATTGATAAGGCCTAGAGTGCAATTATATTTATATAGTGGTATTAAATATAATTAATGGTAACTTTGGACTTGTCAAGAGTTGACAGAAAAGCTCAAGCCCCAATGGAGCTAGTTTTTTATTTTTTTGCTTTTGGTTCCAATTTGTAGACACATACTAAAGCCCAATTGGAAAAGCCCAAAAGGCTAGCCCAATTAGATAATCCGTTATTAAGGGAGAAACATCTAGAATTTAATAGAGAGAGAGAGACTTCTTAATGAAATGAATGTATGTAAGTGTTGGACACTTTCTCATTTCTCCCTAGAACAAACACATATAACTAATTAAGAGACCACACATCATGGGCATCAAGCGGGATTGGAGTGAAGATTAAAAGTTTTCCAAGTGCTCTTCATCTTCGGTTTTGAAATTCACCATACCAAGGTACATCTCTTGATTCTATATTCTAAAACTTACATAGTGCATGTTATCAATTGCGAATGAAATAGATCCGTTAATTTTCCGCTGCGTATGTTTTGTATGCGATACATACATGTATTTTTCCATCACTACCAGTTCTACTGCCTCTACCAGCGCCCCATTTGCCATGGGTCTCATCAAAACCCACCATACCTTTAGACCCACAGACATCTTCCACCATACCCACAAACCCAGCCGCAAACCTAACTCCTTCCTCAAGCTGCCCATTTGCCACAAGCCACCCACATGCAACCTTTAAAACCCAGAAACGGCGCCACATTTGCCGTGGGTCTCATCTAGCCCATGGCCCATCAACAATGTCGGTCAGCAATACACCCAATCTAGCCCGTTGAAACTGGCCCAAAGGTAACTAGTAAACAAATTTAATTAGAACTCTTTAATATATATATATATATATATTGAATCCAAACTTTATAGCTATTAGGACTCTATAACTATTATCTTATAAATAGTTTATTCTTATTAGTCTTTTTTTTTTTCATGGCTGTTCAATTTCTAGGTTTATTCTTATTGCTTTCTCTTCATTGTTTTCCTCCATTCTAATCAAAGTTAAAGGTATGATATTCGTTTGCCTCTGTGATAATCTATGTATATCTAATTTCTAACTATTTTAGTGTTCTTTCAAATTTTAGTGTACTTATATCAGTTTTTATAGAAAAAAATACAGTTGGTAGGTTTATGTTTTGGCTGTTTCAAGTTCAGACTTAGAATAGTTTGGAATTCTTAGGTTTTTTTGAATTTTAGTTTAGTTATATCAGTTTTAGCAGAAAAAAAAAAATAAACAATGCTATTTTATGCATAATTGTTAAAACCTAAAGAAATCCACTACGATCAATCTATTTCCAAGCAAAAAGCAAATAAAAAGAAAAAAAGAAAAAGAACTATTGAGATTTTGAAGAATAGGTTATGCTTAAAATAGCTGGTCTTCTTTCACACCCAATGGAAATATATATATATATATATATATATGACCCTAACAATCCAGCTTTATGGATTTTCCTTTACTTCTTATAATAATTAATAGTTACAGCAAATATATGCTTGGAGTTTTAATATCATAGTATATTGTAGTGTTCTGTTCACAAATTTGGATTCTTTTTTCTATTTGTAAGTAATAATTATGGTCTTTCAATATGGTGCAATGGATTTTTTTTTTTGCATTTGTGATGAAGAAGTTGCTGTATATATGTGTACAGTTTAATGGGGTGGTAGTATACTGCTTATTGTATTTATTTGTGTATGTGAGTGGTGAGAGTTTTTATTTTTATTTTTTTTAATTTATGGGAATATGTTTATTTTGGATATATATGGTTGCTATTTTAAATCTGCTTTTATGCTTAGAGTTTTAATATCATACTATATTGTAGTGTTCAATTTCTATTTCAATGGAAAAAGTTATTTTTGCAAAAAAAATAGATTTAGCCTTAACCCTCGAAAATACCTGCCTTATTAAGTGGCTCAATTTTTGTTTGGCTTAAAGTTACTTGCATGATCTACAGAAAATAATTCTGATCTTAATAATCTATAATAAAATATTTACCCATGCCTTTGGACTAAAGTAACAACTATTTATCCTAATCTGCAATACCATTTTTTTAAAATGTAGGTCTTATTTTCATTGTAAAATATTTACCCATGCCTTTGGACTAAAGTAACAATTAATTATCCTAATCTGCAATACATTTTTTTTGAATGTAGGTCCTATTTTCATTGTTCATTCTTAAAAAAAAAAAAAAAAAAAAAAAAAAAAAAAAAAAAAAAACTAGAAAACCATTAGAAGTTAGTGCACTTACAACTTATGAACCAAGTCATAGCCATGAGAATTAGTGATTGGAGAATATCCCATTCCATGAAGCAAAGTGCTTCTAAGTGGACTCACTTTCTTAGCCACCTATATCCATCCCTTTTATACAAACAAACAATGTGTCAAGACCTAGTATTTTGTAAAGCATTTTGTGTTCTGCCGCTTTCATTATAATCATACTAATGGAATTCTTTGCCTTAATAGTTGCTCCACTTCTTTTCACTCCTTAACAAAAACACCATTATACCAGAGAGCAATAATAACGTGTAACTTCAACAGTTTATTGTTGGCTTATTATTCTAATATGTGCTGTTTTAGCTGTGTTTCTTTTGTATCTGTAATTGAGTTTGTGCACACACTTAGATAAGTCTTAGGTTTGGAATGAATTTTTTTTGTGTGGAAACTGAGCTATGGGTTTGAATTTGTTTAGTGGAAACTGAGCGAGGTGGAGTTATTAGCTTGCTTTCATCACACAACACTCTTGATAATCTTTGTGAAATTGGTGTGGAGTACATTGAGGTTAGTTATTCATTACATTCTTCATACTAAATTATATGTCTATCTCTTCTTCTTCTTCTTTTTCTCTTTTTTTTTTTTTTTTCATTCTTTCTTTTCTTCACAAACATGGAGTAGGCTCATAAAATAATTCATATCCATGCTTAGTACAATTGTACCTTATAAATTTTTAAATAATTTATATTTCCCCTGTGTATGTTTAATAGTTACAGCAAATATATGGTTGCTATTTTAAATCTGCTTTTATGCTTGGAATTTTAATATCATAGTATATTGTAGTGTTTTGTTCACAAATTTGGATTCTTTTTTCTATTTGTAAGCAATAATTATGGTCTTTCAATATGGTGCATTGGATTTTTTATTCTTATCATTTTACGTTTGTGATGAAGAAGTTGTTGTATATATGTGTACAGTTTAATGGGGTTGTAGTAGACTGCTTATTGTATTAATTTTTGTATGTGAGTGGTGAGAGTTTTTTTTTTTTTTTTTTTTAAATATATGGGAATATGTTTATTTTGGATATTTCCATGGGTGGAAGTAATGATGGTGATGTTTGTAATCAATTCCATCAATTAGTTCGCCAAGTTAATTTAACTAATGGATACAATTGATTTCTCAATCTTAATAATGAAATATGATAGGTATCACTGCATGTATATGATATGGATTAAGTTTGTTTTTCTATCTTTGGTCGGAGAAGCAGGTGTCATTTGTCAATCTATTTCTTTTTCATTATTGATAGTAGTAACGCCTATTTGATTATAAATCAGATATCAATTTGAATTGTAACTTATTATGTATAAATATTTTATATGTTGAGGATGCTATGCTACCCTAGCAAAATTGGTGTGGGTAGATTTTTTGTAGTACATGTGACCCAAGTGTTTAAAACTTTTTTCAATACAAACAGAAGATTGTAGTGTAGCTCAATATTGTTAAAATTTTAAAAATGCCCTTGAGCACAGTGTTTAATTTTTCAGATTTGAATATTGTATTGCTTAACAACATTATTTTTGTCTTCAAACACATGAACGTATGGACATGCAAGGTATGATGCAGCTGACACATTAATTAGATAAGATACATTCATATACTTGCAAGGCTGCAAGACTATAACTAAAAGTAACTGCATAAAACAAAATGGAATTCTTAAATCAATTAAAGGATTTAGTTTAGGCTTTTGCTTTTAATATCTGGGTTCCTTTGCCTCTAAAAATTATTGGTCACTATGGAAAACATGAGTTAAAGTTAGCTAACAGCAGCAACTATGGTGATGCAGGTGATTTTTTTTTCATTGGATAGAATCATTGAAATTTTTATGCTAATCTATTTAATTCTTGAAGAAAATAACAAATATAGGAAGGGATTTCATTTTTTATTTATTTATTTTTATGAGGGTAAGTTGCCTGTTCTAACAATCAAATTGTTTGATGATATAAAGGAGATTAAAAAAGAAAAAATTGCACTACACTGCACTGTTTCATTAAAATCTGCACTACACTGCACTATTTCAAAATTTCTGCACTGCACTATTTCTCTTCTAAATTGTTTCTTGGTTGAAAATTGGATTCTTACTGTGCTGCAGGTAGGGATTTAGCATTTTGATATTTGGCTTATGTGGTAATACAACTACAAGATGAGGAAAGTCAGGTATTTACCAGTTCAGAAGCGGAAAAATTACTCAACATATCAGCGAAAGACCTTTTGAACAAATCTTTAGAGGTGAGAATGTGGAAGATAAAATTCGTATTTAATATTTACTGAACTTTACTTGATTGTATAATTTGAAAAATGTTACTTTTGTTAGGAGCCCAATGAAGTCATCCTTCTTGTGCAAATAGAAAATCTGAAAGGAAAACAATTTGTTTTCCAAATACAACTAAATGACTATAATCTCAAGTATGGGTGGGAATTCTACACAGTCAAGAAACTTTTTGACTCTTTTGAAGAAACTGCCAAAGCAATTAAGCTTGATAAAATGACAGAAGTACGTATTCTTTAATTTAGTAAAATTACAAATATGATATTTAAGATGTATATGTTGTAGTACATTCCTCAACCTATTCTATTGCTAGGCTCACATCAGTGATACTTCAAATGAATGTAGCAACAATTTATCAACTGAAGAAGATGGTGATTGTACAAAATTTCACAAACTTGATGTTCAAAGCAATGTGCAACTCACACCAACATCTGTACTCAAGGAAAACAAAAGGGTATATTCAGGGACTGCTACCAAGCAACAAAGGAAGAAGATACAAAAAAACACTTTAAAGTTGTCTTTCAATCCCTAAGATTTGCTATGCACAATTTGGTTTAATGGATTTGTGATTTTGGTACTAAAGACATTGGAACAAAGGAAATTTTTTTGGCTTTTATGCACAATTTGGTTTTAAATTGAAATAGAGTGAAATTAAACTCTTATATTTAGTTATTTAAGGAAACAACTTTACTTCAACATTTTTTTAAATATAATGAATACATTGCATACTTAGTGGAAGTCATAAAATAAATGAAATTGAAAAATAAAAAAAGCCATAGCAAAAATACATGGTATTGGGACTTATGTGCATCACACGGGTTCTTTTGTAATACTTATTAAACCAAATGTAAGAGCACATTATGATTATTGTAAAATATTAAAATATTACTTCATAATATTTGTACTTAACTCATTTTTAATTTTACTTCATAATATTACATGCTTCATCTTATATTAGAGCCAATTTAGCTTTCAATAATTGAAATTAGAGAGATGTTTAAACCTGAACATGCTAACATTTGATTTAAAACTATCCTATGCATTGCACAGGTATGCGACTAGTGTAATTACTTTAGAAAGAAAAGACGGAGAGAGGTAGGTTTGGTTCGCTCTGAAAGGCGAACCCATATATGCTTTCCGAATCAGACCATCACTTTCTTGGCTTCTCATTGGTTCCTTAGAAATCAAGGCTTCAGATTTCATAATTTAACTTTTACGTGGAAATATTTGCTTCTATAATTTAAACCGATCAGCATATATTTGAAGAGATACATGTTTGGAGCTTCTCTTCTTGGAAAGGTCACAAAGAACTAACCCCCATCGTGGTGATTTATTTCTTCCCTTTTCACTTTGTTTTTTTGTCCACTCTTTCTTAGCATGATGAGCCTTCTTTTATCCCCACCTATTAGTTTAGCCACACCAAAAGTTGCTACTTTCTACATCTTGATATGGCTCATGCCATTACTCTATGTATTTGTAGAGGTCAAGTTGTTATTATTTGGCATGTTTAATCATCTGTTCCTATTAATATGCAAATGTAGAAAAAAAATATTTAATATCTTGCATAAGATTTATAATAATAAAAAATGTGATAAGTGAAGAGTTTGTCTCTTGATATATATGATGGTGGGCAAAAAAGTCCAATTCATGGAAATAACACCGATGTTTTGGTGAAGGAATTCAAACCGTTTGCTATCAAGAGGTTTGGTGAACAAATCAGTCTTCTGATGATCAATGTGAATGAACTCAAGGGTAGGAGTATCATCTTCGACAAGCTCCCGAATGAAGTGATATCGAATCTCTATGTGTTTAGTTCAAGAATGTTGAACAGGATTCTTAGAGATGTTGATGGCATTGGTATCATCACAGTAGATGGTGATATGTTCTTGACAAATACCATAATCAAGGAGGAGTTTTTGCATCTATAGAAGTTGGGTGCAATAGCTACTGGCAGCGACATATTCAGCCTCTGCAATGGATAAAGAGATGGAATTCTGTTTTTTTCTCATCCAGGAGACAAGATTATTAACTACATAAAAAGAAACCCCCTGAAGTACTCGTTCTATCATCAGCAGTAAGGTAAAGAAGACTACCTATTATGCTATATAGAGAGGAATCAACATTTTTACCTAAATCAACAGTGAGTTTAATATTTGGATTCATAGGGGTTCTAACAGAACTAGTAGATTCCAAACCAAACTTTTGACAAGATTTTTAGCATATTTAGGTTGAGATATGAGTATACCTGACTCTTGCTGAAGGATTTGCAACCTAAGGAAGTGATTCAACTCTCCAATTATGCTCATCTCAAACTCGGCTTGCATGAGTTTGGAGAAATTATGAGCAAGTTGAGCAACTATCAACTCGCTGTCTTCCTTTGTTATGAAGAGAATTTGATCAGCTTTTCCTCTTGTGAACCCATGGGACACCAAGTATTGTGTGAGCCGATCATACCAAGCTTTAGGGGCTTACTTTAAACCATAGAATGCCTTCTTGAGGTACAACACATGATCTAGAAAGTGGAGATTAATGGATCCTTTTGGTTGAGCCACATAGACATCTTCTTTAAGGAACCCATTTAAGAAGGCAGTCTTGACATCCATTTGATAAAGCTTAAACTTTAAATGGCATGCCAGGACTCGGGGAATCCTGATGGACTCCATACGGGCTACTGAAGCAAATGTCTCATCATAGTCCACTCCTTCCATTTGAGAGTATCCTTGAGCCATAAGACAAGCCTCATTGCGGATCACATTACCCTCCTCATCAGTATTATTACAGAATATCCATTTTGTACCAATGATGTGCTCACCCATCGGTCTAGGTATTAGAGTCCAAACATCATTTTTTTGGAATTGAAGCAGTTCATCATGCATAGCTTTATCCCAACTTTCATCTTGAAGAGCTTCATCAACATTGGTGAGTTCAACCTACGACAAATAACAAGAATATGACACAAAGTTAGCAACACATTTATCAACTGTACACTTCCTTAGTGTAAGTTCATGTTGGGGTTTATGCCCCAAAATCCAATTTATTGGCATGTCATAAATAATTAAATTGTTTAATTATATGTGACTATTTATAAATGAACAAATGAGACATTATCTTAGTCCATGAGGTGCATGTGATTTATGTGAAAAGTCACAAAAGATATAAATTGCAAGTTCTTTGTAAACTCGAAATGTAATTCATAGTCGGTGATGAAATTGGGCATTTCATCTGCGAAGACTATAACATATCAACTAAGATTATTTGTCTTGATCATGGAAGTGGAGACTTCTAGTTGATATGTTGATATGTTTTAAGAGTTAAGACATATTGAACTGGACCGCTGTGAGATTTATCATTCTCCCTACGACTGCCAAATGAATAATAAATCTCATGACTTCTATTTACATCAACTCTAAATTCTAAGAGAATAATGGACCTGATCATGAGATGTAAGTTGCTTTGATATATCAAGAGTGAGATCTATAAGTTATGGTCAAAACCTTAGTATGTTGGGCAGCCGCATTTAGTGTTGATGGAACATATATTCTCAAGATGGAATTCATAATCTCTTAATAGAGATATAAAATATTCCCTTAAGATAAGTTTAATGAGTTTAGTTATTCAGAGTGTTGGGCCCAACCACTTTAGTAAGGAGTTACTAAAGTATATATTTATGGAATTGGATTTCATAAATATATGATGAATAACGTAAAGAACTAAACCAGGTACTCAAGGATTAAGATGTAGTAACCTTCAAAGTGGCAATCTATATTCATGACTTTGTATTACTATGAATATTTTAATGAAGGGGTTGCATGTATAATAAAGTCTTGGGATATAATTTATTAATAAGGCCTAGAGTGCAATTATATTTATATAGTGGTATTGAATATAATTAATGGTAACTTTGGACTTGTCAAGAGTTGACAGAAAAGCCCAAGGCCCATTGGAGCTAGAGTCTTATTTGTTCCCTTTTGGTCCCACTCCAAGCCACATACTAGAGCCCAATTAGAATGACCCAAAAGGCTAGCCCAATTAGATAATTAGTTATATTTAAGGAAAGAAACATACAAAATTTCATAAGTCCTTTTATAAGTCTTTTCATAAGTGTTTTTCATCAAGATTACACAAGGAATGAAATGGTTTGTATATGAGTGTTGGACACTCCCTTGTTCTCTCCTTGGAAACTAATTGAGAGACCACACATCTTGGGCATTAAGTGGAATTGGAGTGAAGATTAAAAGTCTTCCCAAGAACTTTTGATCTTTGGTTTTGAATTTCACCGCACCATGGTATGCTTTCTTGTTCTTAAATTCGTAAACTTTCATAGTGCATGTTTTCAATTGCGAATGAAGTAGATCCATTAATTTTTTGCTGCGTATGTTTTGTATGTGATACAAACATGTATTTTCCCAATAGTTCATTCATGTTTCCCACAATAACTTCAAGAGGATGATTCAACTTAATCCTTAAGGAAGGTCCTTTCTCTTCATGAGATTCAGAATCAAGTGAGGCAGGTATGTCTGTTGAACCTTCTACAACAATTGGAGTGCCAGGAGTACTTGGAGATGCAGACTCTTGATCATCAACTTCTTAAACATCCTTGGGCTCGGGAGGAAGAATTTTTTTGGGAATCTCTTCACCTATTTTCTCAGAACCAGAATCTAAAGTTTCATTGATAACAACATTTACCATTTCCATCACCTTCTTCGTTCTTTTGTTGTATACCCGATAAGCCTTGCTTATGAAGGAGTATCCCATAAATATTCCTTCATCGCTTCGGGAGTCAAATTTTCCCACATTCTCTCTATTCTTGAGAATGAAACAAGTACTTTCAAAGATTCTGAAATACTTAACATTTGGCTTCCTTCCCTTCCATAACTCATAGGGAGTCTTCTTGGTGTCAGGTCTGAAATATACCCTGTTAATTGTATGACATGCAGTGTTAACAGCTTCTCCCCACAAGTTTCTAGCCACATCCTTGTTGTGCAACATGGCTCTAGTCATCTATTGAACAACCTTGTTCTTTCTTTCTAGTATACCATTTTGCTAAGGAATAATAAGAGCAAAGAATTCTTGAGATATACATGATCTAGTACAAAAGGACTCCATGTATGAGTTCTCGAATTCTTTACCATGATTACTTTGAATTCGATCGATCTTTAAACTTTTCTTATTTTGCAATCTTGTGCACAAGGCTTCAATGTGCTCAAGAGCATCTGACTTGGATCTTAAAAGAATGACCTAAGTGTACCTAGTGAAGTTATCTACCACAACCATAATGTATCTCTTTCTTCCAAAAGACTCGGTTCTAGTTGGACCCATGAGACCCAGATGTAGTAGCTCCAATGGTCTAGACGTAGCGGATGTTTAAGTGTCCGGATGTTTAGCTTTCATCTACTTTCCAAGTTGACATGGTCCACACACAACATTGTTCACTCTACTAAGCTTTGGTATCCCCAAAACTAACTCATGCTTAGATACAATTGAAAGATGTTTGTAACCAGCATGTCTAATTCTTTGGTGCTATAGATCTTCATTTGGAAAATAAATGCTATTGCACACAATATTAGCATTAAGGACCCAGCCATAACAATTTTCTAGAGTGCGAACACCACTTATGAGTTTCTTTCCAGAATCATTCAACACAAGACATTTCCCTTTGGAGAATAGCACCATAACGTCTTGATCACATATCTGACTTATGATTAATAGGTTCACCCTCAGACTTTCTACATATAGCACATTTGCAATGCTTGGCAGTCGAGGTAGAGAGATGGTTCCCTTTCCTTTAATCTGTGATTTGCTCCCATCATCGAAAGTGACATTACCACCTTTCTTAGACTCAAAAACCTTAAAGAGAGATCGGTCTCTAGTCATGTGTCTTGAGCAGTCGTTGTAAAGGTGCCACAAACATGTGTCCATAACCTTAAATGCGGACTTCATCATGAAGCACACCTCAAGCTTAGATGACAAATCAGTAGAAATGGTGTTTTCACTCATCTACCATTTAAGGACAAAGCGTTAAACTTTCACTCTTCTTAGACGAACTCCTCTACACATTTTCATTTTGAGACAGTATAGTGTCTTCTTTGTCATGCTTAGATCTTTTCCAACAATCATCATGATGGATTTCAAATAACTTTTAGACTTGCATTTTACACACTTAATCAAATAGAGATTAGAAAAACAAGATGTATTTGGAAACAAAGATCTTTTCATGCCGGTTGCAGCCATGACACCAGGGGTTAATGGATCACACAACAAAGATTAATCATAATTAAAGTGTGCCCGCTCTAATACCACTTGATAGGCCAAGAATGTATTGACCCCTTGTGATAAATTAACCAATAGATTTAGTCAAATTAATGAATTAATTTAATTAACATGCAAAACACGTGGTAGCACAAACAAATCACCAACTAAGTAAATATGCAGCAGAAAAGAAAGTTGACACGGTGATTTGCTTACGAATGGGGAAAACCTCCAAGACAAAAACCCCACCGGGTGATTTTAAGGTCACCACTCCCAAGAATCGACTATTATCACAAAAAGCGGTTACAAGTAAAGGAATCTCAGTACCTTATACTAACCTATAGTTGAACCCTTATCCCAATACACAATTGGACTTGTTTTGTAGTGATAATCTCACATTTTCAATGCACAGCTCCCAGTAAGTGACCAACCAATTGATGCGCAAATCATAGTACATGGCTTACTCACCAACTTGAGAAAGATGTTGGCTGCAAAGTTCTTCAGTTCATCAACAAGATGAAGACCACAAAGCTCCTTGGTCACAAAACCCAACGGCGTACAAACGCAGCAGCTTCTTCAAGAGAGAGATGAATTAGGGCAAATTCTATCTCCAGTTAGAATTTGCGTGAACAAAACTTTGCTCCACACTTGCACAACCTTTGACGGCTCTTAAAATAATCCTTATATATGTTTAGGGTTGTGAGAAAAGAAAGCCTAAACATGTACGCACGGATTAGAGTGAAATCAAATCTGAAAAACTGATTTTCATAAATCTTGATAGATAGGGTATCTATCGAGTAGCTGTCGAGTATTGGGCTAAGACTGCCTTTTAAACCTCGATAGATGCTATCTGTTGAGCTTTAAAATCCAGCACTTCTTCATTTGTTTATTGGAATGATTTGCATGGCTTTAACACTTGGTCTTGAACTCTTGTTCTTTGAAGTATTAAACACATCCTAGATCTACCTAATTATAAGTAAAGTGCATTTTGTCAAAGGATTAGCCAATTCTAAATGACATATGTTCCTAACATGATTCCTATATGTCCTAATAGAACTAAAAACTCAAGAACACACCAAATCAGGCCAAGGAACATTCGGTACGTGCTCTGGCCTATTCAAGGGCATGGAACTATACGTTCCATCAAGATTCATCACATCGTATTACCATGCCAGAAAATGAGGATAAGTCTCCATGAAAGAACTAGAAGAACTACCAGCATGATGAGGAGAAGGAATTTCTTCCTCTTCATCTCCTTCTTTCTCTCCTTCAGAAGGTGGAGGGTGAAAATCCAATATGCAAATTTTGTCACCAAGTAGAAATATAGAAAGAATTCACAAAATGAAGATTTGACTTTAGAAAGGAAGAGCAATACTATTTGGCCAACCAAGCAACCTTGCAGATGAGTTTCAATGAATTCAGAATAAGATCCTATTGTTCCTGGAACAACAAAGCCCGCACGAGCCTAAGCAATCTCTTCATCAGTCAGAAAGTCAATTGACCAAATAGAGGGACAAGGAGAAACTGGAATTGTTGTAGGAGGATATACATGATAAACTTGGGATAACACCCGATCACCAAGATACTAATACCTTCCATGCCCACATTCAAACAATGCCTAAAAACCATTTAGCTCCAAAGCCCGCTCACACTCTACATACCCTTCACATCTAGCCCAAGGATCTAAGTTCATTTGAAGAATCGCAAAGAAACCCAGAATGAGAAAGGCCAAACCATAATCAAGCACCAAAGATCTCGTAAAAAAAAAGAGGTGAAGAAAAAGGACTCACATCATTAACAGTCAAATTGTCAATCACCAAGCGCCAAATTTCCAAAGAACGCCTGGAGGTCACTGACGAACGATACTAAGGCAACCAACGGAGAAATCTAGGAAAAATGCCAACAACTTCATCCCGGGTTTCATTACATAGCAAAACAAAATCCTAAACCTTACCTTCCATACAAATGGAGCCCCACCCAAGCTTGAAAGACTCCGCCTAGAGAGTTGGGTCATGAAGTGCATCAGAGTAGCATAAGCCATGCTGCCCCAATCATAATTCCGGATTTGTCCAATTCTTCTCAAGCTTTCTAGGTAGCGCAGATTCACAGTATTGCCTAAATCCAGACACAAGAAAGTCCCAATAAAAATAAGTATGAACATATGGACACCTTTTGCCGCTGTCTCATAATGAGGACTATTTTCACATAGCCAAGACAAAGGAATATTGTTACTCCTCATCCTAGAAGGCACTACACTTAGAAGTTTCTTGAGTTCAGTTGAAGTAAAGGAGTCATTGACAAAAATTCTTTCACCACCGAACTTCAGACCGGTGATAACAAAGAAGTCAAAAGGTGTCAACATTACCTCCCCAATACAAGGAAAATGGAAGGTAAATGTAGTGTCCTAGAAGCGTTCTGCCAAGGTGAGAAGTAATTGAAGATCTTTATATTCATGTGTCTCATGATTTAACAAAGCTTCAAATAAAGTGCCAAAGCTTGCTTCATTGATGATGTTTTTGATGCTAGGAGACAGCGCTGCCCATACACTTTTTAACATTTAGAGATTGCCTCGACTCTTGAGGCTCTACAACACAAGTTCAGCTCATCAATTTCCATAACCAAACTACATGTCCAAAAAAAAAAAAATTTCCACGACCAAACCCACGTCACAACAAACAAAAAAAAAAACCCAATGCCCCACCAAAATTTCACCACAATCAAAATTCTTCACATACCCATACACAACTACCAAATTGGTTTCCATAGCCATAAAAATGTTCCTACATTTTCAACATAGCAAAGGATTCCACAAACTCATGCCCATGCACAAATAAATTCTCACATGGCTAAAATCATAATCACAAAAATTTTTCCAAGAACCAACATCACATGCCCAACAAAGTCAATCAAAATTTTATTCCCATAAGATTTTCCCATGCCCAAATTTTTTCCATACCCACAAATTTACCCACAAAATTTTGCCATGACCATAAAATAAAGTTTACACATGCCAATAAGCTTTTTCCTTATCTATCATAACACATTCATATAAGCCTACCACAAATTTTTCACAATGCCAATACTCCCAAAATCTAAACCAAAATTCATCCAACAACATCACAATATCTACCTACATTGTCAAAATTCCATAAGCCACCAACATTGTCCAAATTGCACCATGATCAAAAAAAAAAAAACAATACTTCAAGAATGCTCTAAAGCCAACATTTTCCGACATAACCAATCACACAATGCCTCGAATTTCAAACAACCAAATGACAATATCTCACCATGAAACTTTCAATGAAACATGCAACAACATTTTCCCAAGCATAGAAACCAAAGAAAAATTCACCTTAGTGTCTACATGACAATATGGAGCATGGGTCCTAGGGTCTTGAAGAAGTCCATCCTTATCATGCCAATCAAATGTTGGATCATATTTCTACCATGAAAAGTAAGAAAAGAAGGTCCCTTGGAAGAAGAAGCCATCTTAATGCAAAGAAAAATGAATTTAGAAAATGGGTGTGTGGTGAAAATGTTCAAAACACAAGGATCTAAAGAAATATTGATAGAGATGGATGAGGGAAGCTTGAGGAGCTTAGAAAAGTGTTTTTTGTGAGAAGAAATGGTGAAATGAAGAAGAAAAATCAAGGGGAAGAAGGAGATGAATAGTGACAACGGAGGAAGAGAAGTGAAGAAGATGAAGAAAAAGAGAAAAAGAAAGAGACAAGGAAAGTGTTGGGGGGGGGGGGGGAGGCAAATTTCGGCCCCCACACTTAAACTTGGCTCACAAGCTGAGTCAACTCAGTCAAACTGAGTTGACTTAGTCAACCCAAAAAAAAATTAAAGTTTTCCAAATATCTTTTAAACTCCAAATTTTCAAAATTTTCATCCCCAAATAATAATAAAAAAAAAAGAAAAAAGAAACAAGAAAATCCATTTTCTCGATGCCCATTTTTAATTCAAATCTCCAATTTTCAAAATTAAAAAAAAAAAAAAAAATTCAAACCCTAAGATTTCATGATCAATATTTCAAGTCTTAATTTTCAAAATTCCAAATCTCAAAATTTCAATTTTCAAATTCCAAATTTCAAATCAAATTTTCAATTTTCAAAGTCTCAAAATTTTAAATGAAAATTTCTAAACTTCCAAGTTTCAAAGAATCAAATGTTTCTCAAAAATAAAATCTTTTGTCAATTTAGCTTCTCATGATAAATTTCAAATCGTGAAGGAACAAATAAAGATTACACATCTCAGAAACAACGGGACCACAAAGCACACAACAATTAGAGACTAACTATAAATTTTGACTTTTACAGGTAACAACTTGTTTTCAAGGATGAAAAGCCCTTGATTTCTTTCATCAAGATCAGATTTATTGGTCACAAATGTTTCCAATGTTGCTCAATAGATTCTAAAAATATGAGAACATCATCTATATAAACAATAGAGTGACTGGAGAATGGATTGAAAATTTCATTCATGATGTTTTGGAATTCCCTGGGTGCATTCTTTAGACCAAAAGGCATTATGTTCCATTCGTAATGTCCAAAGGGTGTAGTAAAAGCTGTTTTATATCTCTCAGACTATCTGATCTGGATCTCCCAAAACCCACTTTTCATGTTAAACTTACTGAAGATGACTGTCTTGCTAGGCCTGTTAACTATGTCTCTTTTGTTAGGGATGGGATACCTAATCTATTCTAGGACTTTGTTAAGGGGCTTGTAGTTGATGACTAATCTGGGGACACCTCTTTCTATCTCAATATTTTTCTATACATAAAAGGCTAGCCATTACCAAGGTGATTTAGAGTTCCTAATAATTCCCTTGCTAAAGAGGTCATCTATCTCTGCTTTGCAGAATTCCATGAGTTCCTGGCTTATTTGAATAGGTCGAGTTTTGGTTGGGATATCTTTTTCATTGAAATCTTTGACATGTGGGAGAGCTACCTCCTGTCTTTTTCTATGCCAATAAGCTGTGGGAAGATCAGAGCAGACTTCCTACTTGAGTTTTTCCTCGAACTCTTTGATCTCGGTTTGGATGATCTTACAAGTTAATTGTTCCTTAATTTTCTTGTGCCTTAAATCATCCTTAAGGTATTTAAGGTGCTGGGTTTTCCTATTGATCAGATTTAGTGTTCTAAAGATGGAGACATCTTGGAGGCTACTAATTTCTCGAGGTTCCGAGCTTCTGAGAAACTCAAACTTAATTGGCTGGCCAAAAGGATGGGTAGTGATTCCTTCACTATTTGTAGTGGACGAGTATAATAGATACATGAAAGGATTTCCTAGGATTACTCTTTCTGTCATATTTTTTACTATGACGAAGGTTGTTTTGAAGCATGTGTTGTCTTGGCACACATGGGCTTTTGGGATTTGTATTTAATTTGCATCTTGCTACCATTTGTTGAGGATAGTTGTTCCCTAGTTTGTTGAAAATACTTAAAGGGAATGAATCCTTCTTGGATGCAGTTGAGATCTGTGCCTGAATCTATAAGGGCTATAACCTCAAATTCAAAATATTTGCTAATGACAATCTTAACTTCAGAATGCCATTTCTGGAAATCAATTCTGCTGATAGTATCTAAGTATTTTTGGGTTGGTTCTTCTAAGACCATTTTTGCAGTAGGATTGGCTAACTCATCATAGACGTTTTCTAATTCATCATCTGAAGGGTTTTGGTATGAGGGGCCTCCCTCATTATTACCTTGATGAGATGAGGTATTGTCCCAATTCTCTATTCTTCGATTGAGGAAATTGTGGTCAATCCTAAGAATGGTTAGAGCTTGGTCAAGCTTCTTAACTTCTTCTTTAAGGGTTCTAATCTCAGATTTGGTTTCTTTGATTTCATGTTGAAGGTCGTTAATTGTGACTTCTTTCTTAGCTTTGGTAAACCTATTGAAGATTTTCTCTAAGTTAACTGGGGGGTTTCTGAATGCTTTGCTTTGGTTTCTTTTGTTTCTTTAACTAAAGTTTTCTGAAACTGGCTAAAGATATTGGGCTTTAACAACTGGGTCTTCTACCTTTTCTATTAAAGTGAGCAAGAGCTCTTCTTGTTGGCTAAGAACGTTGACAGACTTGTTTTTGCAACAACTATCTTTACATCCTATCTTGATGTCTAGACGATGATGACTAGTTGATTCTCTAGAAGATGATGGCTGGTTAATATGGAAAATCTCATGATCACTAGAACTATTGGAGAACTCACTGTCTAGGTGATTTAGTTCTAGGAGCCTGAAAATCTCCTCTTTGTTGGTTTGGTCACCTTAGAGGGTGTTGATTAAGGCTTTAGATTTGGATTTACACTCATTCCTAAAATGTCCTTGCTTGCCACACTTATGACATTCACTATCCTTTTTATCGAATGCTTTTTGTGTTGGATTTTTTCTTTTACTATTGGCCTTATGGTAATCTCTGGACTTCTTGCTTTTCTTATAGAAATCATTTCTGCTAAAGTTGTTGGGCTTCTTATGACTTCTATAATACTTGGAGGCTGTTCTTTTCCTAGGGTATTCTTTTTTCCCTGGATTTTCTCTTGGATGGAGCTATGGAGGGTAAGTCATACTGAGTACAAAAGTTTCCTACTTCATACTTAGCTTTTCTTTTGTCCTTATTGGCCTAGTTTTGGATTTTCATATCTCTGCACATCTTTAGGCCTTCCCTGCAGATGACACTGGATATATCTCCATAAGTCAGGTCATCACAATCTATGACTCCTGAGGAGTTACTAAGGGTTTCTCTAATCTTGTGTGCAAAAAGACTGGGTAAGCCATTGATAAACTTCTGCTTCCAAAACGGAGAGTTACAATTGCATCTGTGCATGACTCTGGTAGTAAAGACATCTTTATATCACTAGTAGTCACTAGGTAGGACACCTGAGGTTACTTAGCTGGTCGTGTATACTAGTCGTGACGTTGCTAAGGCTTCCTATGAAATGTCTTTTAATGGTATAGATTAAGGTGTTTACACCATCTGGGACACCACGACCTATAGTTTCATCGAAGATTGGATGTCCTTCCTCATATTTCTAGACTGCACTTTTGATCTCTTCTTTTGATTCTTTTGTTAGGTAATGGTTCCACCATGACAGAAGTTTTCTAGTGAAACCTAAGACTAGAAGTTCAACTACTTCAATATGAAGGCGACCTTCATTGAGGTAGTTATTGGCTACCATAGTCATGTGTTGAATTTTATTTATGATTTCTTGTTCTGATAATCCATCTATATTTCATTCATAGAGTTTATCAGAAGATTTTGAGAACTGGTTGCTAACATTCTTTTCTTCAAACTGGAGGTCAGGGGGTGTTGGTCTAGGATACCAATTTTTGGTGAGACTGGTTGGGGTTACCCTATGATGGTGAAGTTTGTTCACTTGTAAATCTTGAAACTGGTTTTCTAATTGTCTTATCTCTTCTTCAGAATCTGAAGAGGTGTTGCTGCTGTTGTTAGAAGCAATATGGATGTCTAGGCTGTTTAACCTGGGGTCTCTACTAATTGAGGAGGTAGTTGGATCTTTTTTGACTAGTTCTTCTAACTTCTGTTTAGCTATTTCTAATTTAGTTTTGTCTTTGGATCTGAGATTGGTTTGTCGAGTTATTGGTAACTTGACTGAAGGTTTTCGTAAAGATGAGATGGGCTTAATGAGGTTTCCTGACTGAGGAATGGCCTTGGCTTCTCTCTTATCCTCTATCCTATCAAGTTGTTTTGCTATGACATCTAAATACTGGTTAGTGTAGTTTTTATGCTCTATGATTTTTTTTTTACTGGTTTATCCTCACTGGAAAGTTTCCTAAAAGGAGTAACAACTACTTCAAAACCCTAGTGTTTTATGGTTATGTTTTCTAAGGGAGGGTGACTAGATCGGACTAATTCCTTGTTTTCCTGTTTGTTTTGGTGATGACACAAGACTTTTTGTGCCATTCAAAATGGTTATCAAAATATTCAAAGAAAGGGATATTTCTTGATATCTCTTTCATGAACTCTTGCCACTTAGCGTACCCTTCTATCTTTTGTTCCTTGGTATGATTTGCCTTATAGGCTTCTCTTTTGACTTTGTTTGCTTTTGAGTCAAAATCATCACCTAAAGACTTATGATCAGGGATGAAGTCCTTTTTTTAACGTGTAGCTGGTGACCTACTGGGGGTTCAGCCTGCTCAAAGTCTGACAAAATTAGGGAAGATGGATTTTCTTCATCAGCAACTAACTCTTGTTTGGCTGTGTAGCATTGTGTGCTAACTTGGGACCTAGTCTTGACTCCTTGGAGTTCTAGATTCAAGTTTTTCGTGTGGGGTGGGAATCTAGATGAGCTACACTGGGATGAAAAGGAGACTGCATTCTAGGTTACTGAAGATCTAGGGGAGATCTAAATCTAGACTAATTATATGACTCTGAATTGAGAATTCCAGTGTCTTTTGGGATCTCAGGGATGGAGGATCTAGATATGGTGGAAGAGTTACTTCTAAACATCTTGTTATAGACACTCGATTTTACTCCCATGATTTAATCAAGGGAGATGACTGGAATGATCATCCATGTACCCAAAAAAATCATTCTTGCATTACATGCATCAATTTATCCTTGCATTACATGCATTAATTTGTTCTTGCCTCACATGCATCAATTTGTTCTTGTATTGCATGCATCAGTCTATTCATAGCATATCATAAATATGATCTTGAGATTCTAACGATTGCAATGATGTTTCCGGTTTTCAAATTGGATCATTGGATCGAAAGATATCGCATGATCAAATTTGCACGGTCAACATGTATTCTGTCTAGGTAGAGTCGACCACGCATGATTAATTTAAATTGATTTTGATTGGTTAAAAAATTAATGTTCTTAGTGCTTTTTGTTGATGATATTCTACTCATTGAAAATGATGTAGGGATAATGTCATCGGTAAAGGTTTAGTTGTCAAGCCAATTTGATATGAAGGACTTGGTTGAGACTAACTTTAGTCTAGGGATCAAGCTTTGGTAAGGTCGCAAGAATAAGATGTTAGGCTTATCACAAACTGGATATATATATATATATATATATATATATATGGTTCAAGAACGATTTAGCATGCAAAACTCCAAGAAGGGATTGCTTCCTTTCAAACATGGAGTTCCTCTGTCTCATGACCAAAGGCCTAAGACTCAAGAGGAAGAAAATATAATGAGACAAGTTCCTTATGCTTCTGCAATGGGAAGTCTCACGTATGCCATGCTTTGTACTAGACCAGATATCTGTTATTCAATTAGCATGGTTAGTCGATATCAATCAAATCCAGGACCGAAACATTGGCAAGCTGTAAAGCATATTCTTAAGTATTTACGGAGAACGAGAGATTATATGCTTATTTACCGGTGTAAGGATTTGATTCCCAATGGCTATATAGATTCAAATTTTCAATCAGATCTTGATTTCAGAAAGTCCACTTCAGGTTACATGCTCACCTTGGGAGGTGGAGCCATAAGTTGGAAGAGTGTTAAGCAATCTTGTATTGCGGACTTCATCATGGAAGCTGAACATGTTGCTACTTGTGAGGTAGCAAAGGAAATTATTTGGCTCAAGAAATTCCTTCCTAATCTTGGTGTTGTGAGAATGGAGCAAGTTCCCATTATTGGGAAAATACATGTTCGTATCACATACAAAACATATGCAGCGGAAAATTAACAGATCTACTTCATTCTCAATTGATAACATGCACTATGAAAGTTTCAGAATTTAAGAACAAGAAAGTGTACCTTGGTGCGGTGAAATTCAAAACCAAAAATCAGACGTTCTTGTGAAGACTTTTAATCTTCACTCCAATTCCACTTAATGCCCAAGATGTGTGGTCTCTCAATCAGTTTCCGAGGAGACAACAAAGGAGTGTCCAACACTCATATACAAACCATTTCATTCCTTGTGTAATCTTGATGAAAAACACTTATGAAAAGACACATGAAAGGACTTATGAAATTACTTATGAAATTCTGTATGTTTCTCTCCTTATATACAACTAATTATCTAATTGGGCTAGCCTTTTGGGCCATTCCAATTGGGCTCTAATGTGTGGCTTGGAGTGGGACCAAAAGGAAATAAATAAGACTCTAGCTCTAATGGGCCTTGGGCTTTTTTGTCAACTCTTGACAAGTCCAAAGTTATCATTAATTATATTCAATACCACTATATGAATATAATTGAACTCTAGGCCTTATTAATAAATTATATCCCAAGACTTTATTATACACGCAACCCCTTCATTAAAATATTCGTAGTAATACAAAGTCATGAATATAGACTGCTACTTTGAAGATTACTACATCTTAATCTTTGATTACCCAGTTTAATCCTTAATGTTATTTATCATATATTTATGAAATCTAATTCCATAAATATATACTTTAGTAACTCTTTACTAAAGTGGTTGGGCCCAACTCTCTGAATAACCAATCCCATTAAACTTATCTCAAGGGAATATTTTATATCTCCGTTAAGAGATTATGAATTCCATCTTAAGAATGTATGTTCCATCAACACTAAATGCGGCTGCCCAACATACTGAGGTTTTGACCGTAACTTATAGATCTCACTCCTGATATATCAAAGCAACCTACATCTCATGATCAGGTCCATTATTCTCTCAAGATTTAGAGTTGATGTAAATAGAAGTCGTGAGATTTATTATTGATTTAACAGTCGTTAGGAGAATAATAAATCTCACAACAGTCCAGTTCAATATGTCTTAACTCTTAAAACATATCAACATACCAACTAGAAATCTCCATTTCCATGATCAAGACAAATCATCTTAGTTGATATGTTATAGTCTCGCAGATGAAACGTCCTGTTTCATCATCGACTACGAACTACATTCTGAGTTTACAAAGAACTTGCAATTTATATCTTCTGTGACTAAATCACATACTATGCATCTCATGGACTAAGATAATATCCCATTAGTTCATTTATAGATAGTCTCTTATAATTAAACAATTTAATTATTTATTACGTGCCAATAAATTGGATTTTAGGGCATAAACCCCAACAATCTCCCACTTGCCCTGAAAGACAATTTACCATATATCCAATACTTATCTCCCTTTAGAGTAATTCAAAGTCACTCTAAGGCAAGGTTTGGAAACAAGTTTTAGCCAGATTTGTTGCATAATTTATCTTTTCTACTACTACTCAAGTATTCATATCTCTCTAGGGAGATAATACTTACGCTTAATGTGTATCTTCACCACTAGGATGAACACATATCTTGAAATCCAACTTCATGAATCACAATCAAACTACAAGTCTGTTAGGAAATATACATGTTTGTATCGCATACAAAACATACGCAGTGGAAAATAAACGGATCTACTTCATTCGCAATTGATAATATGTACTATGTAGGTTTCAGAATATAAGAACAAGAGAGTGTACCTTGATGCGGTGAAATTCAAAACCGAATGAAGAAGTACTCGGGAAGACTTTCAATCTTCACTCCAATTCCACTTGATGCCCAAGATGTGTGGTCTCTCAATCAATTTTATGTTTTCTAGAGAGAATATGAAAGAGTGTCTCTCTTCCTTATTTCATTTTATTTTTTTATTAATAAACATACAAACCATTTTATTCTATATAAAATTCTGTATGTTTCTCTCCACATAACTGATTATCTAATTGGGCTAGCCTTTTGGGCCTTCCCAATTGGGCTTTAGTGTGTGGCTTGGAGTGGGACCAAAAGGGAACAAATAAGACACTAGCTCCAATGGGCCTTGGGCTTTTCTGTCAACTCTTGACAAGTCCAAAGTTACCATTAATTATATTTAATACCACTATATAAATATAATTGCACTCTAGGCCTCATTAATAAATTATATCCCAAGACTTTATTATACATGCAACCCCTTCATAAAATATTCGTAGTAATACAAAGTCATGAATATAGACTGCCACTTTGTAAATTACTACACCTTAATCCTTGAGTACCCGGTTTAATCCTTTTGAGTTATTCACTATATATTTATAAAATCCAATTTCATAAATATATACTTTAGTCTTACTAAAGTGGTTAGGCCTAACTCTCTGAATAACTTTACCCATTAAACTTATCTCAAGGAAATATTTTATATCTCCGTTAAGAGACTATGAATTCCATCTTGAGAATATATGTTCCATCAACACTAAATATTGCTGCCCAACATACTGAGGTTTTGACCGTTACTTTAGATCTCACTCCTGATATATCAAAGCAACCTACATTTCATGATCAGGTCCATTATTCTCTCAGGATTAAGAGTTCATGTGAATACAAGTCGTGAGATTTATTATTCAATTGACAGTCGTTAGGAGAATAATAAATCTCACAGCGGTCCAGTTCAATATGTCTTAGCTCTTAAAACATATCAACATATTAACTAGAAGTCACCATTTCCATGATCAAGACAAATCATCGTAGTTAATATGTTATAGTCTTCGCAAATGAAATGCCCAATTTCATCACCGACTACGAACCAAAATTCTGAGTTTACAAAGAACTTGTGATCTATATCTTCTGTGACTAAATCACATAAATCACATACTATGCATCTCATGGACTATTTGATAATGTCCGAATATTCATGTTACCATTATTTTAGATAAGAATAAAACAACTTTATTAAACACAATATTAAGTCATACATGATTTCTTACATAATGTCATACATAATATCATACATAGCATCATACAATAAGATTTAAGGGCACATATCCTAACAAAGTCAGCATTTGTACATCCAGTAACCATCAAAATCTCACTTTAGTGGATAAGCATATAATCCCTCATTCTCCTAAGATATTTAAGTATATGCTTTACTCCCACTAAATTAAGTGATTTTTTATTCCATTGATATTTGCTTACTATGCCTACCGCAAAATAGATATTTAGCCTAACATATAGCATAGCATAAAGACTTTCTATTGATATAATATTAGGAACCATCTTAATATGCTCTTCCTTTCTTGAAGTATTACATGCTATACTTTGACTAAAATATAATCTATTTAAGCATTTTGAGATAGACTTAATAGTCTAATTTCTGAATTGTAACAAAGTTTAAATTCTTAGGATATGACTAGTCTTTCCCAAGTACTTTATATCAAATTGGATTTGACAACAAAACTCTATTGATGACAATAATTCTACATCATTCTAAATTATTAGAATGTCATCAACATACATTAAGAAAAAATTTATTATGCTATATAGCTTTCACACACATAAGGCCTTTTAATACTTGATCAAAAACAAACAAATTGATTGCTTGATCAATAATGATATTTTATGATTCAGATGCTTGCTTTAATCCTTAAATTGGATTTAAGCAACTTACATACTAAGAACTATTGTTTCTTTGTTATGTACAAGTCTAGTTACATCATATAGATGTCTTCTTCAAGATTGCAACTAAAAGAAGCTTTCTTGATATCCACTGTCATATTTCATCCAAATGAAATATAATGGATAAGAGAATCTAGATAGAGTCAATCTTGACTATTGGTGAAAAAATCTTTTCTTAATCGAACCATTTCCTTCGGAATAAATCTTTTTGCCACTAGTCTTGACTTTGAAGGTTTACACCTTCAAATCTATCAATCTCATTTACTTGTAGACCTATTTGAAAACAATATGCCTAATGCCATTAGGCGCCTCTACAAGTTCTAGATTTTAAATAGAATCCAATTCTATTTACATAACCTTGATCTAGTAATCCATATTCATATCATCTATGCCTTTATGTAGGACCGAGGATCAAATTCATATCCTTGTGGAATGACTTCAAAAGTTTATCCCAAAAGTATGAATTTATTTGGTAATTAATAATCCTCCCACTACGATATTGTACCGATGTATTAGCTATATATCTAGAATAATGCCTTATGGTGTATCTAATACAACCATCTCATTTCTAAATGTATTTTATAGTTGCCTTTCAACAAATTCTGACATTTTTCTTCTAGAAAAATTATGCGTTTAGCTTTAAGATTATTCACATAGTCATCATCAAGAACTTTGTAATTGAAGTTTACAAACATCTTGTTTTCTTTATGACTATCAAAACAATCTTTTGCAATTCCTTTTGGATACTCATCATAAACACTCATTTTTCTACCTTATAATTTCAATTTGTTAGACTTCCTTTCTAGCACAAGTGCTGGACATCTTTAAAAGTGGAAGTATCATATACTAGGTTTTCACCCAATCCATGATCTGAAAAATGTCTAAGGAACAAACTTTTGAAATCAACTTTAGAAAATGTATAGTAATTATTAGAGTATATCTCCAAAAGAAATAAGCAAATGAAAATACTTATCATGTGTTTTACTATTTCTAAAAGAGTCTTATTCATCCTTCATGTATATGCTGACTTAAATAAGTCATTGGAACTTTATTCCTTTTCAATAAATGAGCCATAGATCTTATTATCCTCTAAATAGAATTCATAGACTGGGAATATAATAAAATAATGGTTCTAAAAGCCTATCTTTCACCAATCTTGAATATCATTTAGATTAATAAGATCTAGGCTTAAGTGCCAAAACATACAATACCAAAGGATGGAAAACTTTCTCTTTAAAAAGTAAAACATATAAATTTCCATCTAGAAAATAATCATGGACAATGCTTAGCTTTACCAAAACGGAAAGACTTTCCTTTTCCTCATGCTTTTGAGTCTAATTTCCTTTTGGCAATTATTAGGACAACTTAGTTGTCCAATTGTTTGGTATTTTAATTCCTTTTCTTACCACCCTTACCTTTCGGTTCAGGCTAAGAATTTGAATTAAATCATATTGATCCTAGCTTTAGCTTCTAGGATGTCTTCCTTTGCGTAGAACTCACTCATCAATTCAGATAACACAAAAATAATTTATTTTGTAAACAATCTGAATTGATCAAATACTTCTAACAAGGACTTGTGGATCATATCCATATGAGATTAACATTTAATCTCAACATCCAAGAATTCCAATTTATTTTAAAAATAAAATATTTTCATGAAATGATATAGAATTGGAACTCTTTAAGCTTTTCTTAGCACTCAATATGATTCATACCAAACATCTCATTTAGACTTAATATAAAGTCCAAGTCTAGTACTAACTCTTGCATTTCATGCTGTAACACACTTGAGATTGAAGCCAATGTAACATTTTAGCATTTCAATAGAGACTATGATCATATCATAAGCTATCTTTTATCAATGCATCATGCTGAATCGAAACATATTTATGTTCTTCAGCTCCTTTAAACATCATGTCCAAAATTATTTCTTAGTTAATGTGATTCACTTAAAATAGTAGCTAGAGAAGAAAATTATGACAACTTTATTTTGAGACTATGAACATAATTACAAGGACATTATATTTTGCATCCATAACCATATAGTATGAAACCCAAAAAATACTATACTAAGTGCAACGACAACCTAATCCCGCAATTGATATTCCTTGGAAGCGAGGTCATACCAATCACTATGATCAAGCGAGAATTATTCTCATTATTAATGCTATCATGGTAACTCTTACCAAACAAAAATAATTTGCCGCTTTTCCTTTTGGCCTCTAAGTAATAATGACATAGCTCCTTCGGGAGGTTAACATTACACTTAGTCTAGTGTACACCATTATCTAGAATCATGTGTAGCCACATTTCATCTCCCTTATAGTGTTTAAACTTGTAGTACCATGAAACAAAACACCCTCCTTTGGGATCTTGAGGCATGTACACCAAGACAAGGTGCTTGTTCACACTACTTTAAACAGGTAAGTTCAATCTTGTAGTACTATGAAATAAACACCCTCCTTTGGGATCACGAGGCATATACGCCAAGACGAGGTACTTACCCACACTACTATGAACCGATAATGGAGGCCGTGAGATCCAACATTTGTATCTCTCTCCCACTAGAAATTTTAAAACAAGTGGTTTGTCTTGAAATCATTATGATCTAATCACAATTTTAACCCTACACATCAAATGTGTTTAATTACTTAAATTCAATGTGATGTAACTAAGTCACGTCACTATGGCGTAACGAATATTTGCGCAATCACAAAGAAGTTTAACCTTGTAATCCGTGAAGTAAATACCCTCAGCATGGAATGTAAGACTCAAAGTCAAGACAAGGTATCTATTCACGTTACAATAAACTTAACAAAAGGGTTTTTTCACCACTCCCACTTGTTGTTCGGGTTTTTCTTAAATAATTGTGATCCCATCACAACTAATAACCTTGCACTTGTTGAAGACTCTAATCTAATTAGAATCACTAACTAAAATGGAAGTCCTAAACTATTTAGCATTCCTTAAACTCTAATGGATCAAAAATTAGTTATAAAGAACTCTATCCTCAATTTACTAAATAAAAAGTTCTAATCTCATTAGAAAATATATATATACCTTTTAATTAAGCTTTAATCTCATTAAAACTTCTAATTAAAATAAATTAAAAACTTTTAATCATGCAACAATTCCAATCTCATTAGAATGTTTCTTAAAAGACAAGTCCTAGACTATTTAGGACTAAGAGTTCTATTTAACTAATATCTTTGATCTCATTAGGTCTTTTAGTTAGAACCATGTGTAATCTCTTCACACATTTCCTTACACTTTATACATTTGAAAACATTTAGAAAAATTTCAAAATTCCCTTCAAATGTATTTTCGCGAGAATCTCGCGACTAAGCTCTTCCCGCGAAAAAGAGTTAAAGCAAAAAATTGAAAACACAAAAAATCAGACAGAAACTTTCGCTACTATCTCGCGACTAGTTCGCGAGTAAAGCTTACCCGCGAAAAGTTTTTGTCTTCAGAATCATTTTTCGCGAGTAACTTCACGAGAAGCTAACCCGCGAAAAACCCGTGTTTTCAATTTTTCCAGAGCAGTTGCAAACAGTTTTCAACAACTTTTCATGAACAAACAACTACCATATAAACATGATATGCAAAATTTGATATCAAAACTGAATTACATTGATGCTATAGCCTTAAAGATGAATTTAACATACTTAAATTCACATTTAAACAACATCATAACATCAATATCAGTTTTTATCAAATCATAGTTTCAACTACCATACAGAAAATTAAATACATAGATAATCTTCTAACATACTGAAACTATTATCTCTAATTCTAAAACTCACAAAACATGTTATTCAGATTCGAATTGAAGACCGCTCTGATACCATTTATTGGGAAAATACATGTTCGTATCACATACAAAACATAAGTAGCGAAAAATTAACGGATCTACTTTATTCCCAATTGATAACATGCACTATGAAAGTTTCAGAATTTAAGAACAAGAAATCATACCTTGGTGCGGTGAAATTCAAAACCAAAAATCAGAAGTTCTTGGGATGACTTTTAATCTTCACTCCAATTCCACTTAATGCCCAAGATGTGTGGTCTCTCAATCAGTTTTCAAGGAAAGAACAAGGGAGTGTCCAACACTCACATACAGACCATTTCATTCCTTGTGTAATCTTGATGAAAAACACTTATGAAAAGACACATTAAAGGACTTATGAAATTACTTATGAAATTCTGTATGTTTCTCTCCTTATATACAACTGATTATCTAATTGGGCTAGCCTTTTGGGCCATTCCAATTGGGCTCTAGTGTGTGGGTTGGAGTGGGACCAAAAGGGAACAAATAAGACTCTAGCTCCAATGGGCCTTGGGCTTTTCTGTCAACTCCTGACAAGTCCAAAGTTACCATTAATTATATTCAATACCACTATATGAATATAATTGCACTTTAGGCCTTATTAATAAATTATATCCTAAGACTTTATTATACACACAACCCCTTCATTAAAATATTCGTAGTAATACAAAGTCATGAATATAGACTGCCATTTTAAAGATTACTACATCTTAATCCTTGAGTACCCGGTTTAATCCTTAATGTTATTCATCATATATTTATGAAATCCAATTCCATAAATATATACTTTAGTAACTCATTACTAAAGTGGTTGGGCCCAACTCTCTGAATAACCAATCCCATTAAACTTATTTCAAGGGAATATTGTATATCTTTGTTAAGAGATTATGAATTCCATCTTGGAAATATATGTTCCATCAACGCTAAAGGCAGCTGCCCAACGTACTGAGGTTTTTACCGTAACTTATAGATCTCACTCCTGAAATATCAAAGCAACTTACATCTCATGATCAGGTCCATTATTCTCTCAGGATTTAGAGTTAATGTAAATAGAAGTCGTGAGATTTGTTATTCATTTAACAGTCGTTAGGAGAATAATAAATCTCACAACAGTCCAGTTCAATATGTCTTAACTCTTAAAACATATCAACATACCAACTAGAAATCTCCATTTCCATGATCAAGACAAATCATCTTAGTTGATATGTTATAGTCTTCGTAGATGAAACGCCCAATTTCATTACCGACTACGAACTACATTCTGAGTTTACAAAGAACTTGCAATTTATATCTTCTGTGACTAAATCACATAAATCGCATACTATGCATCTCATGGACTAAGATAATGTCCCATTAGTTCATTTATAGACAGTCTCATATAATTAAACAATTTAATTATTTATGACATGCCAATAAATTAGATTTTAGGGCATAAACCCCAACACCCATCACATTGTTTTGCGACAATACTAAAGCGGTTGCACAATTCAAAGATTTAAGGAATCATAAGAATGGAAAGCACATTAAGAGAAAGTACCACATCATTCAAGACATTGCTGCTCATGGAAATGTAATAGTAGCAAAGATAGAAAGTGCAAAGAATTTAGTAGATCCCTTTACCAAAGTCTTGCCTCAAAGGACTTTCGAGTCACATTTGGAGGAAATGGGAGTTAGATTAGTGCACAATAGTCTTTAGGGCAAGTGGGAGATTTTTGGGATTAGTGACTTTAAATTCTATTGTATGATACTATGTATAATATTATATATGACATTATGTATGACTTAATATTGTAATTAATAAATTTTTTTTATTATTATCTAAAATAATAGCAACATGAATATTGGACATTATCATATAGCCCATGTGATGCATAGTATGTGGTTTATGTGAAAAGTCACAAAAGATATAAATCACAAGTTCTTTGTAAACTCAGAATTTTAGTTTGAAGTCAGTGATGAAATTGGGCATTTCATTTGTGAAGACTATAACATATCAACTAAGATAATTTGTCTTGATCATAGAAGTAGATATTGGAAAAATCTGGTTTTGTATCTCATACAAAACACACAGTGAAAGCAACAAACATGGATCTATTTCATTCATGATTGATAACATGCACTTTGTAAATTTCAGAATTTAAGAACAAGATAGCGTACCTTGGTACGGTGAAATTCAAAACAAAAGATTAGAAATACTTGGAAACGCTTTTAATCTTCACTCCAATTCCACTTTACGCCCAAGAAGTATGGTCTCTCAATCAGTTTCTAAGAGAGAATAATCGAGTGGCTTCACTCACACATACACATTATTTCACAATGATATCTCTCTCTTTCTTAAAATAAAAATTTTATATGTTTCTCCCTTTATAACTAATTGATTATCTAATTGGGCTAGCTTATTGGGCCTTACAAATTGGGCTTTAGTGTGTGGCTTGGAGTGGGACCAAAAAGGACCAATAAGACACTAGCTCCAATGGGCCTTGAGCTTTTCTGTCAACTCTTGACAAGTCCAAAGTTACCATTAATTATATTTAATACTACTATATAAATATAATTGCACTCTAGGCCTTATTAATAAACTATATCCCAAGACTTTATTATGCATGCAACCCCCTCATAAAATATTCGTAGTAATACAAAGTCATGAATGTAAACTGCCACTTTAAAGATTACTACATCTTAATCCTTAAGTGCCCAGTTTAATCTTTTAAGTTATTCATCATATATTTATGAAATCCAATTTCACAAATATATACTTTAGTATCTCCTTACTAAAGTGGTTAGGTCTAACACTCTGAATAACCTAATCCATTAAACTTCTCTCAAGGGAATGTTTTATATCTCCGTTAAGAGATTATGAATTCCATCTTGAGAATATATGTTCCATTAAAACTAAATATGGCTGCCCAACATACTGAGGTTTTGATCATGACTTTAAATCTCACTCTTGATATATCAAAGCAATCTACACCTCATGATCAGATCCATTATTCTCTTAGGATTAAGAGTTCATACAAATAAAAGTCGTGAGATTTATTATTCATTTGACAGTCGTTGTTAGGAGAATTATAAATCTCACAACGGTCCAGTTCAATATGTCTTAACTCTTAAAACATATCAATATTGTAATGACCCAAGGAAAAGCGCTAGCCACATCTGCGCTATACCTCAAAAGGACTAGTCATTATTGAGGCTCCTTGTAGTTGTTAATAAAGCCCAGATCTACCTAGTAAATACCCGATGTGGGACTCATCACACATCCACACACATCACACAATCAATCAATCAAATTGGGGCATCACAATCTCCCCCACTTAAATCCTTAACGTCCTCGTTAAGGGCCACTTTGTGAGGTAGTGTCTCCGAGCCCACACAGGGTTACCTAACCTGGCTCTGATACCATATGTAACGACCCAAGGAAAAGCGCTAGCCACATCTGCGCTATACCTCAAAAGGACTAGTCACTATTGAGGTTCCTTATAGTTGTTAATAAAGCCCAGATCTACCCAGTAAATACCCGATATGGGACTCATCACACACCCACACACATCACACAATCAATCAATCAAATTGGGGCATCATTGTGATGCCCCAATTTGATTGATTGATTGTGTGAGAATATCACCATGGACTTTGTGTGTGGGTTACCGAGATCACCTAAGAATCATGATGCTATTTGGGTAGTAGTGGATAGGTTGACTAAATCTGCCCACTTCATTCCAATTAGAATGAACTACTCTCTTGACAAACTGGCTGAACTTTATATAAATGAGATTGTGAGGTTGCATGGAGTGCCAGCTTCTATTGTATCTGATAGAGACTTGAGATTCACTTCAGGGTTCTGGGATAGTTTGCAAAAAGCCTTGGGTACTAAGTTGAACTTTAGTACTGCTTGCCACCCTCAAACAGATGGACAGTCCGAGAGAACTATCCAAACTTTGGAAGACATGTTGAGAGCTTGTGTCTTGGATTTCAAGGGTAGTTGGAATGACTATTTGACTTTGGTGGAGTTTGCTTATAACAATAGTTATCACTCTAGTATTAAGATGGCACCTTATGAGGCTTTGTATGGGAGAAAGTGTAGATCCCCAGTTTGTTGGGATGAGGTTGGAGAGAGGAGAATCCTGGGTCCTGAGATTGTTCAACGGACTAGTGAAAAGATTGATGTAATTCGGGAAAGGTTGCGTGCAGCTCAAAGTAGACAGAAAAGTTATGCTGACCCACGGAGAAGAGAAGTGGAATTTGAAGTTAGAGACATGGTTTTCATTCGAGTGGCACCTATGAAAGGAGTTATGCGGTTTGGCAAGAAGGGTAAGTTAAGCCCTAGGTACGTTGGGCCCTTTGAAATTTTGGAGAGAGTTGGTTCTGTTGCTTACCGGCTTGCCTTACCACCGGCTTTGTCAAGGATACATAACGTTTTCCATGTATCCATGTTGAGAAGGTATGTCCCTGATCCTTCTCATATCTTGAGCTATGAGCCACTTCAAGTCAAAGAGAACTTATCCTACGAGGAGGTCCCAATTCAGATTTTAGATCATAAAGAGCAAGTGCTACGTAATAAGACTATACATTTGGTCAAAGTATTGTGGAGGAACCATTCCATAGAGGAAGCTTCATGGGAGCGTAAAGACGAAATGCAATACAAATATCCCCAGCTATTCCAAAAGTGAGGTATGTTTTGAATTTTAGAGGACGAAAATTTTATAAGAGGGGGAGAATGTAACACCCGTCTCACTTAAATTTAATTTAATTGCTTCTAGAGAGTGGATTTGATAAATTGCTTAATTTATTTGTGGAGGAGATAATTATTTTATATTATGATTTCTATAATAATAATAATAATAATAATAATAATAATAATAATAATAATAAAAATAATAATAATAATGGGTAACGTGAAATAGTTATTTTTGTGGGTTATTCAAATTTAACCTTTAGTCCCCTTATCAGTTAAGGAAAAGGATAAGAGACTAAAACCTACTTGGGCTAGGAGTTTAATTGTTATTGGAATTCTTTAGGGTTTTAGCCTATTTAAACAACCTTATAATGAGTTTAGTGGAAAGGTAGGTCTTGGAAGCTTATTTTAGTTTTTAGTGGGCTTCTAAATTTTCAGCCCAAGTGAAAACAGCTTTAATATGACAGAAAATTAGGGCTTCTTGGGGATAGGTAGAGAGAAAGACGCTAGAAAAAAAAAAAAAAAAATTGAAGGCCGTGCACTTCACCTGGGCAGCCAGCAACCTTATTGTGGTATTGAGGTAAACCTCCTTTATAGATTAAAGTATTGTTTTTGCTGGACACCTTTTTGGATTTAGAGGAAACGTTGGTCTCTTGCTAGTTCAATTTTAGAGTTATAATAAGGGTTGCATAGGAATGGAGTTTATATTGCTTTGTTTCATAGGCATGATATCGTTAGATTGTTAGAGTTGATTACTGGAAGTTCTACGTTATAGGCATCCTTATATATATCAATATATGTATACACAAATATGTAGAAAGTAAAGAATTATAATGTCATTATAATAGCATAGATTAGGGATGCGGCACTGTAGAATTAAAATGTCATAGATGAAACTGTCTTTATGAAACTATGTAGATATATATATATATATAAATATATATATATACACATATATGTAGAGAGTAAAGATTCAAGAATGGATATGCATAAATTGTCTTTAGGAAACTATGATATTTTAATGTTAATTGCTTATGCGGATTGGATATGTGAAGGCTAATGTATATAAGGCTTGCACTACTTGGATATATATAGGTATATTAAGTGTTAGTTTAGGGTATACTTTGCTTTTAGAATCTAGAATAGGTGGGGGTTTATTAGAAGGAGATGTTAAGTTTTAATTTTGCCAATCTTCTTAGTGGCTGAGGAATTTTTTTTTCAAAGGACTTTGTGATTATTCAAAATCTGCCCTCATTGAGTTATTTAATTTTTTATTTAGGTTCTAGTTGACGTCGTTTCGTGCGATTAAAGTGAAGCTTGGGTTAGCAACTAGAGGTAAGTAGACTCAGCACATGACGTCTCTCAGGACATATATATTTATATATATAGATATATATACACGTGGTAAAAATATATATTTATCTATATATGTATATAATTGCAAAGGTGAAGTTCCAAAAACTTATACTATTGTTAGTGCTTTGCACATACTCGAATTTTATTATCTATTGTATGTTATTATGAAATTGTATTCGTCAAGAATTGTTTCAAATGGTTAACTAGACAGTCTGCAACCTTTGCCAACACAGGGTTAAGTGTTGGTCTTCGGCCGAAGTAGTGTTAGTGTGGTGTGGTGCAGTGTTATTGTTGCTCTTTGGAGCTAGTGTTGCCTCTTTGAGGTTAGTGTTATTGTTCCCATGGGAATCACCCACCGAGTGTTTAGCAGCTTTTGTCTGTGTTTGACCAATATTATCCATATCGAACTACTGTTTTTATTGCTACTGATCTGTGTAAGTGGGATAATTGTTTATTTTTTTATAATAAATTGTTTCTACCTATTTGGTGCATATTGGCATATTAAGTGGTTATTATTTTATTAATGATTACAGCGTTATAGTGAAATATTTTATTTTAATAGTTTTATAGAATATATTATATTACCATTTAAACTATCTGTAAATGAATCGTGAAGACTATCTTTTGACAATGATACTAATGTTTTGTTTTGGAAGACATCCTCATGTTATGTAGTCTCTTATTGAGCCACTAGCTCACCCCTTTTTTCCACCCTTTCAGATTAGAGATGTGGAGTGTCTTTTGGTGGTTGATCAGTGGAGCCTTAGATTGATGACTTCGTTTGGAGCTTTATTAGTTGGTGAATTGTTTTGATAAAATTTCTTCAGGACAATGAGTTTAACATTGTGGAACTATTTTGAGATTGTATTTATAGACAATATTGTGGAGGATTTTGTGTTTTTCGAATTTATAAGGAAATATGATGATGGATAGATGTTTATTTGAGGATAATTATTACGCTCTGTTCCATTATATTATTGTTGATTATTTCTAAGACAGGTTTTGCATCCAAATCCTTGGTATGGGTTTGGGGTGTTACAAATATATCAACATACTGAGGTTTTGATCGTGACTTTAGATCTCACTCTTGATATATCAAAGAAACCTACACCTCATGATCAAGTCCATTATTCTCAAAACTTCTGATTTTTTGTTTTGAAATTCACCACACCAAGGTACACTCTCTTGTTCTTGAATTCTGAAATTTACATAGTACATTTTTGTTGGGGTTTATGCCCTAAAATCTAATTTATTGGCATGTCATAAATAATTAAATTGTTTAATTATATGAGATTATTTATAAATGAACTAATGGGACATTATTTTAGTCCATGAGATGCATAGTATGTGATTTATGTGATTTAGTCACAGAAGATATAAATTGCAAGTTCTTTGTAAACTCAGAATGTAGTTCGTAGTCGGTGATGAAATTGGGCATTTAATCTGTGAAGACTATAACATATTAACTAAGATGATTTGTCTTGATCATAGAAATGAAGATTTCTAGTTGGTATGTTGATATGTTTTAAGAGTTAAGACATATTGAACTGGACTGCTGTGAGATTTGTTATTCTCCTAACGACTGTCAAATGAATAATAAATCTCACGATTTCTATTTACATCAACTCTAAATCCTGAGAGAATAATGGACCTAATCATGAGATGTAGGTTACTTTGATATATCAGGAGTGAGATCTATAAATTACGGTCAAAACCTCAGTATGTTAGGCAGCCGCATTTATTGTTGATGGAACATATATTCTCAAGACGGAATTCATAACCTCTTAACAGAGATATAAAATATTCCCTTGAGATAAGTTTAATGAGTTTGGTTATCTAGAGAATTGGGCCCAACCACTTTAGTAAGGAGTTACTAAAGTATATATTTATGGAATTGGATTTCATAAATATATGATGAATAACATTAAGGATTAAACCGGATACTCAAAGATTAAGATGTAGTAATCTTCAAAGTGGCAGTCTATATTCATGACTTTGTATTGCTACGAATATTTTAATGAAGGGGTTGCATGTATAATAAAGTCTTGGGATATAATTTATTAATAAGGCCTATAGTGCAATTATATTTATATAGTGGTATTGAATATAATTAATGGTAACTTTGGACTTGTCAAAAGTTGACAGAAAAGCCCAAGACCCATTGGAGCTAGAGCCTTATTTGTTCCTTTTTGGTCTCACTCTAAGCCACACACTAGAGCCCAATTGGAATGGCTCAAAAGGCTAATCCAATTAGATAATCAGTTGTATATAAGGAGAGAAACATACAGAATTTACAAAGTCCTTTCATGAGTTTTTCATAAGTGTTTTTCATCAAGATTGCACAAGGAATGAAATGGTTTGTATGTGAGTGTTGGACACTCCCTTGTTCTCTCCTTGAAAACTGATTGAGAGACTACACATCTTGGGTATTAAATGGAATTGGAGTGAAGATTAAAAGTCTTCCAAAGAACTTCTGATCTTTGGTTTTGAATTTCACCGCACCAAGGTACGCTTTCTTGTTCTTAAATTCTGAAACTTTCATAGTGCATGTTATCAATTGCGAATGAAGTAGATCTGTTAATTTTTCGCTGCGTATGTTTTGTATGTGATATGAACATGTATTTTCCCAACAATTGGTATTAGAGCCAGGATTTCAATTCGAATCTGAATAACATGTTTTGTGAGTTTTAGAATTAGAGATAATAGTTTCATGTTGTTAGAAAATTATGTATACATTTAATTTTCTGCATGGGTGTTGAAACTATGGTCTGATAAAAATGGATATTGATTTTATGATGTTGTTTAAATCTGAATTTAAGTATGTTAAATTCATCTTTAAGGCTATAGCATCAATGGAATTCAGTTTTGATATCAAATTCTGCATATCATGTTCATATGATGGTTGTTTGTTCATGAAAAATCGTTGAAAACTGTTTCCAATTACTCTAGAAAAACGGAAAACACGGGTTTTTCACGGGTTAGCTTCCCGCAAAGTTACTAGCAAAAAATGATTCTGAAGACAAAAACTTTTGTGGGTAAGCTTTACTTGCAAAACAGTCGTGAGATAGTAGCAAAAGTTTCTGTCCGAGTTTTTGTTTTTTCAATTTTTTGCTTAAATCGTTTTCGCGAGAAGAGCTTAGTCGCGAGATTCTTGCGAAAAGACATTTGAAGGGAATTTTGAATATTTTCTAAATGTTTTCAAATGTATAAAGTGTAAGGAAATGTGTGAGATTACACATGGTTCTAACTAAAAGACCTAATGAGATCAAAGATATTAGTTAAATAGAACTCTTAGTCCTAAATAGTTTAGTACTTGTCTTTTAAGAAACATTCTAATGAGATCGGAATTGTTGTATAATTAAAAGTCCTTAATTTATTTTAATTAGAAGTTTTAATGAAATTAAAGCTTAATTAAAAGGTATATAGTTTCTAATGAGATTAGAATTCTTTTTATTTAGTAAATTAAGGATAGAGTTCTTTATAACTAATTTTTGATCCATTAGAGTTTAAGGAATCCTAAATAGTTTAGGACTTCCATTTTAGTTAGTGATTCTAATAAGATTAGAGTCTTTATCAAGTGCAAGGTTATAAGTTGTGATTGGATCACAATTATTTAAGAAAAACCCAAACAACAAGTGGTAGTGGTGAAATAACCCTTTTGTTAAGTTTATTGTAATGTGAATAGATACCTTGTCTTGACTTCGAGTCTTGCATTCCATGCGAAGGGTATTTACTTCACGGATTACAAGGTTAAACTTTTTTGTGATTGCGCAAATGTTCGTTACGCTATAGTGACGTGACTTAGTTATATCACATTGAATTTAAAAAATTAAACACATTTGATGTGTTGGGTTAAAATTGTGATGAGATCACAATAATTTCAGGACAAACCACTTGTTTTAAAATTTCTAGTAGGAGAGAGATACAAGGGTTGGATCTCACGGCCTCCATTATCGGTTCATAGTAGTGTGGGTAAGTACCTCGTCTTGGCGTATATGCCTCGCGATCCCAAAGGAGGGTGTTTATTTCATAGTACTACAAGATTGAACTTACCCATTTAAAGTAGTGTGAACAAGCACCTCGTCTTGACGTATATGCCTCGCGATCCCAAAGAAGGGTGTTTTGTTTCATGGTACTACAAGTTTAAACACTATAAAGGAGATGAAATGTGGCTACACATGATTCTAGATAATGGTGTACACTAGACTAAGTGTAATGTTAATCTCCCAAAGGAGCTATGTCATTATTACTTAGAGGCCAAAGGAAAAGTGGCAAATTATTTTTGTTTGGTAAGAGTTACCATGATAGCATTAATAATGAGAATAATTCTCGCCTGATCATAGTGATTGGTATGACCTCGCTTCCGAGGAATATTAATTGCGAGATTAGGTTGTCATTGCACCTAGTATAGTATGTTTTTCGGGTTTCATACTATATGGTTATGGATGCAAAATATAATGTCCTTGTAATTATGTTCATAGTCTCAAAATAAAGTTGTCATTAATTTTGTTCTCTAGCTACTATTTTAATTGAATCACATTAACTAAGAAATAATTTTGGACATGGTACTTAAAGGAGCTGAAGTACATAAATATGTTTTGATTCAGATTTGTCATAATTTCCTATGCATGATACATTGATGGAAGATAGCTTATGATTTAATCATAGTTTCCATTGAAATGCTAAAATGTTATATTGGCTTCTGTCTCAAGTGTGCTACAGCATGAGATGCAAGAGTTAGTACTACACTTAGACTTTATATTAAGTCTAAATGAGATATTTGGTATGAATCATATTGAATGCTAAGAAAGGCTTGAGAAACTATATCATTTTATGAAAATATTTTATTTTAAAATGAATTGAAATTCTTGGATGTTGAGATTAAATGTTAATCTCATATGGATATGATCCACAAGTCCTTGTTAGAATCATTTGATCAATTCAGATTGTTTTCCAAATAAATTATTTTTATGTTATCTGAATTGATGAGTGAGTTCTACGCAACGAAAGACATCCTAAAAGGTAAAGCTAGGATCAATATGATTTAATTCAAATTCTTAGCCTAAACCGAAAGGTAAGGGTGATAAGAAGATGAATTATAATACCAAACAGATGGATAAGCAAGTTGTCCTAGTAGTTGCCAAAAGGAAATTGGACTTAAAAGCATGACCAAAAAGAAAGTGTTTCTGTTTGGTAATGCTAAGTGTTGTCCATGATTATTTTCTAGATGAAAATTTACATGTTTTACTTTTTAAAGAGAAAGTTTTCATCCTTTGTTATTGTATGTATTTGGCACTTATGCCTAGATCTTATTAATCTAAATGATATTCAAGATTGGTGAAAGATGGGCTTTTAGAACCATTATTTTGTTATATTCCCACTCTATGAATTCTATTTAGAGGATAATAAGATCTAGGGCTCCTTTGTTGTAAAGGAATAAAGTTCCATTGACCTTTTTTAAGTCAGTGCATACATGAAGGATGAATAATACTCTTTTAGAAATAGTAAAGTACATGATAAGTATTTCCATTTGCTTATTTCTTTTGGAGATGTACTCTAGTAATTACTATACTTTTTCTAAAGTTGATTTCAAAAGTTTGTTCCTAGGACATTTGTCAAATCGTGGATTGGGTGAAAACCTAGTATATGATACTTCCACTTTTAAAGATGTCCAACACTTGTGCTAGAAAGGAAGTCTAACAAATTGAAATCAAAGGTAGAAAAATGTGTGTTTATGATGAGTATCCAAAAGGAATGGTATAAGATTATTTTGGTAGTCATAAAGAAAACAAGATGTTTGTAAACTTCAATTACAAAGTTCTTGATGATGACTATGTTAGCTGTTCTAGAAGAAAAATGCTAGAATTTGTTGAAAGAAAACTATAAAATACATTTAGAAATGAGATAGTTGTATTAGATACACCACAAGGCATTATTCTAGATGTATAGCTAATACATCAGTACAATATCGTAGTGGGAGGATTATTAATTACCAAGTAAGTTCATACTTTTGGGATAAACTTTTGAAATTATTCTACAATGATATGAATTTGATCCTCAGTCTTACGTAAAGGCAATAGATGATATGAATATGGATTCTTAGATCAAGGTTATGTGAATAGAATTGGATTCTATTTGAAGTCTAGAACTTGTAGAGGTACCTAATGGCATTAGGCCTATTGTTTTCAAATAGGTCTACAAGTAAATGAGAGTGATAGATTTGAAGGTGCAAACCTTCAAAGTCAAGACTAGTGGCGAAAAGATTTATTCAGAAAGAAATGGTTCAACTATGAAAAGATTTTTTCACCAATAGTCAAGTTTGACTCTATCTAGATTCTCTTATCTATTATATTTCATTTGGATGAAATATGGCAATGGATATCAAGAAAGCTTCTTTTAGTAGCAATCTTGAGGAAGACATCTATATGATGTAACTAGACTTGTACAAAGCAAAGAAACAGTAGTGTTTAGTATGCAAGTTGCTTAAATTCCATTTATGGACTAAAGCAAGCATCTAAATCGTAAAATATCATCATTGATCAAGCAATCAATTTGTTTGATTTTGATCAAGTATCAAAAAGCCTTATGTGTGTGAAAGCTATACAGAATAATAATTTTCTTAATGTATGTTGATGACATTCTAATCATTTAGAATGATGTAGAGATATTGTCATCAATAGAGTTTTTGTTGTCTAATCCAGTTTGATATAAAGTACTTAGGAAAGACTAGTCATATGCTAAGAATTTAAACTTTGTTACAATTCAGAAATTAGGATATTGAGTCTATCTCAAACTGTTTAAATAGATTAAATTCTAGCCAAGTATAGCATGCAATACTTCAAGTAAGGATTCTTTCCTTTTAAGTTTGAAGTTCCTTTATATAGGACTATAGTCCTAAGATATATAAAAGGAAGTGCATGTTAAGATGGTTCCCAATATCATATCAATAGGAAGTCTTTATGCTATGCTATATACTAGGCTAAATATCTATTTTGTGGTAAGCACGGTAAGCAAATATCAATTGAATCAAAAATCACTTAATTAAGTGGGAGTAAAGTATATACTCAAATATCTTAAGAAAATGAGGGATTATATGGTTGTCCACATAAGTGAGGTTTTGATTGTTACTAGATGTACAAATGCTGACTTATAGTTTGATTGTGATTCATGAAGTTGGACTTCAAGATATGTGTTCATCCTAGTGGTGAAGATACACATTAAGCATAAGTATTATCTCACTAGAGAGATATGAGTACTTGAAAAGTAGTAGTAAAAAAGATAATTTATGCAATAAATATGACTAAAGCTTGTTTCCAAACCTTGCCTTAGATTGACTTTGAATTACTCTAAAGGAAAATAAGTGTCTGATATATGACAAGTTGTCTTTGAAGGCAAGTGGGAGATTGTTGGGGTTTATGCCCTAAAATCCAATTTATTGGCATGTCATAAATAATTAAATTATTTAATTATATGAGACTATTTATAAATGAACTAATGGGACATTATTTTAGTTTATGAGATGCATAGTATGTGATTTATGTGATTTAGTCACAGAAGATATAAATCGCAAGTTCTTTGTAAACTCATAATGTAGTTTGTAGTTGGTGATGAAATTGGGTATTTCATCTGCGAAGACTATAACATATCAACTAAGATGAGTTGTCTTGATCATGAAAATGGAGTTTCTAGTTGGTATGTTGATATGTTTTAAGAGTTAAGACATATTTAACTGAATCACTGTGAGAGTTATTATTCTCCTAATGACTGTCAAATGAATAATAAATCTCACGACTTCTATTTACATTAGCTCTAAATCCTGAGAGAATAATGGACCTGATCATGAGATGTAGGTTACTTTGATATATCAGGAGTGAGATCTATAAATTACGGTCAAAACCTCAGTATGTTAGGCAACCGCATTTAGTGTTGATGGAACATATATTCTCAAGATGGAATTCATAATCTCTTAACGGAGATATAAAATATTCCCTTGAGATAAGTTTAATGAGTTTGGTTATTCAAAGAGTTGGGCCCAACCACTTTAGTAAGGAGTTACTAAAGTATATATTTATGGAATTGCATTTCATAAATATATGATGAACAACGTTAAGGATTAAACCGGGTACTTAAGGATTAAGATGTAGTAATTTTCAAAGTGGCAGTCTATATTCATGACTTTGTATTGTTACGAATATTTTAATGAAGGGGTTGCATATATAATAAAGTCTTGGGATATAATTTATTAATAAGGCCTAGAGTGCAATTATATTCATATAGTGGTATTGCATATAATTGATGGTAACTTTGGACTTGTCAAGAGTTAACAGAAAAGCCCAAGGCCCATTGGAGCTAGAGTCTTATTTGTTCCCTTTTGGTCTCACTCCAAGCCACACACTAGAGCCCAATTGGAATGGCCCAAAAGGCTAGCCCAATTAGATAATCACTTGTATATAAAGAGAGAAACATACAGAAATTAAAAAGTCCTTTCATAAGTTTTTCATAAGTGTTTTTCATCAAGATTACACGAAGAATGAAATGGTTTGTATGTGAGTGTTGGACACTCTCTTGTTATCTCCTTGAAAACTGATTGAGAGACCACACATCTTGGACATTAAGTAGAATTGGAGTGAAGATTAAAAGTCTTCCCAAGAACTTCTGATCGTTGGTTTTGAATTTCACCGCACCAAGGTACGCTTTCTTGTTCTTAAATTCTGAAACTTTCATAGTGTATGTTATCAAGTGCGAATAAAGTAGATCCATTAATTTTCCGCTACGTATGTTTTGTATGTGATACGAACATGTATTTTCCCAACAATTTTATCAATTGTGAATGAAGTAGATCCTTTAATTTTCTGCTACATATATTTTGTATGTGATACAAACATGTATTTTACCAACACCATCTTCCTCTCCTTGGTTCCATACCTTGGAATTGAGGTTTAAGGGGTATAGATGTAGCTTTTTAGCTACTATCCATACCCCTTTTTCTTTAAAGCTTCATCAAGCTTTTTATCCTTTCTTTTTGCTTGAAAAACATGATTTACTGCTTTCTTTAGCATGTTTCTTGCTTTATTTGTGCTTCTAGCTTAAATCTACATGCTTTATGCTTCATGCCATGCTTTCTACGCATAGATTTTTTTTTCCCATGTGTTGTTTGTCTAGATCCATATGTTTCTATGCTTGTTTACATGTCTATTTGTCTTTCCTACATGTTTCATGCTTTATGCCATGTTTTCCTTTGTTTTGTTCCTCTTTTTGCTCTATGTTGATGTTGGGGTTACAGGCTCACACGCTTATGTGATGTCTATGGTTACGCTTTACTCGGATCTATGTGTTCGTGTGCTTTTCACCATGTTTTATTCTTAGATCTACATCTGCACATTTTTATATGCTTGGATTCACGTTCTTCCATGTTTATGTGCTAGCCTTCATGTATACACACACGTTGCCATGTCCATGCCTAGATTTACATTTTTTACATGCTTGCGTGCTCGGATCTAGGTTTTCACATGCCTATATATCTAGATCTATGTTTTCATATGTTGGAGTGCTTGGATCTATGCTTTGCTTGCTTTATGCCATCTACCATGTGCTTGTGCACTCCATGCCATGTTCATGTGGTTAGGCCTAGACCTTGTTTGTCATGTCATGTGCTATTGGTTCAAACCCAATCTAGACCCTGTGGCCTTTGTCACTGTCCTCACACTTTGGCCCGTATCAAAGGGTTTAGGTCACCCATTTCACATGTCTATGCTTGCTTGCTTCCATGCTTTATGCTTGTGTTGGCCTCTCTAGTTCTAGGCCTTGTCACGTTTGACGCTCTTACCGGGTTGTGGTATTGTGGTTACATCCGACGCCCATGAGGCCTTGTTCGGATGTAACCACTTGGGATGCATCACCATGATGCCGATTGCTTCGTGCATACCTTTCCCCTTTTCCGCTCCGCGCGATGATATGCTTACCATGTTTGTTTGTGCCCCTGTTGGCATTGGTTACATCTTTACATGCTTGCTTACATGTTCATGCATGAGTCTTGCTTACTGGTGTGTCGTTCATGCTTCAACACAATGAAGTCATGGACATTCGATCCAAACCTACATTTGTCCCTCGCGGACACCACCTTATGTTTGTTCTCTTGTTTGTGCATGAGCCTTGCTTGCTTGTTTGTTTGTTATCTAGCTTATTTGCTTGCTCATGTGTTTGCTTGCATCTTGGTTGCTATGCTTGCCATATTGATCTTGATTGTTTGCTTTGCGTCCTTTTGCTATTATCTACACATTTTCCTCCCATCGCTTGTCTGCTGGTTTTCTTATCTTTTCCTTTTCATGTACACACATAGAGCGAGGACACCTGGGGCTAGGGCATGATCACCTACGCGCAAGCAAAAAGGGTAAGAACATGAGCATATGGTCGGGCCAAGTGGCTGCAGTCAATAGGTTTAGGGTTACCTTTTTCCCTTTGGTTATGTACTCTTTTAAACCCCTTAATTCCTTCTCCCTTTCTCCCTTAGATGGTTTGTATTAGGTATATCATGCCTTGTACCGTTCGTCCTCATCTTTAAAGTATGGCGACCCCTGTTTACTTTCCTGCACCTATATTTTGGGCCATGCTCAAGGGATGTAGGCATTTACTTTCTTGCTCTGTGTGCTTGCATTGTGCACGATGTATGTATATATATACCTGGTCGCCCTCCCGGTGTGATTGTCACAGTCTATGTCACCTAAGGCAAGCGATGCCTAGTTTCTGCTGCGAAATTAAGTTGACATGCCGTTATATTTTTGCCGCGAAAATCTGGTACTCGGCTCGAGTGCCATAGGAAAGCATAGATCGGGACCACACACTTTCAAAAGCCGAACCTTAAAGCCCCTATGAATGCAAAGCCCTGAAAGCCAATGCCAAAATCATGTTTTTCTGCCAATATCCAAAATTAAGGTTTTATCAAAACAAAGGACTGTCCTTAGGACAAGTGTTGTGGGGTGCCTAACACCTTCCCCACACGTAACCAAACTTTTGGACCTAAGAATCAAGATTTTTTTCTATCTACATTAGATTAGGAAAAATGACATTTTCCTTAACCTAGGATCGGTAATAAAATCAACTAGAAATAAGTGACCAATCATACCTTAGAAAAACCTAATGATTGGTGGCGACTTCACTCACCTTTGGCAATCACCTAAAATTTGGCCCAAATTCCCGCCATAATGTCAAAGGTAGACCTACCTTCCTCCACTAAGAGAGAGAAAGCACCCAAAGCTCCACGTGAAACATACACATTCATTGATAGGGGCCTTCAACGAGCCCCGCACATGCGAGAGCTGTCGCCACGGCGGGTGGTCGAACGAAGGCCCACGGCGACGGCAGTTTTTTCACTACCGTTCCAAGATCGAGGTCGAGTGTTGACAAGGTGCCTAATACCTTTCAAAGAATGTACCTAAACTCGGAACCCATATCTCTGGTAGTAAGATTAAAGGTCCTTCTTCGAGAGGATGCTATATATATGGTTCCTAGACCATTGCAAAAACTAGGTGTCAACTCCCCTTTGTGTCCACACTCCATTAGCCTATCTCAAAGCATCTACCTACAGTAGAACTGATCTTAGAATTCAAATTGCCCGAAACTCGACAGATCAACTACTATCAAGAAGGTATCGGCATATGCAATTTCAACTTTTCTTGAGCAATTCTTTAATTGTTCTTGTGTATATAATAATACTAATTGTATAACCACATTAAGGTCTTCTTGAACACATTAGAAATTAGGACTCAAATACATATAAAGTGCATTTTGTCTCAAGATATTCCAGTTTACAAATATGACCCTCACATTCCTAATTAATCATTACAAAATTCTACTAGTTGGGTAAGGGGGGATTTTGTTAAGATGTACAACCACGAATACAACCCCCCTTTTTCCCCTTTAATGGTAATATTGCCTAATTAAACATTACAAACTTTTTATTGCGTTAAAACCTCATCAGCCCTTCTGTGTGTGTTTGTTTCTAAAAAAAACAAGGAAAAGTCATGGTTTTCAAACCTGGGCCGAACTGGCCGGTTCGACCAAGTTAACCATGAACTAGTCATGAAACCGATTTTTTATATGCAAGAACTGGGCATCTAAGAGATCTTAGCGAACCGTGTGAACCAAGGTTCAACCTCAAAAACCAGTAGAACCATAAGTCGGTTCAGCCAGGTCAAGTTATTGTATAAACTGATTTTTTATATGCAAGAACCGTGCATTTAAGAGATTTATGAGAACCATGTGAACTGAGGTTCAACCTAGAATACTAGTTGAACCATAAGTCAGTTCAGCCGGGTCAAGTTATTGTATTTATTTCAAAAAAATTAGAGAAATGGCGTGTTACTGGGTGTTGAACTTGAGACCTCTCCCCTATTGAGCTCCATGGCTGACACCATGACCAACAGACGAGGTAAGCTCCTTGTGAGCCAATATGAAGTATTATCAAATTTATATTAGATTTACATGATTTATATTTACTAAACTCTTTCATGTCACCTCTATCTCAATGTATTAAATATTACTAAATTTGTTTTCATTACTAAATTAACTTGTGATTTAAGAATAATACCTTTGCATAGGAATTTACTATTTATGAATTTATTTTAAAAGTGATTTTTATTTAATCAAAATAATTTCTACTTGAGGGATTATTATACAATATTTATTAATGCTTATTTATGCTATACTATTTTCAGTTAACCTTATAATGTACTATTTTATGTTAACCATATCATGAAAATTTATTTGAAAGATTTTTTTTCAATTTTTTAGATATTTTAGTCAATTTTGCTAATATTTACAAATTTAATGGCTTTATTTTACATTATTTTAATTAATTACAAAAATTAATTATGATATCATTACGGTTCGACCTTGGTCGAACCTTAAAAACCTTGAATCTCTTCCTTTATCGGTTCTTTGAATGGTCAGGATCTTAGAACCATGGAAAAAGTATAAAATAATACTAATACTTCCCATAAACCAAATTAAATAAACTAGTCGCTAACCCATACGATGCACGGGAAAGCACAAAGAATATCTACAAAATCTATATAACATTATACTTATATTTGTTAGGTTCAAACACCCTCTTCTTGAATTATCAAATTATTAAAAAAATTAACCCTCTTCTTCACTTTTTACTCAAACTTGTTTTCATAGGTCATATTTAAACAATTGCAGCAGAAAATTTTCTATTAATAGTAAAATTTGTGTAAAGACAAATTACAGTTTCATGTAAAGTGTACATACCCATACTCTATACCTCTAAGGAAACATCACAAACCCTTTACATAAGTTGGTTAGATTTAAAACAAACTACATATATTCCAAGTCTGATAAGCCAACTCAATGGTAGAAAAATGTTCTTTATAAAATTAGATAGTAACATATTTTACAAAAGGGGGCAATTTTTTGCAACTCTATCTTGTTGCTCATATTCTACAGTATACAACAAAGTGATTTATTTATCTAGGTACAATAGGCAATAGCATTGGCTGTTCTTAAGCACAATTCAATATAGTCAAATAAGATAGAAAAGAAAAAAAGTAACATAACAAATACAAAAAGTTCTACTGTTCTAGCCCTTTATAACTCCATAAACAAAACCTTTTTCTAGCCCGAAAATACAAAAAGTTCCCTCCTTTCCCACAAACCTAAGAGGGCCAAGACCACTAACAACTCTCTCCACAGCAATCAAACCAACCTCTTAAAGAAACCCATGGAAAGCATGACCAAAAACATATAAAGCTTCCTCCTTTTTCTTATTAAACCAAGAAACCCAGCAAAGGCAGCTCCTTTTCCCATTCACCCTACACAACCAACAGCAAGAACATATACATCAAAGCAAGTAGCAAGGCATGGGAGCAAAAAACAGAAAATAACTCTATCTCTACCTTTCCCAACATCCTTGATTGTAGGGCCTTACTTTCTCTTAGCTTCTGCTTTAACATGTATAGTATTAGATTAGATATTGATTTGAAATCACGTGAATAAACTGCTAGTTTTCCATCATTCTTTGGACAATATTCTCCCCCCTCCTTGCAATAGGATTTCAGAAAGAGCAATTAAGAATTTTGATTGAATGATTAAATTTATTAGTTTCTAACAATTTGCAATTTTTAGATAAGTGGTAATTTATTTAAAATATCAAGGCTGATGGAATTAAGTATGAAATATCTTAAAATTTAATTTCCTGAAGGAAAAATGTTATACAGGTCTTGCGTAACGAACTTATTTACTTCTTTGGATTACCAAAGCATGGTTGAAAAGAAATAATATTCATGATGGCTTATATAGTCTCAAAAGATAATAAATTCATGATGGCTTATAACTGCCTAAAAAGTATATCTTGGTACATAGTCTTAAGAGATGAGATTAAAAGGCTTAATTATATTATAAATTTCAATACTAGAAGACTTAAAAAAATAACCTAAAAAAATTAGCAAGGGGGAGAATCTTTCCAAACTTAGAATTTAAAAGTTTAGGGAATTGGAGGTAGAAAGCTCTAGTATGGATCTAGGAACTAATTTATGTGGAAAAACAGATCATGCCTTATGAATACTATTTAGGAATTCTATCAAACTCTTGTGAGAAGCCAATAACAAATCCGGAAAAGACTTCCAATTTGAATTCTTTCAAACTCAGGTTTATTTGCCTCCATCTAAAACAACCTTTCTAACAAAGAATGCTTAAAATCACTAAAATGAGACAAAATACACTATATATTGATTACTATCTTTGGCATTAAGCTAATCAATGCTTTCAATATAAAAAACTTAGCAGTCTCAATTTTCAAAAGAGAAAAAAATACTTATCCCAATGAAGACAAACAAATACTGATCACCCTAATGTCAGTTAATTATTGTTGGGTTCTATTTGTTGTTATATTTCAAACTTAACCCCGCACCCTCAGCACAACCAAACCCATGAAATTTATTCTATAATTTGACATCCAATTCTCTTTTAATAGCATCCAATGATTCATTGTATATTAATAATTGAAGAAATTTTTTAAATAATAATAATAATTTATATCAATACTTGTAAGCTCCTTCAACAAAATCACCAAGCAAGTCCAATTGCTTTGACTAAAAGTACTGAATAGAGCCTATAAAACTGTATAGAAACACATAAAAGAACTGAGCCGAATTTATAAGCCAACAAATAACAAAAAACAAAAAAACAAAAAACAAAAAACAAAACAAAACAAAAAATAACTCTATCTCTACCTTTCAACAGCAACCATCATAAAAGGATTGAAGAAAAAAGAATTAAAAGTAAACTACAATAGTAGGTAGTCAGTTGAATGAATTAAACCCTTAAAAAAGGTGTGTACGCAACATGTATTCCTCCTCCTCCTCATTCATAAATGGATTTCTTTAATGTCCATGTCCAATTAATTACATGACCCAGCCAGCAGCAAGAATTATTTATAATAGTACTGAATAGACAATCACTTTTAAGTGAATGCAATAACACCACTCACAATTTTACATGAAATTTATATCAATACCTGTAAGGTCCTTCAGCAAAACCTGACATGTATCAATATTCATCATCTACCACTATAAATTGATGCAAGAAGGTCAATCCTAAAAATAAATGATTTCTAAACATCATAACTTAATGAAAATGATAAATGTAAGAGTCTATAGAATAACACATAGGAATATAATGAAAACAATAGTGTGAACCATGAATCAAATTTTAAAGTAAATTTACTTATGGTTTATCATATTTGTGGTTTTCTTACTAAGTCTTAGTGATACCCATTGAGAAGCTTCAACAATATTTATAATTCACTTAAGTCAGAAAGTAAATTCCCAAAGTCATAATCTATTTATTCTAAAGACAACCACACAAAAATACATGTAAACACTAATAGTTCTATATAAACAAAATTAAAACTTAAAGAAATAAAAATTGAAAGAAGAAGATGAAGAATAAGAAATATTAGAAGAAATTCTTACCCCAAAATTCTCAGCCGCAAGTTCATGTTGTCTTTCCCACCATGTCTCTTGCTTTTGCACATCCTTTACAAAACTCACTCTAACTTGAAACTCCTAAGCAATCCCAACCAAAATGAAAATATTGTTAGGATATATGCCCTTAAATCCTATTGTATGGTGCTATGTATGACATTATGTATGACTTAATGTTATGATTAATAAAGTTATTTTAATATAATCTAAAATAATGGTAACATGAATATTTGGACATTATCATATAGTTCATGAGATGCATAGTATGTTATTTATGTGATTTAGTCACGGAAGATATAGATCACAAGTTCTTTGTAAACTCAGAATTATAGTTCGTAGTCGATGATGAAATTGGGCATTTCATCTGCGAAGACTATAACATATCAACTAAGATGATTTGTCTTGATCATGGAAGTGGAGACTTCTAGTTGATATTGTTAGTTTCTAAAAGCTTAGAACAATTGGCAAATCGTGGGCACACAAGAACATACAAGCTGCAGAAAGAAGATTTCAGAATCTGCCTGGTTCGATCGATCGAAAAACAGGCTCGACCGATCGAGAATCGTATCTGCAGAATTTTAAATTGGCCCAAACAGTAGTTCTAGCCCATTAAGGATTAGGGTTTCAAATCTACTTCTCCCACTATATAAAGGAAACCCTAAGAACGGTTTTTTATAAGGCTTTTTAGAGAGAGAAGAGTGTGCCTCTTTTATTTTTAGGGTTTTGTTCCTAAAACCTCTCTTATTACTTCTACCGGCGTTGTTCCTTGAAGAATCTGAAGATCCGGTATTGTTGAAGTTGCTGCCTTCTCTAGTCATCAAAGGTGCTGATGATCTAAACCTTCAAGGGTGGTCTTGGAGTCACAAACGGTGGTGTTTGTGTTTTACAAAGATTAAAGAAAGAAAGGGTCCGTGGATCTCGGAGTTATCATGGGGTCGTGATAGTAAGTTTCCTACACTTGGGTAGCAATGGGATGTTAGTGGTCTAAGTCGCTATTGTGTAAACTTCAATTCTTTCTAGTGGATTTGCTATTTTACCTTGAGGATAGCTAGGTTAAATCCTCCCCAGGTTTTTTACCGGTTTGGTTTTCCTGGGTCATCATATCGTTGTGTTATTTATTTTTCCGCTGCTTTACATGATATGATTGTTATTGTTTTAACCTAGATCTGAATAATAAACCTAAGTATTCACTTGGTTAATTAATTAGGTTAAACAATCTAGTTTACAGGGGTCTAAACGAACTTACAAGTGGTATCAGAGCGGGTAGCTCTTCTGTTGTAAATCTTTTGATCTAAGAGCTGATCCTTGATCCCTGTTATCATGGATAATTTTAAGTGTCTTATTGTTTTTGATTGTGATGATTTGAATAAAAAGGACACTGTTGTTTCTGTTGATTTTATTGATGCCTGTGAAACTCTTCGTAAGAAATTATTGAAATCTATGAAAATTGCTAAGAAATTCAAGGAAGAGTTAAAATTGGCTAATCTTGAAAAAGAGGAATTGATTGTTAGATTAGATGAATCTAATAAAAAGAATGAATTTTTGAGAAATCAAATTTCCTCTCAAGAAGAGAAGATGAAAAGCTTGGAACAAAAGTTAGCTGAATTTAAAGCTGAAATTGAAAATTTGACTGGTACCAAGCCTGTTGTAGATAATAGAAGTGTTTCTGTTTCTCTTAAGCCTAAAACTGAAAAAGTTTATATCCCTCCTTTCAAGAGGAATAATAAAGAAAAAGCTTATTTTGCTAGGATAGACAAAGGTAAAAGTTCTGATGTAGATGCTGATGTTTTTAAACCTAAGTCTAAACCTACTGTTAGAGAGCATAAGAAATCTGTTTTTGTGCCTACTTGTCACCTTTGTGGTGTTGTTGGTCATATTAGACCAAATTGTTCTTTGTTGAGGCAAAAACCAAAATCTGAGACTAGATTTGCTGTTAGGAATACTGATGTTCCCAAATTTGTTCCTGTTTGTCACTATTGTGGTGTCTCTGGTCACATTCATCCTAATTGTCATAAATTGAAATTTAAAAATTCTGTGTTTCAGTCTAGGATATGTGATGATATTTCTCCTGCCATAAGTCCATATAAGTTGTTTCATATTCTTTTGAAAAATTTAAGCTTGTTGGCTTGTAAAAGGAAATTGCAGGATTTTAGTCTTTCTCAGAAGATTAGTATAATTTCTCAAATACATTCTGCTTCTCATGGATTTTCACCTACAAAGCCGAAGACTCGTGCTATATGGGTGAGAAAAGATTCTCTAAGGTGAGTGTTGCTGACTTGTCCCTGTTTTAATTCTTTCAATTATTTGTGGACATGTTTTGTTTTTTGTTTTTGGTTTTTTTGTTTTTTAGGTTGTTTTTTATTATAAAAAAAATCCAAAAACATTGAAAAATTTCAAAAAGACAAAAATATTTTTTGTGTCTAGTTTTAATTTTTCTTGAGGATTACATGGATTATGATATCTCTTTCTTGATTTAGAACATGCTTGATATTGTGGAGAAACATAAAAAGTATGTGTTCTATAAGTACTAAGCTATTTTTTGATTTTGTGTGAGTATATACTAGCTTGTACATGTACTCATGGGTCAATTAAGAAATTGATATTTCTTGTTTGTGTACCCTCTATAGCTTAGTTAAGCACTGTCATGCATTGCATTTGCATTTTTTTAAATTATTTAGCATAAAGTGTGCTTTTTAGTTTTGGTCATAAATTTTTTTAACCAAAAAGATTTTTGTGTTTTGTATTACATATCATGGATTTGTAATCAAGGTTGGCCATATTATCTTTACATAACATGTTTATGTACCTTGTTTAGCTTGGATGAGCTTCTTTATTGCATTTTACTAGTTTGAGCTTTGTAGTGCATGGTGTGTGGGAAAGATGTTTATAGTTTTTGATCACTTTGTCTTGATCTTGAAGTCACATGCCTTTGATTGTTGGACTTGAACTTATTGAGAAAGGCATAAATAACCATCTCACCACTGTTTACTAGCCAATCATGAACACCTTAGTGCATATCGTAAGATTTTGTACTCGAGAAAGTGTAGCACATGCACAAAAAGAAAATAAGGTGTAGCCTCGGTTTAAATGCTAAAATTGATGTGTACATTATTGAACTACAATTAATTTAATCAATTAAAATTGGTGTGTATATTATGAGGCAAATCAAGAAACTTACATGATTGCAAGCTTTTATTCTAGGAGATGTGAGAGTTATATGATGTAACTCTTTAGGTGATAGTCACTTTCAAAATTATGTGATGAATTTTGTAGACTTTGTGCTTGATCACTATTCACATATCACCTCACATGTCTCTCAAGCTTTTGCTAGTTGCACACACTACACAAAGTTACTCTTTACTAAACTTTGTACATGTTATTATGTGTGATTTTGTTGTGGCCATCCAAGATTATATGTTCCTTGATTTTGATACAAAATTTGAGTTTTAAGGACAAATTGATTGGAAGATCTGAGCTGTATTCATGTGTTTTTGAAAAATTTTAAGTCTCATACTCATGCATTTCATTCATGAATTACTATGCTTTGAGGAGTTTCTACATTAAATTGTTCTATTTTTCAAAAATTTGAGTTTTCCAGAATTTCGACCGATCGAAGCTGTTTCTCGACCGATCGAAATTGCGATTAAAATTTTTGGTTTGATTCTGTCTGACTCGATTGGTATTCGATCGATGCTCGATCGATCGAAACTGAAATATTTTCAGTTTTTAGAGTTTTGACCAAAAAAATTTTTATGCATCATTTATGTTTAGGATTCACATGAGTTGCATTGTTTTCTGTATCCATCTTGTAGTTTTACAGTCATATATCTCATTGTTTTCACACATACCATGCATACACTTTGCTAAATTGGGTACTCAACTTGATTTAAAAATTGATTGATTAATTTTTGAGTCCTTTGTACATTTTAGTATATGCTATTTTTCTTGATGTGTGAATTGCAGAAAATATTTTTCTTAAGAGATATGATGAATAATCAATGTGCAAATATTTTCTCTACTCATGCAACTGTTTATGGGGCACATAGTGTCAAGTTTGCATTTATTGAAAGAGAGAATATGTTTCTTCACGTGTTTCCTCAACTTTTTTTTTTTTGGGTTTGTGTGTTTTTTATTTATCCCCACCTCCTAAACTTTCCCCAAAACTGTTTTCCCCAAAACTTGTTTTATTTTTCCTATTATTATAGGGGAAGAAGCTTGTTTTTAACCTTTGTTGTTCATAGGGGGAGTTGTTGCTCTTCATAGGGGGAGTTCTCTCTATTTTCTATAGAGCTAAATTGTTTTATGTTCCCTTGGTTCTCTTTTTTCTCTCATGTTTATTGTCACTTTACTCTTTGTTTGAGTTGTATTTGTCAATACGTGACAAAAAGGGGGAGAAATAGATGAAATGTGAGAATCTTGTTTGAATCCTGTTTGTTTTGTTTAGGGGGAGAATATAAAAACTTTTTGATGTATCTAACTTAGGGGGAGATTTAGTTTACTTTTTTTTTTTATATTTTGTTTCATATTATTGTTTATATGTCTTTCTTTCCACACATGCGGTGATGTGTTTGTTGAGAGTTTCAGGAAAGACAGGTTCACTCTGATCAAGACCTTCTACCTCTTCTTGGCAACTTCTAAATTAAGAGTCTTAGATTGGGATTTGTGATGTAATTGGGCATTTTATTGTATTGGGTTGTTCTTGTATTTTAACATTTCATTTTGTATGAAAGTTTTGTCACGAATTGCCAAAGGGGGAGATTGTTAGGTTCTAAAAGCTTAGAACAATTGGCAAATCGTGAGCACACAAGAACATACAAGCTGCAGAAAGAAGATTTCAGAATCTGCCTGGTTTGATCGATCGAAAAACAGGCTCGACCGATCGAGAATCGTATCTGCAAAATTTTAAGTTGGCCCAAACAGCAGTTCTAGCCCATTAAGGATTAGGATTTCAGATCTACTTCTCCCACTATATAAAGGAAACCCTAAGCACATTTTTTATAAGGTTTTTTAGAGAGAGAAGAGTGTGCCTCTTTTATTTTTAGGGTTTTGTTCCTAAAACCTCTCTTATTACTTCTACTGGTGTTGTTCCTTGAAGAATTTGAAGATCCGGTATTGTTGAAGTTGCTGTCTTCTCTAGTCATCAAAGGTGCTGATGATCTAAACCTTCAAGGGTGGTCTTGGAGTCACAAACGGTAGTGTTTGTGTTCTGCAAAGATTAAAGAAAGAAGGAGTTCGTGGATCTTGGAGCTATCATGGGGTCGTGGTAGTAAGTTTCCTACACTTGGGTAGCAATAGGATGTTAGTGGTCTAAGTCGCTATTGTGTAAACTTCAATTCTTTCTAGTGGATTTGCTATTTTACCTTGAGGATAGCTAGGTTAAATCCTCCCCAGGTTTTTTACCGGTTTGGTTTTCCTGGGTCATCATATCGTTGTGTTATTTATTTTTCCGCTACTTTACATGATATGATTGTTATTGTTTTAACCTAGATCTGAATAATAAACCTAAGTATTCACTTGGTTAATTAATTAGGTTAAACAATCTAGTTTACAGGGGTTTAAACGAACTTACAGATATGTTGATATGTTTTAAGAGTTAAGACATATTAAACTGGACCGTTGTGAAATTTATCATTCTTCTAACAACTGTCAATTGAATAATAAATCTCACGACTTCTATTTGCATGAACTCTTAATCCTGAGAGAATAATGGACCTGATCATGAAGTGTAGGTTGCTTTGATATATCAGGAGTGAGATCTAAAGTCGCGATCAAAACCTCAGTATGTTGGGCAACCACATTTAGTGTTGATGGAACATGTATTCTCAAGATGGAATTCATAATCTCTTAACGAAGATATAAAATATTACCTTGAGATAATTTTAATGGGTTTGATTATTCAAGTGTTAGGCCTAACCACTTTAGTAAAAATATACTAAAGTATATATTTATAGAATTGGATTTCATAAATATATGATGAATAACTTAGAAGAATTAAACCGGGTACTCAAGGATTAAGATGTGATAATTTTAAAGTGACAGTCTATATTCATGACTTTGTATTACTACAAATATTTAATGAAGGGGTTGCATACATAATAAAGTCTTGGGATATAATTTATTAATAAGGCCTAGATTGCAATTATATTTATACAGTGGTATTAAATATAATTAATGGTAACTTTGGGCTTGTCAAGAGTTGGTAGAAAAGTTCAAGGCCCATTGGAGCTAGTGTCTTATTGGTCCCTTTTGGTCCTACTCCAAGCCACACACTATAGCCCAATTGGAAAGGCCCAATAGGTTGGCCCAATTAGATAATTAGTTGGTTATAAAGGGAGAAACATACATAATTTTTTATATGAGAAAAAAATACAACATTGTGAAGTGATGTGTATATGTGAGTGAAGCCACTCAATCATTTTCCTTTGAAAACTGATTGAGAGACCACATTTCTTAGGCGTAAAGTGGAATTGGAGTGAAGATTAAAAGTGTTCCCAAGTACTTCTAATCTTTTGTTTTGAATTTCACCGCACCAAGGTACGCAAACTCGTTCTTAAATTCTGAAATTTACATAGTGCATGTAATCAATCATGAGTGAAATAGATCCATTTTTGTTGCTTCGTTGTGTTTTGTATGAGATACAAAACCAAATTTTCCAACAAATATCACCCATTGAAAAACCATTAAAGAGTCAAACATTACACATATAAATAGAGAAAAAAGACAAACTTTACACACATAAACATGTACATGGAGAAAGATAGAGACCTTGTAGGTAGTGTAGATATCAACGGCTTGAACTGAAAATTTAAAGGGGCTGTACAAAGGTCTTAAATAGGTGGACAACCTAGGTGCTTTGGTTGGGATATTGAACAATATTACCACTACAGTGGGAAGAATCAGCAAAAAAACATCAAGGTATAAGACTAATCATATTCTAATAATTACGAAAATCCTTGTAGTAAACAAAACAAATATCATGTTGTATTGGCATGAAAAAAAAAAAAACAATAAATAATCCAAACGAAAATAGAGGATTTTCATAAAATAAACATAAAAAAAAATTTCCAAGCTATTTTTTTATTTATTTTGACTTCACTCAGACAATTGTAAAGCACATTAGGTGATGCTATGATAGGGTTGGCAAAAATCTTTTGTCTCAATGACTTTTATGTGAAGGTCTAGAATTTTGAAGAAAGGACACCATGTAATTCAGCTTGATCCAAAATCTACCAACTAAAAAGGGCAACTGATGATATAAACTATACAATATTTTTAAATAACAAATCACAACAAAGATGGGAACATAAAAATTCAATGCGTCCAATAATTTGAATTATCTAAACCCTCTACATCTAAACCCATCAATCTATGAATTCAATAATAATTCACCCATGATCCAATTCTACGCATCACGTACAAAAATAATAACAATAGCAAAGTAATGTAAATCCAGAACCAATAACCAAAAATTAAAGAAAGAATCTTCCCCCTCTAGAGGAAGAAGCCCAAGTTTGAAAACTCACTAAAGTGTTCGAGTTCTACCTCTATAAGAAACCATAGCCCCTAAAGTAAATACAATTAAATTTTTTTTGGAAAACCCTTTTTAAGGCTGGTGAACTAAAGGCCAATCATTCAGCCATAGCAACCCAAAACACCAAAAGTAAATAATAACATGGAAGGTAGGTTTTCAATTGAAAGAGAATCAGAATTCTTACCAGGGGTTCGGATTTTGCTCTTCAGAGAAGGATGGTTTCAGTTGTAGATTCTTTGAATTTGACGGTGGCAAGGAAACTATATATGTACATAAAAACGTTACACATACAAAACAAAGAAAGATTTGGCAGCATTACACACACAAAAAAAAGTTCTAAAAGATAAAGGTTTAGGATTTTGGTTTCAATTAGTCAAAATATAATCCAAGAACCAAGATAACATCAATTACATCCTAACCTCTTCGTTTTCTTGCAAAACACAGAGACCAAACCGTCAAAAAAAAAAAAAAAAACTCTTTTCATATCAAACCTCGCTTCAAGATTAGCCAAGTTTTCTCATCTATGTGAATTGTGGACCATTGCATTAATCAACCAAATTTCGGTCCACAATTTGCAAAATTTAGGCGAAAATTCATGGAAGATCATTGAATAAATGATAAAGGTTTAGGATTTTGGTTTCAATTAGTCAAAATATAATCCAAGAACCAAGATAAAATCAATTACATCCTAACCTCTTCGTTTTCTTGCAGAACACAGAGAGCAAACCGTCAAAAAAAAAAAAAACCCTTTTCATATCAAACATTGCTTCAAGATTAGCCAAGTTTGATCATCTATTTGAATTGTGGACCATTGCATTAATCAACTAAATTATCGGTTCACGATTTGCAAAATTTAGGCGAAAATTCATCGAAGATCATTGAATAAACGAAGAGTCATAACACATTGATAGATTTAACAGTAATAAACAATTAGGGTGAAAGATTTACAGAGAAAACAACAAAGATCGTAATGTACCTCAGCGGAGCAACCACGAACCTCGCAGAGAATGACCTTAAGGAAGCCATTGACGTATTCATCATCTTCTCTCTCTCTCGCTCGCCTTTTCTTTTTTCCTGATTGTGGAATAGTTAAGAGAATGAATCATATTAGGTAGGGATGGTAGGGTATTAAAATCGAAATAATAAAGAGGGAACGACTGAACTTGTCGAAGGAGAAGGAAAAGCTAAATAGGAAGGGAAGAGAGAGCATCTGAAATTTGAATGCATAAGGTTTGAGAAAGAGAGGAGTCGGGTTAAGCTAGATTTTGTTACTTGTCGAAGGAGAAGGAAAAGCAGAATAGGAAGGGAAGAGAGAGCATCAGAAATTTGAATGCGTAAGGTTTGAGAAAGAAAGGAGTCGGGTTAAGCTAGATTTTTTTTTTTTTTTTTTTTTGAGTGAAAAGATTTTTTAATTTTATTATTTAATTTTTAAATATTTTGCTGATGTGGAAAATTGTAGGAGCTTCAGAGGCTTCGGTTTTATATATATATATATATATATATATAGATATGCAGTGATGTTTGAACCTTTAGAGATGGTTGGAAGTCAATTTAATTATTCACTTATTGTTATGTTTTGCCCACATCAATAAATAAAATTTTAACAAATGAGAAAAAGTTTAAGGGTAATTTTGGGATTTGCAAATTATCGTGGAGCAGGAATCTAATTGAAATCATTAAAAATACTAGTCGATCACATCTCATATTTGAGGCATCAAATCATTACTTTAAAAACTAAATAAATAATTAAAGCCAAAATAGGCTTTTATATAACTGGTAACATTGAAGTAAAGTATTAGTTCCTGTATCAATGGGACATTGCATGAAACATAAAATAGGTGGGACAGAGAGACAGAATAGGTATGGAGAAAAAATAAACAATAGCGTATCTTTGAGTCATCTCCACCTTAAGCACGCTGTCAATTATCCACAATTATAACGTTGATGTTACAATCCATGTCTAGGAAGGGGGGGGGGGGGGGGGGGGGGGGGGGGGGAATATATATATATATATATATATAAGATATGGGAGAGAGAAAGAGGGCAACATAACGACGGCTATAGATTTTGAGTTTTATTTATTTATTTTAGTTTTAGTTTTAATTGTGTAGCTTTAGCGGAAGCTCTCTAATGTAGTAGTTGACAAGTTGTGCAGTGTGGTTTTTGGAATAAATGAACAGAACATGGAACCTTTTCTCTAGAACCACGACTATTGCTACTACAACTACTAGCTCTCTCTCTCTCTCTCTCTCTCAATAATAATAATAATTTTATCGCATATCCTAAGTACACATAATCATGAGAATGATATCCACTTGCTTGTGGTATAGGAATAGTAGTCCAATTAATGAAATGCAAACCGCGTACGTAAAGTAGATTGGAATCACATGTGCCTAATTCGAGTTCATTAAGAAGATTCTTCCACACACCTAAATAAATAAATAAATAAAAGGAGTTCAATTGAGGGGGAGGGAAGGGGAGCAATAGGAGGAAAGTAGAGTACAATTGACCAAAAATTAAGCTAACTTCCAGTAAACTCTACTTTACTCGCCGCTACTCTCCCTCTATCTCTCAATCCAATTAGACCTAAAAGTCAATACACACATCATGAACAATTATGGTAGATAATGTTATAGCAAATGACCTTCATTCATTTTGAAATGCGGGAAAGGAAAAGGACCAATGGAGGATAAGCTAAACATTTAGATTAATTTTTTCCCAAAATTGATGTAGAAAGTATGTAGCCACATTATATTGTATATGATCACTACAATGGTTAATGGCATTTATTCATGGTGTGAGCCTGGGCCCATTAAGCTCTAGGCCCTAGTCTTAAGGCGCGATGCACGATCACATACCCGTTGGGCCTTAAGTCTTGATCTGAACCCTCTGCCAGGCCCAATATGAGCCCAAATATCAAAGTAGGTCCTTCTCCTCTTGAACATCAGTAAAAGCTCGTGTCGATTAGCTGCGCATTGATCAGGAAATGCACGTGTCGAAGGCATCCCATGTTCTTGGCTGCCTGGTATTGCCTTGGGAAATATCACTGCAGAGCAGTCATTTGGAGGCTAGAACCAGTTCCAATGCCACTACCAATGTTCCCAACAGAGTATCTCCTTATCAAAAACAATGATACCAAACCCCGCACACACGAGTGACGTCTAGAAGTAATCATAACCCCTCCACCCATCTGAGGCTATAAATAGGAGAATAGAAGGAGAGGTGGGGGTTGGCAACCAGAGAGAGAAAAGAGATAGAAAAAGAAGAATAGTATCGGTAGGGAAGAGAGCTACCAGGAGAGGAGAAAGAGAGAAGTTCACAAAGCCAGGGGGAGTAATTGGGTCACTCAGCAAAGGACTACCCATAGTAGGAAAGTCTTAAGCCCACCATACAAATAAGTTGTGACAGAAGGCAATATCAACATCTCCAAGAACGCCATAGGTTGCTCTAAAGTTAGCCAAGGCTGCCTCAGACACAAGAAGGTGAGAGTATCCCATTCCTAGACTCTAGAGTGAAGAAAAAAATTGAAAGAACAGGAAAGACTAAAGAAAACATACTTTAGCCTCTAGGAAATGATGATCTGGAGTGGAGTACTTACACACAGGAGGAGTATGCTCAGCTAAGAGGAAGTTGAAGGAAAGAGGACGTGAAGAGTGAAATGAAAAAACTGAAGGAAATATTTATAAGGCAAGAATATTTAATGAGCAAGAAGGCAGGAAAGTCTTTCTGGCTTCTTCTCATAACCCTCTACATGCCTAGGCACCAATCACGAATCGTTAGTTATGGAAGCGGTGGGATGTGACAGCTTGGAAGGGCGCCCCTTTTGAGAAAGCATTGATGGCTGTCTTGTTTGTTTAGTAACCGGCAGATAGGATCCCTGAGAATTCACCAACACTAACCACGTTGTCCTTGATTCGTTCCTGGTAACCGGGCTAGAATAAAGGGGGGGACTATTGTATGTTGTGTATGTTGGGATAAGTGCCCTTAAATCCTATTGTATGATGCTATGTATGATATTATGTATGACATTATTTGAGAAATGATGTATGACTTAATATTGTGTTTTAATAAAGTTGTTTTATTCTTATCTAAAATAATGGTAACATGAATATTTGGATATTATCAAATAGTCCATGAGATGCATAGTATGTGATTTATGTAATTTAGTCACAAAAGATATAGATCACAAGTTCTTTGTAAACTCAGAATTTTGGTTCGTAGTCAGTGATGAAATTGGGCATATCATCTACGAAGACTATAACATATTAACTATAATGATTTTTCTTGATTATGGAAGTGGTGACTTCTAGTTGATATGTTGATATATTTTAAGAGTTAAGACATATTGAACTGGACCGCTGTGAGATTTATTATTCTCCTAACGACTGTCAATTGAATAATAAATCTAAATTCTTGTATTCACATGAACTCTTAATCGTGAGAGAATAATAATGGACCTGATCATGAAATGTAGGTTGCTTTGATATATCAGGAGTGAGATCTAAAGTAACGGTTAAAACCTCAGTATGTTGGGCAGCCACATTTAGTGTTGATAGAACATATATTTTCAAGATGGAATCCATAGTCTCTTAACGAAGATATAAAATATACCCTTGAAATAAGTTTAATGGGTTCAGTTATTCAGAGAATTAGGCCTAACCACTTTAGTAAGACTAAAGTATATATTTATAAAATTAGATTTCATAAATATATGATGAATAACTTAAAAGGATTAAACCGGGTACTCAAGGATTAAGATGTAGTAATTTACAAAGTGGCAGTCTGTATTCATGACTTTGTATTACTACGAATATTTTATGAAGGGGTTGCATGTATAATAAAGTCTTGGGATATAATTTATTAATGAAGCTTAGAGTGCAATTATATTTATATAGTGGTATTAAATATAATTAATAGTAACTTTGGACTTGTCAAGAATTGACAGAAAAGCCCAAGGCCCATTGGAGCTAGAGTCTTATCTGTTCCCTTTTGGTCCCACTCCAAGCCACACACTAAAACCCAATTGGAAAGGCCCAAAAGGTTAGCCCAATTAGATAATCAATTATGTGGAGAGAAACATACATAATTTCATATAGAATGAAATGGTTTGTATGTTCATAAGATATGATATAAGGAAGAAAGACACTCTTTCATATTCTCTCTAGAAACATAGAACTGATTGAGAGACCATACATCTTGGGCATCAAGTGGAATTGGAGTGAAGATTGAATGTGTTCTCAAGAACTTCTTCTCTTTGGTTTTGAATTTCACCGCATCAAGGTACACTCTCTTGTTCTTATATTCTGAAACTTACATAGTGCATGTTATCAATTGCGAATGAAGAATATCCGTTTATTTTCCGTTGCGTATGTTTTGTATATGATGCAAACATGTCATTTTCCATCAGTGTAAGCCCGGGCCCATTGAGCTCTAGGCCCTGGTCTTAAGGCGCGATGCACAATCACATACCTGTTAGGCCCTACATCTTGATCCGAACCTTTTGTCAGGCCCAATATGAGCCCAAATATCAAAGTAGGTCCCTCTCCTCTTGAACATCAGTCAAAGCTTGTGTCGATCAACTACACTTTGATTGGAAAATGCGCGTGCCAAGAGCATCCTATGTTCTCGGTTGCCCGGTATTGCCTTAGGGAATATCATTGCTGAGCAGTCTTTTAGAGGCTGGAATCAGTTCCAATGCCACTACCACTATTCCCAACAGAGTATCTTTTTATCAAAAACGATGATACCAAACCCCACCCACACGAATAAGGTCTAGAAGTAATCATAACCCTTCCACCCATCTGAGGCTATAAATAAGAGAACAGAAGGTGAAGTGGGGGTTGGCAACCGGAGAGAGAAAAGAGAAAGAAAAAGAAGAATAGTATCAGTAGGGAGGAGAGCTACCAAGAAAGGAGAAAGAGAGGAGTTCACAAAGCCAGGGGGGGTTATTAGGTCACTCGGCAAAGGACTACCCATAGTAGGAAACTCTTAAGCCCACCATACAAATAAGTTGTGAGCCCAAATACTAGCCCATCTTGTTACAGCTATTTTGGGTGTGCACGGCCTTAATTATCAATAGATTTTAAATTCAATAATTATTTGTTCTAAAAGCCCTTTTTCTTAACCAAAATAAATAAATAAATGTTATTCCACATCAGGTTTTTACCAATCTATATATATTTAAATGTTAAAGTGTAACATTTATTGTTGCTACACTATAGTTGAGCCACATTAGCTTCCACGTCATTATCCTATTTCTTTCTAATTTTTCTATAATTTTTTTTGAAGATTTACTCTTTTTTTTTTTTTTTATAATATTTACAATTTTCCCAACCTTTCTCGCTCCCTTACCGTTTCATCTCCCTACTACCCTTTACTTTAATATCACTCTTCATATTTCCCTTCATCTTCTCTTATTTTGTCTCTTTTTTTTCACACCCTTTTACTATACAATTCTCTCTCCCATACCTTTTCATCTCCCCACTACCCTCTACGTTTTTGTCTCTTCTTATTCACATCCTTTTACTATAAATTTGTCATTCTTTCTTCCATTATTTTCATAGTTTTCCTTCACAAAAAAAAAAGGTTATTTCGCTCTCTCTCTCTCTCTCTCTCTCTCTCTCTCTCTCTCTTAATTTTGTGCTTGATTTTTTTATTTTTCTTGCATCTTTGCTTTAGGTTTATAAATTTTTGTATTCTTTAGAAATCTACTTTTGGATGATGCAATTTAATTTTGTATTTTAAGTTGTTATTTGTTTTTGTTCTCTTTGATTGTTGATTTACTCTAATCGATTATTTAAAAAAAAAAATAATCCCAATACATTAATTTAGTACAATAACAACCTTCATATCCAATAATTGTTAACTATGTTTTAATTTTAATCCTCTATCATGAAAGAAATGTGGAAAATACTCGAATTGAAGGATGAAAAATCACTTGAAAAAAGATCACACAATTAGTAAGAAAATCAAGCAAATAATTTCCTTGGAATGTGAATCAGATAATTAGGTACTCAACATTTTTTTTTCAAAACCATTACAGCAATAATATATTTATTTTTCATTAAACTAAACAAAAAAGTTTTTCTTTTCTTTTATATTGTAGGAAACTATATTCACATGCCTTGCAACAAACATAAAATATTGAAATAAACTTTGGATGGTACTATATTGGATGTGCAAAGTGCAACAAAAAAGTTAAATTTGAAAATGAATTTTGGTGTAACCATTGCAAATGTAACTCTAATTTTCCAATTTCAAGGTAAAATTTAAATGATCAATTTTACAATCATACAATATATGTAAACATAAAAGTAAATATTTTTATAAAAAAAATAATCAAATTAGATATGTATACATGCAGGTATAGAATTCAACTCAATGTTGATGTTTGAATAGTGAGCTGTATTTATTTTGTTTGATAAGGAAGCTGAAAAATTACTTCAAACAACAACAAGAGAACTATATAAAAAGTGTGAAACTATAAGACCATACAATTAGCATATATGATCTTTCATTTACTTTGACAAGAATATGCTAAATTATATTCCACACTTTATTAGATGAATGCAAATTTCAACTTATTAAATGAAAATAGAAAAGCTCATTAGAAAAATATTTTTGTTTTAACTAAAACTTCACAACTATAACTGGAAGGAAGGAAGGGAATTTAGATACAGGAATTTATAGTGTCAAAAAAATCAAAAAAAGGTTTTTTTTTTTCCATTAATAACAAAACATTTTTGGAAAATTAAAACTTATACAAGTTATACTACCTACATTCTTAACTTCTACCTACTTTGATTATAAGGTACATGAATCAAGGGTATCCAATTAAACACTAGCACTGATAAACATAAACTATAAAATATAGAAAAATAATGAATCACATCAATACTAGCCAACAACTATGGCTACTGCTATTCCATGAAATTTACTCATTTACGCAGAAATAAAAACTTCATTATTTAACAATCAAAATATAATCTCAGTTCATTTTATTCAACATTTAAATTCAACTACATCCTCAAAATCTATTAAATTATATATATATATTCTCTCTAAAAAAATAATATTTAAGTTAGAGAGAGAGAGAGAGAGAGAGAGAGATTTATGGTAACAGTATATGTTTTTAATCATTTAAGGAAGTAGAATATATAGAATTCCTAAATAACTTAAAAGTTACAACCAAATCCCTAATAGAACCACACAATCAAAGCATAAACATACAACATCAATTATTTTTTAAATTATTGCTTGAAATTTAGATTGATGATGCTAAAATTCATCAGTAAGTCACACAGTTCTCACGTGCTCTAGACAAGACCTGCATAACAAAAAAGAAGAAGAAAATTATGTAGAAAGTACCAATGTGGTACCGACCAAATACCCTCTAAAGGTCAAGTTAGAGAACTTTCACAAATCTAGAGTGTCAAAGCTGGGGTAAATTATGCGTACCTTGATTTGTGAGGGTTTTGGGGTTTTTATAATAGCGTGGAGTTAACATCCGTTCCTTGGCAGAGAAGGCCTTTCCTTGTAGGGAAGATCCTCATTAATATGCGTGTCTGGCAAGATCCTTTCCTTATAGGAATTCCTTTGATTAGAGTTAACTGTGGGGTGCAAGATGTTTCCTAATATGCATATTCATGAAGGCCAAGCAAAGCCATGCTGGACCCATCACAAGATTCTTTCTCCTCGTCAGTTTCTTATCTTGTCTAGGTGTCCTGGTTGTCTTATACCGTCGGGTTGGAGGTGAAGTCATTAGCTTTAAGAATGATCTGTCGTCCTTACAATGGCTGACGGGCTCTTTGAGACCGACGGCTTTGCCTTATGTGAATGAGTTTAACACCTTTTTTGGAGTTATGCTTACCCCTTACTCCATGGCTCTGTCGGCTTTAGCTGACGGGTTATGGAGTTTATTTTGTAGCTTTTTTATTATTTTTATTTATTCAGAAGAAAAAGGGCGCTCATTAATAGGTCCTTGAGCAGCCATCATTAAATGCTAGGACACGTGGCACAAGTTGGTTGGCTTGGTTTCTAGACAAGAGCGTCGCTTCGTTTCTTATGTATTTTCATCCTATAAATAGTCCCCCCCCCCCTCTTCTCATTTTTCCTTATTTCATCTTTGCAAACCTTGAGCAAGAAAGAGCAGTCATTTCGTCATTTTTATTGTCATATACTCGCTGATCCCATCATCTTTTCAGAGTCGTCAACTAACCTTATAAGTCCTCTTCTCTCTTTCATTCTATTTCTATTTCTGTTTTTCTAGATGGTCGTTACTTTTGTAGAGAGTCCTGTTAACTAGGTTCTTAGAATACCTCCCTTGCTTGTAGGTGAATAGATGTTAGGAGATAGTGAAGCGACGTTGTCAATCCATGAAGGAGCGAGCTATGACGAAGTATTCTCATCAGGTCATGGGCCCAAAGAGCGCTTATCTTGATCATTAGAGAGGAGACCGTCTGCCCGTTCTCTTGCTGACGAGAAGGAAGAATTTGATGGAGAGGAGGTATAAGGAAGAGAGGGAGACGAGGATGAGTACGATGAAGGTGAAAGAGAGAATGAGGGGGAATTAGAGGGAGAAGATGACGAAGGTGATGGAAGCAACAAGGAAGCTTCCATGGAAGGAAGTCCAAGAAGCCCAGGGGATGGTCATACCCGTCCCTTTATCCTTCCCGCAATATGGACCGTTAAAAACTTTAAGCCGACGATGATGACCAAAATATTTAATAACTTAAGGGAACGTTAACAAATTCTCGACAACATTCCAATCCGTCTGCCTGGGAAGCATGAAAAATGCTACTTCGAGAAAATTGCAGATGTTGGCATGTATGACGCCATGTTCACGGTAGGATTAAGGCTACCTTTGACAGTGCTACACTATCAGTTGGCCACTTACATTGGTCTGTCCGTCAGGCAAATTGCCCCAACTACTTGGAGGATATTCATAGGGGCTGAAATCCTCTAAGGTCGTCTAAGTGGAGGGAACCATTAGCTTACCTTAGACTAGTTCTTTTGGTGCTACAAACCCCAGCACATCTCCTCGTCCAAAGGGATATACCATTTTGCAGTGAGGAAGAAGACACTTAGGCTAGTGTCTGACATGCCTAACTCTAACAAAAACTTAAAGGGTAGATATTTCTTCGTAAAAGGGACAGACTGGGTGTGCCGTTAGGAAGAGTGGGTGATGATGCCCCATGGTTTTGAAAATACTTAGGGTATTGTCAGGGATTCAGGTCTAACACCATCTGTATTTCACTTTTTCCTTCATTTATTTGCTTATGTTTAACGTCGTCTGCTTTTTCTCTTTTTTAGCTGGCGTTTGTCCACGCATAACCGACGAGTAAGAGGCTTTCATCCTTCGGGTACTCGAGATACCTTTTGATGAGAGGAGGTGCAAGGATTTAATTACCCTCAATAAACTGCACGCCTATTGCGGTAGTCTCGTACCGATGCCAGCAGCTCACAAGCTAAACGTGTATTCTCATCGACATAAGTTCGTATGCAACCATTTTTTTCTTCTCGTTGTTCTTATTGTCGTCTACTTATTTAACATCCGTTCCTTACCCTAGGCAGAAATGGAGATAGCGAGGCAAAGAGCCTTGGTGAAAGCAGCGGTTGCAGCACGCAAGAAGGAGGAGGGGGCATCTACATCAGCTCCCAAGGTCACAGGCAAGGAAACATCGAAATGGAAGAGTGACGGGAAGGATGACTGTCCACTGAAGAAAGGGCCGGGCATTCCTACCGTTGGAAAACAGCCAAAGCTGTCATCACCTCCCAAGCCCACTCATAGGGCTAGCAAAGTTCCAATGACGTCAGCTGGTCCCGTCGTCCAAGGAAAGGAGCGTCATCTTCTTACTCACAAGGAACATGCCGTCGAGATGATTGAGTTAATCATCAAGGAGACGGACTTGGATCCCTGTGTTGAGCAGCTGACAGAGGACCTAGGGTTGTCAGGTCTATTTAACCTAGCTAGGGTATGTTTTCCTTATACTTTGATCTATTTCGTATTTTCTCTTGCTGACGATTGTTTATGCTTCTAGGCGTGTGCATGAAGGCACTCCAGGAAAGGTGTGCCTTTGGGGAGGGAGAAGCGTCAAGAAATCCAAAATAAGGAGATGGATCAGTACAAGGAGGCCCTTCACACCCTTAACAAGGACTTGATGACCATTACAAAAAAGCTGAAGTAAGAATCCATCCTCTGAGATAAGGCACAAGAGTCCAAGGAGAAACTTGAGGCAGAGCTAACGGCCATTTGTGGGTAGGTTGAGATGGCGAGAGCTGACACTGTAATAGAGTTCAAGGCTTCCCATCCTTTCATTGATGTCTACGCAGCCTACTATGGTGTCGAATTTAAGGAATGCTTGAAGCAGGTCAAGATCGTCTACCCGAGCTTGGATTTATCTAAAGTCACCATGGATGACCCACTGCCAATGACCCCCGCACATGTCGACACCGTTAGTGAGGAGACTGATGACTCCACTAAGTCAGAGCGGGATCCAAAAGATGATGGTGTGGTTCTCGCTTAGCCCACTGTCGAAGGCCCCGTTGCTTGCCTAGATCTGTCCGCTCATGGTTCTCCTCTTGTCCTTTCTGCTCCTGATGCCCAGAACTTGGATGCCAAGGACGTCCCGAATTCTTTTGCTTAAAACGCCTAGAACCCAACTTCTCAGGGTGCCCCGAACATTTAGTTTTAATTTTTTTTCTTTCTTATATATCTACTCTTATTTCCAACCAGTAGTAAATGCCCTTGTTTTTGGGCTTTGTTGTAGACACTCTTTATTTATGGCGTCTATTTAATGTTTTACATCCATCACTTTTAGTTTTTACGTGTTGATCTTTATCTTGAGATGTGCGTATGCTTGTCCATCTTTTTGTCTATCAAAAGACTTAACTAAAAAACTCGAATACTTCTAGATCTAATAATAAACTCATCCATTTATGGACTTGTAATTTCAGGACATCCTTATGGGATGAACTCGTCCACTTTTTGGACTTAAAAATGAACTTGTCCACTTGTGGACTATAATTTCAAAGCATCCCTATGGGATGAGCTCGTCCACTTTTGGACTTAACAATGAACTCGTCCGCTTGTGGACTTAATAATAAACTCGTACACTTGTGGACTTGATAATTTCAAAACATCCCTATTGGATGAACCTGTCCACTTGCGGACTTAATAATAAACTCATCTATTTGTGGACTTGATAATTTCAAAACACCCTTACAGAATGAACTCGTCCACTTGTTGACTTAATAATAAACTCGTCCACTTGTGGACTTGATAATTTCAAAGCATCCTTAACTGTGAGCAAAATTCCCTAAAGGAGTCGCTGTCGAACTGCTTTCTGTTGTCGGAGACCAAGACCTTGGGGATCCTGTACCTACAAATGATATTCGTCCAGACGAAGCTTCATACCTTCTTTTCTGTGATGGTGGCTAGAGCTTCGACTTCTAGCCACTTAGCTATCACACCCCGAACCCAACTGTAAAGATAGGCGCATGACAACCGCCGCACGCTTATAAAGTAAGCACCCTACAAGTGTGCAAGGCCTTCTTAGCAACTAAAATTTATTCTCAAAAATTAAATTAAATAAATCCAAAATACCACAAAAATTTCTTTATGAATAAATCTCCAATAATTTAATAGGAACAAAATCCAAACCTCATGTACACAATGCCAATTGGCTAATAAACATAAAACTATTACAAGACCATCCAATCCCAAAATCTCTAAGCTTCTTTTCTTGCTTACAACACAACATCAAAAACTCCCAAAACTTGCCATTCTTCACAATCAGAAACTGGAGGGGAAAAAGGGGTGAGCTGACAACTCAATAAGTAACCAAAATCCTAATAAGTTCTATCAAGCAATAGATCTGTAAAAGAAAAGGTGTAATATGTGTTTTCAAAGTTATAATATACTAAGTTTTTTCAAAATAACTGAAGAAGTTTCATAGTCTTAAAATACTAAGTTGCACGTAGATCAAATACTTTAATCTTACAAATATATCATAGATGGTTTAGAAAATAGTCAGTTTTTCATAAATCAAAAACTATAACTTACAATAGGTTCCAGAAATACATAAGCAGTTTTAATGACTCAAAATAGTTCAAATACTCAAACATTTTCAAAATCACATATGTAGTTTTAAAGACTCAAAATAGTTCAAATATTCAAATGTAATTCATATTCTTAACAATCTTATGACTATGGTCATGCTATATCCCCGTGACTGGGCATTAGAGTACCAATGAATAATCCCCATTGGTTGGGTATCAGAGTACCAATAAATAACCCTCATTGGCTGGGTATCAGAGTACCAATAAATAAGCCCCATTGGTTTTGGTATCAGAATCAATTCATAGTCAAATTGTCATAATTATATATATAAAATCATAGTTTCTGACAAAAATATATCTTATTCAACTACAAATATATAATCATATATTCAATATTCAAATCTATTTGTGATATTTCCTTATTATTTACTTTAAATCAATATAGCTATAAAACAATTAAATAAAATAAATCTTATATTCAAAGCTTATATGTATCTGTGAAAATTCTTTATTCTTTACTTTGAATCAGTATAGCTAAAAATAATTAGATAAAATATATCATATATTTAGTAACCAGATATATTTGTGATAATTCTTTACTTGAAATTAGTAATACAATAGAAATAAAATTGTAACAATTGTAAACAGTTTTCAGTAGTTAAAATATGCAAAATAAAACCAATTAGGATAAGGTTACTTACCTCCAAAAGCTATTCCAAAAGAAACTTTTCCTTAACAATTCCTCTAAAATCTTTAGATATCACCTAGAACAATTTTCAAATATTCTTACTCAATAATCAAATAATTTAAGGACTTATAATAGTACCCGGCTAGATAGAGAGACTACTAAAAATATCCAATAACTATCTACTGTTATCTCACACCAAAATTTCTCCATATCACAATATTTTTCTTTATATGTATATATTTATTTTATTTTTTCAGGTATTACATTAGCAGAGTAGTCTATGTCGACTATTAGGAACTTCAGCTATCTTATTGCTATTGGGAAAGGGCCCATGACGTCCAATCCCCATTAAGCGAAAGGCCATTGGGCCATTATCGTGATGAGCTATTCTGTCGACTGTCTAATGACGTTCCTGAACTTTTGACACTTGTCGTAGGCTTTAACATAAGCTTGGGCATCCTTCTACATAGTAAGCTTGTAGTATCCAACTCGAATTAGCTTATGCACCAAAGATTGTGACCCTAAGTGGTTCCTGCAGATCCCTTCATGGACTTCTCTCATGACATAGTCTGCTTCTTCAGGGCTTAAGCACCTTAGGTACGGGCGAGAGAAGCCTCTCTTGTATAAGACATCCTTTATCAAAACAAATCGTGCTGCTTGGACCCTCAGTTTCCTCACAGCTTCCTTTCCATCTAGTAATGTGTCGTCTTTCAAGTAGAAGACTAACAGTGTGGTCCAGTTGCTTTCAGAACCTATCTCCTGCATGTCGATATCATCTACTAAGTGTTCCGCTGATGCGGCTTTGGCAAGATGGTCAGCTTGCTCGTTCTCTTCCATTGGGATTTGAACAAACTTGGCCTGTAAGTCATCCACCCTTTTCCTCTCTTACTCTAGGTACTTCTTCATCCTTTCACCCTTGCATTCGTAATCACCATTCATTTGGTTTGTGACAGCCAAGGAGTCACAATAGATAACTACACTTGTGGCCCTTGCTGCTTTGGCGAGATCCAATCTTGCCACTAGTGCTTCATACTTCGCTTTGTTGTTTGTTGTAGAGAAGTCGAGACAAACCATGCATTCGACCTCGTCCCCTTCTAGGGAATGGAGTACCACACCAGCTCCGCTAGCTTGCTTGTTAGACGACCCATCCATGTGGATGTTCCACTGAGGATGTTCTTCTGTCCCTGCCCCCTAGCCTCCCATATTGGTGAACTTTGCAATGAAGTCAGCACCTACTTGTCCTTTTTCGGTAGTACATGGGTGGTATTATACGTAAAATTTGCTTAATTCTATTGCCCATAGTGCCATCTGTCCGACAGCTTTAGGATTACTCATTGCTCGCTGTGAAGGCTTGTCAATTAGGATGATCACAGCGTGGGCAAAGGTGAGCATCTCCATTGGTAGGTACCTTTCCTCTGCACCATGAACTGCTCGGCTAGTGTAGTATACGGGCTTTTGCACTTTGTCCTCTTCTCTTACTAAGGCCGCGCTGATGGTAGCTGGGAGTATGGCCAAGTAAATGAATAGTTCCTCCCTTGTTCTAGAGGGACTTAGCAACAGTGGGGAAGAGAGGTAGGCCTTCAGATCTTCAAATTCTTGTTGACACTTAGCTGTCCACTCGAAAGACTTTTTCAGCTTGCGAAAGAAAGGTAGACACTTGTCTGTTGCCCTCGATACAAATCTGTTTAGTACGGCTATTTTACTGTTAAGGCTTTGTACTTCTTTCATGTTCCTTGGTAGTTCCATCTCCATTATTGCCCAGATCTTGTCCAGGTTGAGTTCGATACCTCTCTGAGATACCATGAATCCGAGGAACTTTCCAGCCGTCACCTCAAACGTACACTTGCTCGGGTTGAGTTTCATGTTGTAAGAGCATAAGGTGTCGAAGGTTTCCTTGAGATCGTCCTAATGGTCATCTTCCCTTCGGCTTTTTACTAGCATGTCGTTAATGTAGACTTGGACATTTCTTCTGATCTAATATACAAACATCTTATTCATGAGCCTTTGATATGTTGTGCCCGCATTCTTGAGGCTGAACGGCAATACTTTGTAGCAGAAAAGGCCTTGGTTAGTGACGAATGAAGTCTTTTCCTGATCAACTTCATCCAGTTTTATCTGGTTGTAGCTAGAAAAAGCACCCATAAAGCTCAGCAGCTGGTGTCCGGCTATAGAGTCTACTAAGACGTCAACCTGTGGGAGAGGGTGGCTATCCTTAAGGCATGCCTTGTTTAGGTCCGTAAAGTCTACGTACATCCTCAACTTCCCGTTGGCTTTCTTGGCTATCACCACATTGGACAGCCAGTCTAGGTAGTAAAATTCTCTAATGAGGTCTGCATCTTGCAAGTTGTGGACTTCTTCCACTATGGCTTGATCTCGCTCTTGGGCGAATACTCACTTCTTCTGCCAGATGGGTGAAAAAGTGGGTGACACATTCAACCTGTGCACCATGACTAAAGGCTCGATCCCGGGCATGTCTTTGTGACTCCAAGCAAAGACATCCTGGTTTTCTCTTAGGAATGACATGAGCTCTTGATAGATTGGCAGACTAGTGAGGGTACCGATCCTAGTCGTTCGCTCAGGCCTAGAGTTATCAAGAATTATCTCCTCCAATCCTTCAACTAGCTTCTCGATCGCCTTCTGTTCTTCGATGTTCATGGTCTACAAGTGGTCATCCATCTCTAGAATTGCTATGTTGCACTCTCGTGCTACTACGTGGTCCCCACATACCTCTCCTTCTCCATACTTAGTGGGGAATTTGATCATCAGATGGTCGGTCGAAGTCACGACCTTCCGCGAGTTGAGAGTAAGCCAACCCAAGATGGCATTGTACGTAAATGAGCAGTTGACCACAAGGAATGTAACATTCTTAGTGATCTGTTGAGGGTAATCTCCAACCGTTACGGGCAACGTAACTGCTCCAAGGGGGTAAACTCTTGTTCCTCCAAACCCAACGAGCGGGGCGTTAATCAGAACCAACCGTTCTCTCTCAATTCTCATCTGTTGGAACTGCGGATAGTAGAGGATGTTTGTAGAGTCCCCATTGTCAACTAAGACTCGATGAGTGTTGTAGTCCCTTACCCGTATGCTAACAATAAATGCATCGTCATGCGGGTGGTGGAGACGTCGAGTATCTTCCTCTAAGAACCTGATGATAAGGTTGTCAACCCACACCATCTTTAGGACAAAGCCCGTCAGCTGGACATTCTGAACCATCCTTAGGTAAGTTTTACGGGGCCTTTTTAGATGAGCCAGAAGTTGTAGTTCCTCCCAAAATCATTCTTATGTCTCCGAAGGGCGCCTTAGGACGCTCGTTCTCCCTTCGGGCGTCCTGTTCCTACAGCGTATCCATTCTTTCCTTGCTGACGAACCTCTGTAACTTTCCCTGCCAAATAAGAGCTTCTATTTGTTGCATCAAGTAATAGCAGTCGGATGTATCATGACCGTGGTCACGGTGGAAATAACAGTACTTATCTCTGGACCTCTTACTGGGATCTTTATTTAGCTTACTAGGGAACAGCAAGGCTTCTTCATCTTTGATCTGCATTAAGACTTGATCGATTGGGGCATTAAGAGAGATGAAGTTTGCGAACCTTTTAGTGGGGGGTTTGGAACAGCTGTCATCTCATCGGTCTCTGGTCCTAGCCATCTTTCATCCCTTATCGTGCCACACATCTTCTTATCTTTCTCTCTTTTTAGGCTTCTTTTCTTGGGCCAGCAACGCGTCTTCTGCATTCATGTACTTAGTCGCCCTGTAGAGTACGTCCGACATAGTGTTTGGGTCATTTTTGTATAGAAAAAACAGTAACTTACCTTTTGGTAATCCGTTGGTGAATGCAGCTACGAGTATCTTGTTGTTAGCTTCATCAATTGAGAGGGCCTCCTTGTTAAAGTGAGTTATGTATGACCTCAGCGTCTCATCCTCCCGTTGTTTAATGCTCATCAGGCATGCAGTGGACTTCTTGTACCTGTGTCCCCCGATAAAGTGTGAAGTGAATTATGTGCTTAACTCTTTGAAGGTTCTGATGGAGTTTGGTGTTAGCCTGCTAAACCATACCCTTGTAGGACCCTTCAGCGTAGTTGGAAAGGCTCAGCATATGATCTCGTTTGCCACACCTTGCAAGTGCAGCAAGGTTTTGAAAGGCTCTAGATGATCTAAGGGATCCTTAGATCCGTTGTAAGCCCCTACTTGCGGCATGCGAAACTTCGGCGGGAAGGGAAAGGAAGTGATAGATACCGTGAAGGGTGAATCCGTTCGAAGGACCAGCTCATCGAGGTCACTAGATACCCGTCCTCTGAAGGCGTTCATCATGAAGTCCATTCGTTCCTTCATCAGCTACATCTCCGTGACCATGTATGATGGCATAAATGTCCTGTCGCTCTGGTCTGCTTAGGGTGTTGCTACCTCTTGGTTCCTTCTCTCAGCGTTGGTACCTTCTAGCCCCTACATTCTTTTGGCGCAATTGCTCCTCTAGATCATGGTTTTGCTTGGTGAGGCATTCCACGATAGCGACGAGAGTTTGAACTTGCCTCTTGAGGGTGGTGGTACATTGTTCATCTCCTTGAGCGTTGTTGGTGGATGCTATCGAGCAAGTAAGTACCATGCAACTCTTCGTCTGGGAAGCAATAGTATGGCTTACAAACGTAATTCCCCACGGATTGCACCAACTGATGATACTAAAATTCGTCAGTAAGTCGCACAGTTCTCACGTGCTCTGGACAAGACCTACACAACAAAAAAGAAGAAGAAAACCCTGCAAAGAGTACCGGTATGGTACTAGCCAAATACCCTTCAAAGGTCAAATTAGAGAACTTTCACAACTTTAGAGTGCCTGAGTTGGGGTAAATTATTTGTATCTTGATTCATGAGGGTTTTGGGGTTTTTATAATAGCGTGGAGTTGACATCCGTTCCTTGGCGGAGAAGACCTTTCCTTGTAGGGAAGATCCTTATTAATACGCGTGTCTGGCGGGATCCTTTCCTTATAGGAATTCCTTTGATTAGGGTTAACCATGTGCTGCAAGATGTTTCCTAATATACATATTTGTGAAGGCTAAGCAAAGCCCTGCTGGACCCGCCACAAGATCCTTTCTCCTCGTTAGCTTCCTGCCATTGGCTTCTTATCTTATCTAGGCATCCTAGTTGTCTTATACTGTTGGGTTGGAGGTGAAGTCATCAGCTTTAAGAATGATTCGTCATCCTTACAATGGCTGGCGGGCTCTTTGAGACCGACGGCTTCGCCTTATGTGAGTGAGTTTAACACCTTTTTTGGAGTTATGCTTATCATACACAATTATTGGGAGCACTTAAATTCAAATATATATTAGAAAAAAATCCACATAAAGTAGCTACCAAGGATATGTCATTCGGTAATAATAAAAATTACATAAAAAATAAATTTACCCAATATAAAAATCTTATTTTCCAACATTTCGTTTCACCTTTTACTGTGTAAAGGGAAAACAACTGATGTGGATATTAAAAACTTTTCAGCTACTTCAAAATTGGAAATAATTAATTTATATAGGAGTTTTGATAGTTTAGATATACTGTGTTCTGATTTTTTATTTTATTTTTTATTTAAGGAAAGTGGCAATTGAATAGGTAAGAAAAAGTAATTCAGTTAAATAAAGAGAGGAAGAGTCAAAGAACTGGATATTAATGTTTCAATTGTTTCAAAATTATTAATAATTTAATTACAAGAGACTTTTGATAGTTTCTATATATTGTCTTCTGATTTTTTAAGGAAAGTGGCAATGGAACAGGTATTGTAGCTTGAAAGACTATTTAGCTTGAGCTTTATTGAAGAGAACATTTGACGTCAGCTATAATGAAAAATATGTTAAATACTATAAGACTTGGGCTTTATAGTGGAGGGTATATGAAAAGCTTTTATTCACTTAATCAACAATGAAAAATTATTTCCAATAAATAAAGTAATCACTAATCCATAAAACACACACAACACTATAAATTACAAGAATAATGCTACAGTCATAAACTATTTTACAACATTTTTACAAACTATTAATGTAGTCAACTTCTTATTGGTTTTCACCAAGGCCCACTATTAACATTGTTTTTTCATTTACCAATGACCATTTACCACATTAGCAGTTTGTAAATTTTTTTTTAAAAACATTTGTATCTCTAGCATTACTCAAATTACAATCCTAAAAAACTTAAAAATTACAAACTAAAAACATCATACAACTACACAATCACAAAATGAGCATACAATATGATCACAAATATTTTGTACAAGATCAAACTATAAGGGGAAAAGAAACCCTTCTTCAAGCCAACATAGAAGGGGAAAAAATGCAAAATATGGATTAGCAATTGCGCTGTCATGTGAATCAAATGACGAGAGAATACAACTACTATTATCAATTCTAAATCAACCAGATGGAAAACAAATGCACCAAAACTATCAACAAATCCTTTGACATACAACTTTATGAACAAACACACTTTGCATCCCAAAAAATCAACAATGTAAAAATTTTGGAGTAGATCATTAGATTGTAAATGTCCTTACCCTTATAGAAACAAGGAATTACATGTAACATGCAAAATGTGTTCAATTGACTTGAAAATGTATAAATTAGTCAATTGAGTATGGTAGAATTAATATTTCAAAAAACAACAAATCAATTTTACTATAAATTATCCTCATTTTGTTCCAAATAGTAATTTGTAATAAAAAAAAAATATAGTTCCGTAAGCAAAAACTTCTGTTAGCATGAATCCTATTACATATTGGTAATACATATATAACACAGCTTGAGTCATAATAACGCGGCAAATATTAATAATAATAAGACTACTCTAAAAAAAATTATCACGTGTAACGCGTGGGGCCACAACTAGTAAATTATTAAGAACAAAACCACTCCAACGTGCTCTCATGCCATAAACCTTAAGATGTTGTCAGAGTCTAGAAGAAGACATCAAATCCACCGTTTGCATTGTGATCTAGTTGGTATTAATTGATTGGTTTTTCCTAAGTCGTCACCAGAGCCTCCTTAAGCTACAATTAAGGGTGTTTGGAGTTCAGTGTGATGAGGTTTTGGGCCATTTTTAACACCGCACTTTACGGTGCTATTTTTCCAAAATCATAATTGTACTGCACCTCATTGCTGCGGTAACATGTGCAGTGCGGTGCGATTTAGAGTTTAGCCAAAACCATAACCGCACCACACCTCAATTTTTCAGTCATATGTGCAGTATGGTGTAAAAGATGTGGTTTGATGTTGGTATATTTTTCAAATTTTGGGCTTTTCCTGCCCAACCCAAAACTAATTTTTTCCCTTTATGTTGGGCAAAGTTTTAAATTATTGAGCTAGTTTTTCTTTATTTGGAGCTGCCTTTCCTCATCAACACATGCTAGGCTTATTAAACTTTTGGTTTTTGAAAACTAGGGTTATTAAACTATCAATAATATATTCAATATTAAAAAAATAAATATATTAACATATAGATAGGGTGCGGTGTGGTTTGTGCAAATTTCTTATTATAAAACTGCAAATTGCATTACACCATGTGGTGTAGTGCGATGCAGCTTGTACATTTATGCCATTTTGCGGGTGATTTTGCTGCGGTTTTTACAGTTTGTGCGGTTTGGTGAACACCCCTAGCTACAATCATAACCTTAAGATTAAATTAGTAATATGTGAAATGAAACCCCTTACATGTGTTGGTTCTATATTTGTTCATGGTTTCAAATTTAGCTTCTCACACTGATTGAATCCTTTGGCTCTTGCTTGCTCCTTTTTCTTTTCCTTTTGATTTTTATCATGTATAGACTAATTCTTGCTCCAGCATATGAAATTGAAACCTAACAATAGCAATTAGGGGTGTCCACAGATTAGGTTTGATTGGATACCCAATAAACTCGCATTTGACCAAATTGTTTCAGAGTTTGACAAACACTCATTCGTTGTCAATTGACGGAATACAAGTGGTCAACTAATAAGAAAACCTATTTGGGGTGATCAGATAGGTCAAATTCATTATCTCCTTGAATGATAGTGGCTTGTGGTAGAATTGTTCATATCTTCATTAGATCATAATGAGATCTTACAAGACTTAATGGAGATCTCATCAGATTGGTGAAGATCTTGCTAGATCCAATGAAGATTTCGCATGATTTGGTGGAGATCTCGTCAGATCTAGTAGAATTCTGCCACTTTTGATGATATTGTTCACAAATCTGGTGATATCATCCACATATTTGGTGAGAATTTGAACAGGGAAGAGCAACAGAGTAGATGAGGACTATGGAAGATAGCTATGAATGACTTGTGATAGTTGCATAAGAAGAATAAGATGAAATTGATTCTTTGGATGGATAACCTGCCACTCGAACTGATAATATTGGTTCTTGAAAATCAACACCCATCGTCGACTGAACCATCACTTGGATCGAAAAAATTTCGAGTCTAGTGGCTTCGAGTCAAGCAAGTTTTTTGAGTCCAATCAAATGTTGGATAGCCCTAACAGAAACAAAGAAATCTCAATTTGCCCAAAATTGAGAACTTTAATAATAAAAAATCAAGACCAAAATACAACAAAAATCCATACCAAATTAAGAGAATAACATGAAGAAACTATGTGTAACACCCGTCTCACTTAAATTTAATTTAACTGCTTCTAGAGTGGATTTGATGAATTGCTTAATTTATTTTGGAGGAGATATTATTTTATATTATGATTTCTACAAAATAATAATAATAATAATAATAATAATAATAATAATAATAATAATAATAATAATAATGGGTAACGTGAATAGTTATTTTTGTGGGTTATTCAAATTTAACCTTTAGTCTCCTTATCAGTTAAGGAAAAGGATAAGAGACTAAAACCTACTTGGGCTAGGAGTTTAATTGTTATTGGAATTCTTTAGGGTTTTAGCCTATTTAAACAACCTTAATATGTGTTTTACTGGGAATGAAAGTCTTGGAAGCTTATTTTAGATTTTAGTGGGTTTAAATTTTCGGCCTAAGTGAAACAGTTTTAACGTGCTAGTAGGTTAGGGCTTCTTGCGGAAAGACAGAGAGAGAAACGGTGAGATTACAAAAAAAAAAAATTGCTGCATCCATGTTCAGGTATGCCTTTCTCACAATGATCTATGGGATAATCTCTAAAGCTAGGGTAGTATTTTTATTCTTGCATGAACGTTTCCATGCAAACTCTTGATTTAAGCCTTTTGATGATTTTGTTGTTGGGTTTTACGCAAGATTTGGTAGAGGTGCTAGCTTCATTGCATTTGTAATCTACATAATGGTTTCAAGCTTCTAGAATTTTGTCAATGAAAGATACGGGTTACTAGGTCCTAGGGGTAGAAATAACTTTGTAAACTTATGGCATCCTTCCTATGTCTTACGGGAAGAAACCTTATTGGATGCCATATATATATATATATATATGTAAATTCGGGATAATATGATCTATAAGCATAAAAATTGATTGGAACCCAACTCATACTGGGAGAATTTAATAATATAGAGATCTGCATATTTGGCTCATTATAGTTGTTTACTAAGTATTGATTTTTGGAGTACTTGATAAAGCAATTTGTGTACTAGGTTAGCTGTAGTTTCAGAATAAAATGTAAGATACGAATTTTAAGAGTGAAATTTATAATTTTTGTCATTGCTGTCTTAGTGTATCCATTCTTATTGAGTTGTCTTATCCTTATATAGGTTTTAGTTGACAGTGATTCAGACAATTGAGTTGAAGCTTGGTTTAATAACTAAAGGTAAGTAGACTTCAGCACATGACGTCTCTCAGGACGTATATATATAAATATATAAATATATATATTTGTGGTAAAAATATATTTTTATATATATATATATATATATAATTGCAAAAGTGAAGTTCCAAAAAACTTATACCATTGTTAGTGCTTTGCACATACTCGAATTTTATTATTCATTGTATATTGTTATGAAACTGTATATGTCAAGAATGTGTCAAACGGTCAACTAGACAGTCTGCAACCTTTGCCAACACAGGGTTAAGTGTTGGTCTTCGGCCGAAGTAGTGTTAGTGTGGTGTGGTGCAGTGTTATTGTTGCTCTTTGGAGCTAGTGCCTCTTTGAGGTTAGTGTTATTGTTCCCATGGGAATCACCCACCGAGTGTTTAGCAGCTTTTGTCTGTGTTTGACTAATATTTTCCATATTGAACTACTGTTTTATTGCTACTGATCTTTGTAAGTGGAAAATTGTTTATTTTCATAATAAATTGTTTCTACTTATTTAGTGTATATTGGCATATTAAGTGCTTATTATTTTATTTAATGATTACAGCATTATAGTGAAATGTTTTATTTTAACAGTTTTATAGAATATATTATATTACTATTTAAACTATTTGTACATGTTTCGTGAAGACTATATATTGTCAATGATACTAATGTTTTGTTTTGAAAGACATCCTCATGTTATGTAGTCTCTTATTGAGCCTCTAGCTCACCTCCTTTTTCCACCCCTTTCAGATTTGAGCAATGGAATGTCTTTTGATGGTAGATCAATGGAGCCTTAGATTGACGACTTCTTTTGGAGCTATGTTAGTTGGTGAACTATTTTAGTGTAATTTCTTAGGGACAATGAGTTTGCCATTTGTGGAACTATTTTGAGATTGTATTTGGAGATTTTATTGGGAAGGATTTCGTATTTTTATAGATTTTATAGAAAAGTTGATGCTGGATAGAAGTTATTTGTGGATAATTAATTACGCTCTGTTCCATTATATTATTGTTGATTATTTCTAAGACAGGTTATGCATCTAAATCTTTGGTATGGATTTGGGGTGTTACACTATGTGGTAATATGAAGATTAGACCGAAAATTTAAAGAAAATTTAGGACTCTAATCTTCTTCATTTGTTCAAGCTTAAGGTTGCAATGGCGGCTTAAAAACAAAACAAATAAATTAATGCCAAAGGTTGAGGATTCAACCTACACCACCACACAAATAGTAGCTCTGGTGGCTTCTCAGCTTAGTGACGTCTCCTTCATCTTTTTTCAAACTCTGGTGGTGTCTTCGGGTGTACGAGAATGAGAGTGTGTTTCAGTGGCTTGGATTTTAATATTTATAAAATAACATTTTAATGAGGGTTTGATTTAGTGTTTTAGTCCCTAATTTTTATTTTCAAAAATCTAACATGGCATAATACTATTGGAGAGTATAAGCAAGCGCTTTTGCACCAGGTCTTTATTGAATTTACATTGTGTTTAACAAAATGAAGGAGGCAGAGAAAATTGGTGGACAAAAATTTTGTAGCACAACATTTACTACAAGTCAGAAGTGGCAAATTGTGACTAAAGAAATAAAGAGTATGTTCATGTAAAAATGATAAGCAATTAGTCACAAACTGCTACATTAGAGTTGTGACAAAATTTATAGTTCTATAAGAACTTGAAAATGAAAGGAGAGAAGAATGAATGGAAAGAGAAAAGAGAGTACTTTTTGTCAGTTCGTTTAGACCCCTGTAAACTTAGATTGTTTAACCTAATTAATTAACCAAGTGAATACTTAGGTTTATTATTCAGATCCAGGTTAAAACAAAACAATCATATCAAGTAAAGCAGCGGAAAAATAAATAACACAACGATATGATGACCCAGGAAAACCAAACCGGTAAAAAACTTGGGGAGGATTTAACCTAGCTATCCTCAAGGTAAAATAGCAAATCCACTAGAAAGAATTGAAGTTTACACAATAGCGACTTAGACCACTAACATCCTATTGCTACCTAAGTGTAGGAAACTTACTACCACGACCACGTGACAGCTCCGAGATCTACGGACTTCTTCTTTCTTTGACCTTTGCAAAACACAAACACCACCGTTTGTGACTTTGAGATCCCACTCAAAGGTTTAGCAACACAAACTCTCCTATTTGTGACTCCAAGACCACCCTTGAAGGTTTAGATCATCAGCACCTTTGATGACTAGAGAAGGCAGCAACTTCAGCAATACCGGATCTTGAGATTTTTCAAGGAACAACACCGGTAGAAGTAATAAGAGAGGTTTTAGGAACAAAACCCTAAATACAAAAGAGGCACACTCTTCTCTCTCTAAAAAACCTTATAAAAAACGTGCTTAGGGTTTCCTTTATATAGTGGGAGAAGTAGATCTGAAACCCTAATCCTTAATGGGCTAGAACTGCTGTTTGGGCCAACTTAAAATTCTGCAGATACGACTTTCGATCGGTCGAGCTTGTTTTTCGATCGATCGAACTAGGCAGATTCTGAAATCTTCTTTCTGCAGCTTACATGTTCTTGTGTGCTCACGATTTGCCAATTGTTCTAAGCTCTTAGAACTTAACACTTTTTTTTTTCATAGTGTTTGGCTTGAAAAGAGAGTACATACAATTTATTTTGAACCGAAAATCATTCAAAACTAAACTGTGTATTTTGTGTAATAGATACTGCCCTTTCCCCTTCTTCTCCCTTCGTCCCTTTCCATTCCTTCAAATCAAATTTAGTATTAATCTCTTAACAATAATGGCACAAATTGTTTTATTTTAAATTTCAATTTAATATTTCTGATTTATTATTTTGTTTTGGAATGGAGCATACTATTCGAGAGGTACAACTTTGACGTGTTGCCACTACGGCCAAAAATCAACTCTTACGAATCAAATTGTCAAACATATATCGACGAATTACCAAAGTCTAATGATGGATAACATTATAGCTAGTGACCAGCTGACCATCTTATACAAGCCAAATACATCATATATCTTTTATACTTTACATAGCAAAACTAGAGGCATTAAGCATGCACGGGTTTTTTGTTTTTTGTTTTTTTGTTTTTTTTTTTTTTGAGTGTGAACCTCTGAAATTTTATTAATGTAAATCAACTAAATAAATGTGGCGAGAAATCTTTTATCCACACTTGAAAATCTGATATGTGTTTACCATATTTAGCCAGACTATGAGCTACAAAATTGTCATTTCTCTTGGTGTAAGAATAAAGCAACTTATCAAAGTTTTGAGAAAGCACCTTTACATCCTCTATCAACAGACCCAGCGAAGCTAAGGAGTGCACCTCTGATTTCAAAGCATTAATCAACACAAGTGAATTGGTTAATTTGTTATTGAATGTAGCGATGAAAAATAATTGTGATAATTCCTCTTTTAGTGGATACCTGGCTGTTCTAATTATAGGTCACCTTTGTGTGCTTATATCTTCTTTAGCAAATAAACTTCTTTGACAAACATGAGAGCAGCTCTTGACTAGCTTACTCTTTGAGGAACACAGGATTATTTATTTATTTATTATTAATTTTTTTTTTTTTTTTTGAGAACTTGAACAACACGGGTTTGGTGGTAAACTAAGAGGAATATGTTTGGTAAGAAAAACACCCTTTTGTGCCACAACTTTATCACAATTATAATGTGATAAATTGTGACTAGTTGAGAAAAAGTTGTAGGTCCATGTAAAAGTAACAAGAAACCAATCAGTCTGTCACATAGTATAGTTATGAAAAAATATATGGTCCTAAAATTTCTCGCTTGGCAAACTAGCCTCCCAACAGACAAATTATGCTTTCTAAAAAGGGTAGTATTTGTTACACACATTTTTCTGAATTGGAATCTAAGACACGATTTTAAAACTGAAATCGTGTCTTCAACTCAACTTACAATTTAAGTTCAAAAAATGTGTGTTATAGGGTATGTGTAACTAATTTTATCCTTAAAAAAAAAAAAAATAAAAAAAAAAATGTTTTCATGCATAATGAAATGGGTAGGCTTGGTCCCACTACAATTTACTTTGAATTCCCCCCACCCTCTTCAAAATTCTTATAATGTGAATATGTTTTGGCCGAGAAGTTTGTTCATCTTTCCGGCGAACCTGACCTCAATGAGTCTATAGCCTTCAAGTGGGGGGAGCATAGGACAGTATAAGTGCTAAGGATATTTTAGAATGTGCTGTCGAGCATCAGTACTAGCGAATCTATCAGTTTCCTTACTCCCCCTTTTCCATACCATAAATAATGTCATCATGGCCTTCCATTGAAACACACTCACAAGCCTACACACATCAAACACAACCACTCACTTTTCTCTCTGAAATCAAGGCACAAATAGAGAAGAACAAGAAGATGGTGAAGTTCTCTAAGCAGTTTGAGGGTCAGCTTGTGCCTGAATGGAAAGAAGCTTTTGTTGATTACTGGCAACTCAAGAAAGACCTCAAAAAAATCCATCTCCTTAACACCACTACTGACAACAGCATCAATACACCCACCAAGAAACAAACTAACTCACCCAATACCCTCTTCTCCAACTTTAGGAAAAGGTTCTTTTTATTTGGCCATCAACATAATGAACATGGAGCCATTCAAGTATATATATCACTTTCTTTTCTTGAACAATATATACTCTGTTTTTTTGACTAATATGTGTATGGACTAATGTGGTCTACCAACTGTCAGGTTCATAAGAAACTTGCATCGTCAGCTAGTAAGGGGGATATGTATGAGACTGAACTGCTTGAGCAGTTTGCGGATACTGATGCAACCAAAGAATTTTTTGCATGTTTGGACCACCAACTTAACAAAGTGAATCAGTTCTTCAAATCCAAGGAGGCCGAGTTCATGGAAAGGGGGGAAAGTTTGAAGAAACAAATGGAGATCCTGATTGAGGTCAAAATAGCATTCAAGAAACAACGGGGCAAAGGAGCTATAGCTCAGGAATCCAAGGAGGATCCGTCTATTTCATGCACCATTACATGTGGTACATAACAATCAACTCTGTCTCTTTCAATTGCAATCAAATAAAATGAGAAACCAATGTGTTTCAACTTTGACTTGTGTTATAACCAATTCAAAGGGTTTCTCACATGATGTAAATACGTGTCACATCTTTTAAAATTAGTCCATATGCATACATCCATTACACGTGCATTTTGCACGCACTCATACGTATACAACCCACATTTCTGTATTGTTTGTAGTAATTTGAAACAACAAAAGTTCTATTTTGAACAACCAGTACAAGATTTTTCATTCTTCCTTGCCAGAAAATGTGTAATTTTGTTTCACAATTTTTTTTTTTTTAACAGAAGAGGACTCTGTAAAGGATAGAACAGAACAAGACCAGCCACAAGAGAATAACATAGACGACACAGGAAAAAATGATGTGCCATTCACAGACTCTCTTAGCTCAGAATCATCAGATGATGTGGGGAATTCGTTGATGCAGATGAGAAGAGAAGATGGGAAAATGAGGACACTCTCAGGACGTGTTTTCAATTGCCAAGGAAAGAACTTAAGGATTAACATTCCTCTGACAACGCCCACTCGTACCTTCTCGGCACTTAGTTATTTAGTGTGGGAGGATTTGATGAATCCTTCTTCAAAAAAATGCGGTCCAGAAGGCCGTAAGCTACAGGTTAACAGAACAAAGTTGCATCATGCAGAGAAGATGATTAGAGGAGCTTATGTTGAGCTCTATAAAGGGTTGGGCTATCTCAAAACTTACAGGTATAATACACTAATTAACCTCTATGTCCAAGAATATTAAACAAGTCCTTAAAAGATAAAAAATGAAAAGAAAAAAAATCATAGTTATACTCTTTTTAATTTCAGTGAAGATCTTACGTGTTATCCACAATAAAATGATTTTCAGGACCCTGAACATGCTTGCATTTATGAAGATATTGAAGAAGTTTGACAAAGTAAGTAAATCGGTGACTATGTTAAGGTTCTTTTGAGTCTTTCATTTTGGTTGACATATGTGAAAGGAAAAAAAAAAAAAAAAAACCAATTTTTTGGAATTTTTCAGGTTACTGGAAAACAAGTTCTTCCAATTTATCACAAAGAGGTTGAGAGATCCTATTTCAACAGCTCAGACAAGGTAAAGCAATAAAGCCGAAATAAAAGACTAGCTGGCTAGCAACTGAAATATCTAAAGCCTATTATCCATCATGATTTCTATGGTACAGAACAAATTTGCTTGATATTATGATTGGATCTTGTGAAAGTGTTGGCCACCAAACATCCTTTCAGCTGATTTTTTTTTTTTTTTTTGCCGACAATGTAAAGTGGCCATTGATCCTATTATTCATGTCTGCACCACAGATAATGTAAATCAAACTTAGATATGCCTGTCTGACACTTATGATTCGAGAACAACTATGTGATTGTGAAGCAGTTTAATTTGCTTATTAGGCTCAGAAATGACAGGTGATGAACTTAGCAGACGAAGTTGAGGAGCTATTTATCAAGCACTTTGCTGATGAAGACCGAAGAAAGGCCATGAAATATCTTAAACCACAACAGCGTAAAGACTCACATGCTGTTACCTTCTTCATTGGTGAGTTCCTACCTAAATTCTTAGATTAAAAAACAGAAACCCAGATAACTTTTTTTAATTTAAGTGACATTAAATATATCTAAATATTATCAATGATTCAGTGGAGAGCTTTATTTAAGCTCTTTCACTTTGTAACCAAATAATACTACCAGAATTTAAATAAAACCGAAGTATAGATGGACCCCTTAGGCCACTAAGCCTTTTCCAATGAAGAGCTGTGGCTAGTCCACTTTTTTGGGTGGATGATAAAGCACAGGTCAGGTCCCATGCTACGCCATTGTTATGTTTGAGACAAAGATGACTGTAATAATATTGAACCTTAAAAGTCCATCAACACCCAGAGGGCAGCCCTAGTTAGTTTCCCGAGTGTGGTACCAAGTGTGTTGCATGGACACCAAGAAATACGTGTTAAGTACCCATTTATGACGTACTACTTGGACACTAGGACTCCATGACTTTATTTCTATGAAACATCATTAACTTTCTTTTAATCATTCAAATGTCAATTATTGTAATCCACCATAGGTTTTGCACTATGGCCGTGCACACATAAAGTTTGTCCTAAAGTGAGCAGCTTTTTACATGATCAGTTGACCACGCTGGGGAGTTGTTTGGTCTAGTCATTCACGATCCTTGCTTAACAAAAAATATAAATAAATAAATGAAAAAAAAAAATATAAAATCAATAATTTATAATCATTGTAAAGATCTATTGTTGAAAACTAATAATCAGTACTTGAATAAACATTCTTGTATTAATTAAATCCAAATCTATAGCAGATTAAGATAAAAAAAAAAATCATAACCTTTGCACACGTTTAGCGTGATAGTCACTCCAAAAGTACAAGTTCTTATAGAGTTGGGGAACAAGAGTCTGAGTTCAAGTTTTCAAGAGAGAGTTTCACACACATACATTTAACTAGGTTAGAGTAAGATTTCTATCCCAGATAAAAAAATAAAAAATAAAATAAAATCCATGTATGACTCAAAATTGATACAATTTTAACCTAATCTCTTCTTCTTTTTATTTTTTAGCTTAATAAACGATTCTCTTCATATATAATCAGGGTTATTCACTGGATGCTTCTTAGCGCTATTTGCTGGATATGTCATCGTGGCTCATATGATGGATGTGTATAGACGGCCGAAGCCACCTTCAGACTCAGTTTATATGGAAACAGCCTATCCTGTACTAAGGCAAGTATTTGTACAATGTTGTTTGTTTAAAGGACAATTAAATTTAACTATTTGGTTTATTGACAAATGCAACCACATGGTTGATTTTGATAGGAGAAATTAAGGTACAATTACCCAAGTTTTACTCTATACAAAATTCATCAGATTTGCATAATGTGTAAAACGTGGCTAACAAAACAAACTTATTAATTGCAGCATGTTCAGCCTACTGTTTTTACACTTCTTTCTGTATGGCTGCAACATTTTTGCTTGGAGAAAGGCTCGTATAAACTATAGCTTCATATTTGAGCTAAGCCCCACCAGGGAACTTAAGTATAGAGATGTGTTCTTAATATGTACCACCTCGATGACTGCTGTAATTGGGGTCATGTTTGTTCATTTATCACTACTTACCAAGGGGTATACTTTTGCTGAAGTCCAAGCTATCCCCGGTCTTCTCGTATTGGTAATTTCTTGATCCAAATGCATAGTAGAATAGGCCCTTATCTGTTCAATAGCTTTTCTTAAAGATTGCAAATTTTGAATTGATCTTGTCATGTATGTCAGATCTTCTTGCTAGTGCTTGTGTGCCCCTTCAATATCATCTATCGATCAAGCCGTTATCGTTTCCTTCGTGTGATAAGGAACATCATTTTATCCCCTCTCTACAAGGTACTGCGTTGCTTCCAACATTCCATCATCATTACATTAAAATAAGATCGTTCTGATATGCTTTTACTGTTATCCATTGAATTGAAATCAACTGTAATTATGATTCATAGGAGCTAAAATAGCTGTAACCTATTAAATTATACCCCAAAAAAAAAAAAATTCACCTAATTCATTTATCTTATGGTCTGCAGGTTGTAATGCTGGACTTCTTCATGGCTGATCAACTTTGTAGTCAGGTTGGTTTAGGCACTAAATAAGAAATAACTCATGAAAATCTAACTACTCATAAGATGTCTTAAATTTTACAGATCACTAATAAAATAACTATATTGTTTTGAACAGATCCCAATGCTCAGAAATCTTGAATCTGTGGCATGTTACTACATAACACGGAGCTATAAAACTGAGGACTATGGGTATTGCAACAAGCATTACAGGGATCTTGCTTATGCAGTTTCCTTTCTACCATATTATTGGAGGGCAATGCAGGTACATTATATCCACCTCTCCATCTCATTTCCTAAATTAGTTCCTCGATTACCTAGTGTATCAAATGTTACATTAGTCTCTTTTTCTCAAAAATATTAAATTGAAATTGATAGAATATTCCACTTAATTGAACTTGCAGTGTGCTAGGCGGTGGTTTGATGAGGGACAGACAAGCCACCTTATCAATCTAGGTAAATATGTATCAGCAATGTTAGCAGCTGGAGCCAAGGTGGCCTTTGAGAAAGAAAAGGAGGGTGCTGGATGGCTCTGTCTTGTTGTGGTCGTGTCCAGTTCTGCAACAGTGTACCAATTGTATTGGGACTTTGTAAAAGACTGGGGTTTGCTCCAAATGAATTCCAAGAACCCCTGGCTTAGGAATGAATTAATGCTTCGACGAAAGATCATTTACTACTTCGCCATGGTATATGCTCTGGCCCTTTTCTCTCTTTAAATTAGGACATTTTAGTAAGTCTATGGGACATTGGCATATAATTCACAACTTCAACTCCTTGACATTAGCACCAACCAAGTGATTCTTATCAGACAATCAACTTGGCTATTTGTTATGAGCAGGAAAAACTATCACAAAGTGGACAATGAACATATTCTTAACATAAAAAACAGATAATGCCATTTTACAATCTCAAGTAAGATTCTCATTATAGTCCACCAAAAACAAGATAGGAATAAAAAATGAAAAGTTGTCTGAGATTTAATGAGCACTCTTATCAACAATTTTGTTTTCTTTTTAGGTTAAAAATGTAGGCCCTTCATTTTCAAAGTCATATCTAAGTGAAAAGTTTGGTATGCCATGCAGGGATTGAATCTTATTCTCAGGCTTGCTTGGTTGCAAACTGTTCTCCATTACAAATTTCAACAAGTTGACGACAGAGTCACTGGTCTATTTTTAGCAGCCCTTGAGGTCATTAGGAGGGGGCTGTGGAATTTTTTCAGGTAATATGACATTCTGGGATTCGTCAAATCATGTGTTTCAGATACACTAATAGTGCAGAATAACCTTAAAATTGAAATCATTAAGACTTATATATCCTTGTCAGTGCTGATCTAATGAAGAAATGTTCCAATGGTCCAGGTTGGAGAATGAGCATCTAAATAATGCAGGCAACTTCAGGGCAGTCAAGACAGTACCACTTCCTTTCCACGAAGTGGATGAGGAAGATTGATGCCAATTGGTAACAGTAGCTTATGGAATTCTATTCGGGATCATAAATGTTTTTTGGACAAATACGCCCGAGAGGAACCTTGTTGTAGTCTACTCACCCAACCAACCCAAGTTGATGTAAAAACACATCAACTTTCTTCATATTGTTCATTGTATGTTGGGAACAAGGTTCATACTTGTATACAAAATTTTTATTCAACAATGAAGAGAAAAGTAATGCAAAAAGCGCAATTGTGTTATTACCTAGTTGAAGCCTTGACCGACTTGTTACACATTTTTGTTTTTCTCTTTTACTCACATACTGCCCTGCTTTCTTACTCACCCAACAACACCACCACCACCAACAAAAAGATGTACTGCCTTGCTTGAAACAGGCCCGCTTTGTGGTCCTTGTGGGGACATTTTTGGCACCCTGCTACTACTAATACAGTTGTGCAACTAATTTCCATCACAAATGGTTACACTGTATGCTTATAAAAGATGTGAATTGCAAGAAAAAGAAAGTTGAGGTCTGTTCCTACTTCCTACTTTCTAATGGAAGCTCCAACAACGGATTAAGCTAATTTATTCTAATTTTAAATTAAGTATCTCACGTTAAATTTTAAATGTACTCTGCTTTTGTATCAAGTGTTTTAAATTTCTATTCCAAAATTTATCATTAACTTGATACAACTCCATTGAAAATTTTTGTTGGCAATACCTTCTCTCATAAGACTGGTGTGCTGTCGCAGGCAACCAAAAATAAAACCTATACTCCTAAAAATATATGTAGTAGTGTGAGTAAGGATCGTTCCCACGGAGAGTATTTAGCCTAGTTTTATGCTACGTGAACAAGGAGGGGGGGGGGGGTTTGAGTATAATGAAAACAATTTTAAGAAAAACAACTAAGGAATAATTCAAATTAAAATATCGAAATCAATCAAAAGAACAAACCTTGGTCTAAGTCAACATCCACCACCGAAATTTTACAACTGATCATCGATGCAAATATATATCAATTCACACTTTGAATATTCACCGTTGGAATTATTTTCCTATCTCTCCTTAGTTACAGTTAATTAGAAAACAAGCGATCTAATTAACCCTAACTACTAAACAACCCAAGACAAGCGCTAAAGGTTTAATCTAGTAGCAGCCTTAAGAATTAGAGAGATCGGTGAAACTAAACAACACAAGCACAAGCAATTGTATTTAATTTAGTCGTGCGTTCTTCCTAAGATCTAATAATTTCTGACGCAGCAAATCATTAAATCTTGGTTGCTTCACAAATTAGAGAGATCAAACAATTACGGATTTGATATCTAACCTAGCAGCAGATTGCAACGAATAATTAACTAGTAGGCCTCCTAGTAATTAAACAAGACAATCATGAAAATAGGCATAGAAAAACATCCAATATTCAAAGCATAAATTGAACAATAAAAACAAATTAGATCTCACAGTTTTATTGATTTCGAGGCTTCAGTTTCCTTCAACCAAGTATAAATGTTTGGCCACGCAGGGTCATGACAGAAAACTTGAAAGAGAAAATTAGAGAAGAGGGGAGAGAGAGAGGCGTGTGTATAATTCTGATTTCTCCTCCCTCTTCTTCACGTTAATTCCCCCTTTCCCAAGCCTACAAAATCTCCTAAAAATATTCTAAATAATAATATTCAAATCTGACTAATTAAGGAAAAATATTAAAAATAAAACAAAGCCCTAATATAACTAGGAAAGTGGTGTTTTTCAGCTGGAATTTTCGTGCATCAGATCTGGAAGCTTCCATAAATAAATCACATCAGATTGCAAATTAGAATTGTAGGCAAAGGAACATTCCAGAACGTCAATAGTGCAGGTGCAGCAACTTCAAGCCCAATTTCGACCTTGATGCGGCCCGTATCTCTCAAAAATCAAAACATGAAAGTTGTAGATCTTTGTATTAGCGTTCCATAGCATCTTGAATCATCTCAATCGGAGCTCAGATGAGAGAGTTATGCCGAGATTACGAAGAGATGTCAAAGCTGTCCAGAATCGCCCAATTAGCTACATTTTGCACTTAATGCCTCCATTTGCACCCTAAATCAAAATATAAGAATAATGAGTATATTTAGGCACCAAATAAGTGTAAAAGACTAAGCATTAAGAGAGAAATATATGCCAATTTGCATTCTCATAAAAGACTAACTGCTTTTTCAATAGACTTTCTTAATAACTGTGACCACCACATGAAGTGGGAGTTCCACATAGCCATAAGATAAAAGTATATAATCGACAGCATTTTCCACCATCAGATTTTCCTGTGATAAATGATAGCATTTGATAACTTATTTTCCTTATGAAACAGTGATAGAAGGAGTCAATCAGCCAATGAAAGAGAGATCATCTATGAAAGACTATTCTTGAATATTTTTATTTAAAATGAACCAAGGATATGAATGACCAAAATTTATAAAAATACTAGTAGTAGACTTGTGCGATGTGCAGAAAATATAGATCTAGTTATTTATGGGAAAAACAATGAGTTTTGATGAGAAAAATACAGATTTGATTTTTCGATTGAAAGACTGAATGTTTGAATGAGAAAAATACAGATCTGGTTTTTGGATAGAAAAACGTTGAATTTTGAATGAGCAAAATACAAATCTATATTTTAGATGTGAAAAAAAAATGAGTTTTGAATGAGAAAAATATAGATCTGGTTTTAGATGTGAAAACAATGAGTTTTGAATAAGAAAAATAGAGATTTGGTTTTTTTTCTTTTAAATTATTGAGAAAATATAGATCTAACTTCATATGTGAAAGCAATGAATTTTTAATGAGAAAATAACAGATCTGAAACCTTTAATAACAAGCAATCATAGATCTGAGGTTAACATTTATGAACAATCCTAGATCTACATATTTGATCATGTGAACCGACAACACATCACATATTAACCATGAGAATCAAAATCTAAAGAAAATCATGCAATAGACTAGGATCTACATATTATCATAGTATCTTAAAATCTAACATGCATTATACTAAAAAGAATAAGAATAAAATCAATACTTGCATGAATTAGAGAAGACAGAAGGATTTCTTTAGAAACTGGAGAGAAAATGATCGCTCTTCTTTTGACACCATGTCAAGGAGAAACAAGAGTCTTGCATAAAGGTCAGGTTGACCCAACTGCAGTGATTTGGCATTCTAATTGCCAAATTAGCTAGGTAACTAACATTACAAAGAACTATCTTGGACAAAAAAAAGAGTGATAAGTTATGCCATTCTTATGCAAATGAGTCAAATCTTCCATTAGAGTCCTTTCCTTCCAACTGGGAGCTATTTCCTTGTTGGTAACTTGAACCGATCTTCTACTATCATTGAGAAACAAAATTTGATTGAATCCAAGACTCCTAGCTTTTATAGCTGCTTCCACCGTTGCTTCTTGGATGGCATTGGGAATTGTCTCAGCTGCACAGCTTGAAACACCTTCAAAGATGATGTTTCCTTGCATATTTTTGGCTTTATAGGCAAAACCACATCTCCTAGCTTTCTTCTTCCTAGCTCCAACAACTTTGATGATCAGCTGCCAAGGACCTCCAAATCTCTGTTGAGGTCGATGCTAATCTACAGATATATGGGAAGAAAGAGAGCAGCTAATAACAGCTTCCTGGTACCTGGAAGTTAGAAATTGAGTAGTTAGAATAACTTCCAAAGGATTAGGGTGTTTTCCTTCATGGACCACCAGGTTTCTATGAGTCCAAATGGTCCAGAGAGTAGTAAAAACTGCTTGCAAATAATGCATCATGTCTTGGTCCATTCTTTTATGTTTGAGCAGAGTAGTTCCAATCCACTGTTGAATGTAGGTGTTATGAAGATTCGTGGTATGAACTGCTGTGGGTGCCACGCGTGGTTTGGGGAGTACACCTCATTTGAATGGACCGAGGCAAAGAAAATGATTGCCACCTAGTTTTATGGTCTAGGAACCATGAATATAGCGCCCTTATGTGGAAGGACATGATCTTACTACTAGAGTATGAGTTCAGAGTTTAGATACGGTCTTGGGAAGGTGTTAGACACCCAAGATTGTCTGCCCCGTGGGTTGGCTTCTACTTATTGTGTCTCACGTCTTAATCCTATTAAAGGCACATTCAACATTGCATCTTAAACACACACACATACTAGCATACATCGAAGCATACAATATGGCATTTCATCCCAAACCCTAACATACATCTATCATGGCAAACATATCAAACCTAGCACACATCTACCATATATATCAACCATCACAAAGCCTAGCATGTTCCTATCAAAAGCATCTCATCTCATTTGGCATCACATCATGGTCAAGGTAGAACATAGGCATGGTAGCAAGCAAGCAAGCATACATCATATTGAAGGTAGAAAACAAATCATGGAATAATCAAACAAACATTATTGCATCCCATTATTGAGGAAAAAGACAAAAAAACAAACCACATCCATGTTCATCATCCAAACAAGATCATATTCAAATCAATGCATGCACATGTGAATGCATGGCTTACCTTATTGCATCTCAGCACCTATGCATCAATGAATGGACATGTGAATGCATGTTCATGGTATTAAAACAAGAAGAGGAAAGAAAACCCTAATTTGTATGTTAAAGAAAAACAAACAATTAAATAGAGGAACAGAGACTTAAAAAGCATTAAAAGGGAAAAATAGGGGCCTATGATATGAAAAGACAAACAAACAAAACAAAAACCTAAATTAGGGTTTCTGGGCACGAGTATGCGCGCACAAACATCGGCCTGCATTTGCAAGCCAGTTGTATGCGTACACATACTACAAGCCTGCGTACGCGTACATAAACATGCATATGTAGACACGCTTGAAGAACCTTAACCTAGAAACTCGGAAACACATAAAGTAGAGTAGAACTTTAAAACAAAAAATCTAGCAACTTAACATGCTTTTAAGCCAAAAACAACAAAACCTAAACTAAACAAACATATGTAAACACAAATAAAGAAAAAAACAAGATTAAAACGAGATTAAAAGCAGAAATGAAAGAAAATAGGTTAGAACGTATACCTCTTAACAATAAGCTCTTTGGCTTGATTTTGACCACTCCTTTAAGTTAAATCTATTCACAACCAAACAAAAATTATTAGTAAACTTCAAAATTCAAGGATCAAGACCAGAGAAGGTCCCAATCAAAATAAAATTGATTTGAGTATGTTTTGAGAAAAACTCCCTCTTTGATTCACTATTTCTAACGAATCTTAGGTTTCTCTTAGGATTTTCTGTGTGTTCTTGAAAAGGTGTCATGTATGGCTTTATATAATGAGAAAATAGGGGTTTGGAACGACTCCCAGACAATGTGGGATTTGTTCCAAACCTCAACATTAATGCAGAAAAACTTTGCATTCATAGTTTCTGGAAACCTAGTTGCGTGCGTAGGTCTGTGCCTGCGTACACATGCATCAGACCTGCATATGCAGGTTCTGACCTGTGTATGTAGGCCAATGGTTTCCTTGGCCTTTTATTTTCCACAAATAATTTTATTTGCTCATAAAAAGTTATATTTTTCATTTTAACATCTCTCAAGTCAATTTGTAATCTGATTGGGCCCTAAACCAATCTTAGTCCTTAGAATTTTAACATCATTGGGGAATGGGGGCTCGAGTCATAAGAGGTACAAAATGCGGTGTCTACATATGCCCCTCTTTTGATTTGTGAGATTTACTAATGGAATCAAAAGAATAAGAGATAGAATATTTTGTTTCGATGTATGACTTGGGCCCAACCAAGACACACAGCACACAACACAATACATAGGGCGGGTGGCAACTCCACAGAGTCGTGTGAGATTCATATGTCCGAATTCCCACCCTTGTTGCTCGGGAAACAAGTAATGATAGGTTCACTATCCTAGAACCTGTTTTGCTAATTGCAAGCAAAAGACGAGTGACTCACTATCCTAGAGTCACTAAAAATAAAAACAAACAAAGCCAACAACTGCAACCACCAACAAAACAAACAAGGTGGTCTTATGAGCTTGAAAGGATACATCTTTATGGTGTCCATCTGGGGCTCTTGCCTCAAACTTCTTCGGGTGGCTTGCACCTTTGGATAAAACTTGTCTTCTCTATCACTATCTCTACCTCTTCTTGTAAGGCTCGTACCTCAGGGTGACCTTGGTCTCTATCTCTATCTCTACCTCTTCTATTGTGCTTAAATATTCAGTTTTCTCGGGATATGGGCACAATTTCTATATGATATACCTACATGTTCAATTCCCGGAGGATATGTGCACAAATTCTGTGTTGTGATTTACTTGACTAGTGTGTGGCCTATGCTTGCATATTCAATTCCCATGGGATATGTGCACGAGTGGCCTTGGTGTTCTGACTCACGAAGGAGTCTTAGGTGAAAGATCCACTAGGGATGATGAATGACTCACTGGTGACTCACGAGGGAGTCCTCTTCGTTTGTAGTTCATTGGGGAAGATAACTTGCTGAGAAGTTTGGAGGCGAGGAAACCTTTGGTAATGTGTGACCCATTGGGGAAATTTCTTCTTCTCCTTCATGGCTCACTAGGGAACTTGTGTTGATTCCACCCGTGATGGGGTTTTATCAACTCCTTGGGGAATATTTTCTTTATAACTCACGAGGGGGTTGCCTTTATGTCTTGGACCTGTGTAGGGGCACTTCTATTATATTGTGCTTTACAGGGGATTTTTTTGATAGTTGAAACTCACGGGGAGCTTTCTTGGTGTCTCCTTGTAGACACTTTATTTTGTACTCCATTAATAAACTTTAGTCCCCGATCCCAATGATGAGCTTGACATGTCTACAAAAGGTAATTAAAGTTATTTTAATAGTTTGGAAGTAATCACAACTTAAAGTGCTTAAGTCGCTTTGAAAACAGTGATGAAAAATGACCTTTGCTCATTTTTTTTACCATAACTTTTGATCCACAAACAATGTTTGAGTGATATTTGTTTCATTACAGAGTAGACATCTTGGGTTTCAATTCAAACACAAATTTTGCCTAATTTGGATTAATATTGAGTGAGTTATGGCCATTTGAAGCTGGGCCATCAGAGTTATCAAATTTAGGGTTTCTAGAGACGCGTGCATAGGCGGGGAGCATGCATGCATATGTAGCTTCAAACCTGTGTTCATCAGCCATTTTCCAGAGGCCTAAAAATTCATGATTTAGGGCCCAAAGCCTCCCTCTTTGATGGGGCCTGGCCCCTAGACCCTTTGGAACATCTAAACCCTAAAAATAAGCTTGAAAACCCTAGTTTAAACCTATAAACACATCCTTATGCCTACAAACTCAAACCCTAGCTAAAGAGAGTTTATTTTTGCCTCCATCTTCTCTAAAAACTCTATTTCATCTTCTCTAAACTCATACAAAGACCTAAGTACTTTTTTTTAATCTTAAAAAAAAATCTATTTAGTTAGTTTTAAGGCAGAAACTTGTTCTTAATTGGATTTCTCAAAACCTTTTCAAAACTAATCTTTTTTTTGAGTTATGATTACCTATAAACTATTGAAATATTCTATTTACCTTGATATCTCATTGAATCTTGTTGTATAGGCCTTGAGGGGCCAGTTAAATATCAATCAAGTTTGTATTCCATAGCATGGTGAGTCTCTTTTCATGGCTTTTCCTTGATTTGTTTCTTTTATCATTTGTGTTTTTGTTGTTCTTAGTTAATTTATATGTTATTCATGCTTAGAAATATGTTTTGTTTTTAATTTTATTCTATTTTGTTTTGTCTCATCATGTTTTGATTGGAAAGTTGATATGATTTGATATAAAGATGAACATATTTTGATGTTGTTGTTGTTTGTTGTTAGATCCAATGCATGTTTAAAAGTAGATTTTATTTTGTTTATCTTTGATATATTTGTTCTTAGTTTAGGTTGTTTAAATTTATATTAGAAGCATGTTAGGATGTTAGATTTATCGTTTTGAAGCTCTGCTTTAGTTTCTGTGTTGCTAGGGTTCTTGGGCTGAAACCCACATGCGCATAATCTTGGCTACGTACGTAGGCTTGATTATACGCACTCAAGCTTGTTCTTGCATGTGCATGATCCTGCCTAGAAACCCTAATTTTTTTTATTTCATTTATGATTTCACATGGTTTTAAATTATGGTTTGCCTCATGTTTTCTTGTTTTGATGCCATGAACATGCATTCACATGTTCATGCATAAATGCCATAGGTGCTGAGTTGCTGCAAGGTAAGTCATGCATTCACATTCCTATGCATCTTTAAATATGATTTTTCCTTGAAGATAGAGATAAACATGTTTGTTTGGTTGAGCTCTTCTTGAAGTATAGATGCAATCACATGTTTGCTTGGATCTTTCTATGCCTATGTTGCTACCTTGGATATGATATGCATGATAATAACATGCTAGGGTTTATGTTATGCCACGATAGATGTATGATTAGGTCTTTTTTTGGGATGATTGATGCCATGTTGTGTGCTTAGATGTATGCTAGTGTGTGTGTGAGTATAGATACAATATTAAGTGTGCCTTTAATAGGGTTTAGACATAAGACACAATGATGGGAAGCCAACCTTAGGGTTGGGAAGATTTGGGTGCCTAACACCTTCCCAAAACCGTACCTTAACTGTGAACCCATATCTCTGGTAGTAAGATTAGCAGGTCCTTCCTTGAGAGGACGCTATATATATGGTTCCTAGACCATTGCAAAAACTAGGTAACGACTCCCTATTGTGTCCACACTTATGATATACTAAGGGATGTTTTAATGCTTTCAATCCACTAGGCGATGCTTTGAGGGCCTTTGTGTCTTTTACCTGACTAAGGGTATTTCTATCATTTCTAATGCATTCTTGAATTTTCTTTTGCACTTCCTACATTCTGGGAATTCACTAAGGATATATATATTATTACTAAACTAAATGTAGTTTAGCCACCAATGCATTCCTACTTCTTCAAACTTCTTTAATGGTTACCAACCATTTCTTTTCTTTTTCTTCTTATTTTTTTTCATTCATTGTCCACATCTTTTCACATTCTTTTCACATTCTCTCTAACTCTCCAACTTCCATCTTTTTCTATTTGCAAAAATTCCCTACCTCTTTCTCATTTCCTCAGCATCTGATTTCTTCTTTCCTGAAAACTCTCTTCCTTTCCCAAACTCTCTCATCTTCTCCATGGCACCCAAGTACAAGAAAGCCTCTTACGTGCTCTCAAGTGACGTCTTCAACCTCACATATTAGAGCGAGGCGGTGAAGCTAAATGAGTGCTCTCCGTTGACATACTGACCAAAATAACCTTTAGAGGGTGCAACGGCTATATTGGTACATTTTCTCAACTTTTCTCATGTTCTCATTTTCCTTTGATCTTCCAATTTAATACGTTTTTTTTATTTGTAAATGCTTGGGTTTTGCTGTGGGATGGATTTAGATGAAAACCTGACACCCTAAGAGAGATAGGAATATTTTTAGGATGAGTATTCGTTGAAATATGCTTGGAAATGTCGAAGAATGACCCACTATCTCTGTTCATGCATACGTGGGTTTGAGCCTGCGTACGCAGCTTGTGTTTATGCGTGTGTAGCCAAACTTCATGCATACATGGGCCTATTCATTCGTACGGATATTTGTTCTTGAGTTCATACACACGTGGTTTCCAACCTGCGTATGTGTACTTGGTGCCTACCTACGTGGACATAGACCAGCATGTGCATGTCACCAGGTAGAAACCATAATTTCACATCTGTTTCATCTGTATCTCATCCAAATGCAAATGTAACACCTTCTTTCCCTTTTGCAGATTTCACCCCCATTTTCATGCAGGGGCAGTACCAACAGTGTGGTAGCATGGTATAAGGTCCTTACCACATAGATAAGGGCCTATATTCGTGCAGCGAATTTTAAGCTGATCATCTGCTTACTACTGGAGAGATTTGCCAGTGCCATTCTGGTGCCGACTTTGGTTGAGAGGTGGTGGGACATTACCCACACCTTCCACATTGCTGACAGGGAAATGACTGTTACTCCCCACGACTTCCACCGTATGACTAACCTTAGGTGCGATGGGGCCCTAATAAACTTGGAGGGTGAGTTAAGTATTCAGTTACGCATTGACTTGCTCGGGAGGAGGTACTACAATGAGACGATCCGATTCTTCCACATCGAGACAGATTATAAGCCTCTCCCACAAGTAACGGCCGAAGTTTGTGCCAAGATGGCTAGGGCTTTCATGATGTACCCTCTAGGGGCATATCTCTTTGCCAACGGAGGGCAGATGGTGTCTTTGAGGTGGCTAGCCCTCTTCCACAACTTTGGGGAGGCTCGAGAGGCCTACTGGAGGCAAGCGTGTCTTGCCTATTTGTACTTTTCCTTGGATACACTCAGCCAAAGGACCTTGCACTAGCTTATGGGGCTTGGAAGCTCCTTGAGGTAAATCTTTCTTCTTTTTCTCATTTGTGGCTTATGTATCTAGGCGAAACTATGCATCATGATCTTGCAAGCTATATCCATGCATTTATCTTGCAAACTATCATCTTGCAAACTGCACATATTTGTTTCTTGCAAACTATCATCTTACATTCTGTAACTGCTTCTCTTGCAAACTATTCATCTTGCACACTATCATCTTGCCTTTTTCCTTCCAATGTTGGGCTATTCAATACAGTCTCATTGCTCATGGCGTAGATGTGGATTTGAAGAGCCTCCTTTCGGATAGGGCTCATTCTGAAGGGTTATCTTCTGATGAGGTGAGCTAAGAATTCAATGCCTCTTATTACATTTCTTGCATGCCTCTTAGGGTTTTTCTCCTTTAACCTTATATGTTGTCACATGTCAACTAGAGCCCATGGGTCGGCCTTCCTCCTGTTGCAGCCGCACACTTAGAAGCATCTGCTCTCGTCATCTCCGGGATTACTCAACCCTTCAAGGGTGCTGGCTTGAGGGCACTCTACCTAGTAGAAAGGGTGCTTTGCCAGTTAGTAGGCGAGGATACCCTACAGGTCCTGAAGGATCCTCTAGAGTTTATAGTTGCCCCGCTTTCCATGACAGATGCTAAGTATTAGTTGTGGAGAAGCGACATTCTCTATACCTAGTGGGTTTCAAAGGAGATGGACTATGATGAGTTCAACAACACTCGCCTCATGCCTTCCCTCACTCCTACGGTATACTCTCTCTCTCTCTCTCTCTCTCTCTCTCTCTCTCTCTCTCATTCATTTCCCTTTTTTCTTTGTATTGCTTCACATAATAATGTTCACATGGGATACTTATGTCAGGTTGGCCCTACAACTAGTGCTCCCATTAACCCTCCCGCCTATCGTGGTCAGTTTATGTCTATAGTCCTAATGGTTTCACTCGTGAGCGTGCGGTAGGCCATAACACAAATGTCATAAGCTACCCTTTTCTAGAGGGTACACGAGTGGTGAGTTCCCCTTCATTTTTGTCTCTTTCCTTTCCTACTCTTGTATCCCTTAACATTTGTTCTAACACTTCCTTTTTCCAAAATTCAGCCCACTGTTTTGGAGCATGAGGAGCTGGTTTGGCTAGCAAGAGCCTCAAGCTAGAGATGATCGAGTACTCCTAGCAAATATATGGTCCTAGAGGGTTTGCCTACCCAGGTGATGATGACGATGGTGGTGGTGGTAGTGGCAATTCAGAGGTGACTTCTAGTTACCAACCAAGGAAGAGGTGCTTGCGGTGAACTTGCAAATAGATAGACAGACAGACACAAACACACATCATATTTCTTTTTAATTTCTTTTTCTTTTATTAGCATGTATTTCTGCTTTCCATCTTTATTTGAGAAATTGGGTTGTATTTTAAGAACATTTTTTACACTTTTACTTTTATTTAGGACATGTATTTAAGTTACAACTCATGGGGATGTTTGCACAATTTTATATAATTTTGCTTTTCTTAATCTGTGATGCTTGAAAATTTGAGCTTGATTGTGTCTTTGGGAAGTCCCTTGGGCTATAGGAATCATGGGAGGGGTCTTGGTGGGAAAGTCACACACCAAATAGGAAAAGGAATTCATCTTTGCCTATCTTCCTACATTCGCATACGCGCGCCTGCATACATAGGTCTTGACCATGTGTACGTAGCCTTGACCCTGCGCATGCACATCGCAAATTAGAAAAACCCTAGCCGCTTTATTCAAGTATAAAATAGCCGTTGGTGGCTACCAAACCCCCACCAAAAGTGCTTTAAGCTCAAAAAACACTCTTTAAGGCTTTCCAATGGCAGAATTTTCTCCTTTAGAAGTCTCAGCGTGGATCAAGAAGCTTGGCCCTAGTTTCAAAGATGCTCTGGTCCCTCTTGGCCTTTCTTGCATCTTCCCATATCACCAAATCAAGGTGGACAAGCGTCTTCTTTGTGCTGCTACCAACTTTTGGATTCCTTCTCGGCATGTCTTTCACGTCAACGATATGGAGATATACCCAACTCTTGAAGAATTTAGTGCAATCATGGATGAACCCGAAGTTAGTACTCTTATCCTCCCCACCACTGGTGATGATTTTGCTAACTTGGCTCATGATCTTTAGGGATTTCTCTAGTTGCATCTCAGCAATGGTGTATGCTTGACCATTTGAATAGTCACATGGTTTTTGCATACTTCTCTCGGTTGGACGCTCTCACTATCTCAATGTTGGAAAATCTGGTTTTTTATCTCATACAAAACACACAGCAGAAGCAACAAACATGGATCTATTTCATTCATGATTGATAACATGCACTATGTAAATTTCAGAATTTAAGAATAAGATAGTGTACCTTGGTGCGGTGAAATTCAAAACAAAATTTAGAAGTACTTGGGAACACTTTTAATCTTCACACTAATTTCACTTTACGCCCAAGAAGTGTGGTCTCTCAATCAGTTTCAAAGGGAGAATAATTGAGCGGCTTCACTCACACATACACACCATTTCACAATGATGTCTCTCTTTCTTAAAATAAAATTCTGTATGTTTCTCCCTTTATAACTAACTGATTATCTAATTGAACTGGCCTATTGGGCCCTTCCGATTAGGCTTTAGTATGTGGGTTGGAGTGGGACAAAAAGGGACCAATAAAACACTAGCTCTAATGGGCCTTAGGCTTTTCTGTCTACTCTTGACAAGTTCAAAGTTACCATTAATTATATTTATTACTGCTATATAAATATAATTGCACTCTAGGCCTTGTTAATAAATTATATCCCAAGACTTTATTATACATGCAACCCGTTCATAAAATATTCGTAGTAATACAAAGTCATGAATGTAGACTGCCACTTTAAAGATTACTACATCTTAATCCTTGAGTGCTCGGTTTAATCCTTTAAGTTATTCATCATATAGTTATGAAATCCAATTTCATAAATATATACTTTAGTAACTCCTTACTAAATTGGTTAGGCCTAACACTTTAAATAACCAAACCCATTAAACTTATCTCAAGGGAATATTTTATATCTCCGTTAAGAGATTATGAATTCCATCTTGAGAATATATGTTCCATCAACACTAAATGTTGCTGCTTAACATACTAAGATTTTGATCGTGACTTTTGATCTCACTCCTAATATATCAAAGCAACCAACAGTTTATGATCAGGTCCATTATCCTCTCAGGATTAAGAGTTCATGCAAAAAGAAGTCGTGAGAATTATTATTCATTTAACAGTCGTTAGGAGAATAATAAATCTCACAGTGGTCTAGTTCAATATGTCTTAACTTCTTAAAACATATCAACATACCAACTAGTAGTATCCATTTCCATGATCAAGATAAATCATCTTAGTTGATATGTTGTAGTCTTCACAGATGAAATGCTCAATTTCATCACCGACTATGAACTATAATGCTAAGTTTACAAAGAACTTGTGATTTATATCTTTTGTGACTTTTCACATAAATCACATACTATGCATCTCATGAACTATATGATAATGTCCAAATATTCATGTTACCATTATTTTAGATAATAATAAAACAACTTTATTAATCATAACATTAAGTCATACATAATGTCATACATAGCATCATACAATAGGATTTAAGGGCACATATCCTAACACTCAACGCCTTCTGTTTATGGCTCCTTGCGAAGTATTTCTTGGTGCATGAAACATATCGAGTAGATCAAAGGATGTGTTTGGTGGTCAACAATCTGGACAAGGGAAGCCTTGTAGGCATGATCTTAGTTGAAACTCTTAATGGCTTGGATGTTGTTCATAGGGAGGAAGCAACCTTCTTCACAGGGTGTCCTCTCCTCCTTCAGGTACAATCCCTAATGTTTTCCTAGGTTCTCAACCTAGCAAGATTCCTCTTAATTTTGCATGGATTGCCTTCCCGTTTTCAACCTATTGAGGCTCCTTATATCATCTTTGTCATGTCATCATTTTTTTTTTGTCTCTCCTTTTTCCACACACGCTTTGTCATCCTCCCACTCTTCCTTCTAGTCAATATCTCCCTAAGTACTATCGTGACTGTAGGCCAAAACATGCTGAGATGAGTTTTGATGAGTTCACTAAGTTCATGAAGTGTATTGACGTCTTCAATGGGTAGTTGAATGATGGCTCATTACAACCATGGTCAACCCATCTTCAAAGGCAACCGTATTCCTTTGGTTGGGCTTTGATGTTGCTCTTATGATTCCCTAGACTGTATTGCAAGGTAATTTGGAGATTGCCAAGGGATTCCTTACGATGATGGTGTCTTTCATATCTTTGTCTTCACTGAGAGGGTCTTGGGCGGGATCTGTGAGACTTGGTTGAAGAGGATGTTGGCTAAAGAAATTTGTTTCCCTCGATTTCTTCATCCTATTTCACTCTACAAAGCTTGGCTTAAGGCTCACATGAAGTGGGTTCACATGGATGGAAAAGCTTGTAAGAGGTCAAACAAAAGAAAAAAGGCTAATTAACTACCTTGATATGCCCCAAAATTTACTTTTGGCACTTTATGATTCTCTTGTCTTTTTTTCTTTTTCTTTTTTTTTTGAATTCAATAAAGGATTGAAATGTTCCAAATCCCCTATGGGAACAATTTATTATCTTTTAATTTGAGCAATGAGAGAATCATCCATTTATTATCTTTGCTTATTGTCATTATTTTTCTTCTTTTTTTTTTTTCTTTTATTTATTTTCATGCCATGTAACTTTTGCCCATGACGTCCTTATAGGAATTTTTGCCGTGTCCATGGTCTTTTCCCCTATCTTTTGCCTAGACCACCCTTTCGGTTTTTCAATCTAGTGGGGTTCTTTTGCCTTAATTTTTGCCTAGGCCACCCTTTCGAGTTTTCAACGTGGCAGGCTTTTCTTATTTTAAATGTTATATCTTTGGAGTCTATCCATGTTGATTGGGTGAAGCATCTCTTCTCCATATAAATCTGTAGTTCTTATAGCACCACTTGACATGATTTTCTTGATAATGAAAGGCCCAAACCATCTTGGCTGCATCTTCCCTCTTGGATCAAAAGCTTCATCTCTAAGTACTTTTAAGACTAAGTCCCATTCTTTAAGGTTCCTAGGTTTCACTTTTTTGTTGAATGCCCTAGATATCCTCTTTTGGTACCCTTGTGCATGATGTTGTGCCCTAGCTCTCTTTTCATCTATCAAAGCCAATTGCTCATATCTTTCCTTTATCCAATCCTCCTCTAGGACCTTGGTTTCCACTAGCGCTCTTAAAGATTGTATCTCTACCTCAATAGGAAGGACCACCTCGCTTCCATAGACCAAAAAGAAAGGGTTTGCCCCAGTAAATGCTCGAATAGAAGTTCTATAGCCCCATAAGGCAAATGGGAGCTTTACTACCCAATCCTTGTATGTTGCTACCATCTTGGCCAAGATATTCTTGACGTTCTTATTGGCTACATCTACAACCCCATTTGCCTGTGGTCGGAATGGTGAAGATTTGTGATACTCAATATTGTATAAATCCATAATCCTTTGAACATCTTCCCCAAAGTGGGAGTCATTATCTGAGATTATTTCTTATGGTACCTTATATCGGCAAATGATGGTATTCTCTATGAACCGAGCCATATGTTTGCCTTTTAGTACAGAGTAAAAGGCCACCTCTACCTACTTGGTGACGTAGTCAATTGCCACTAGGATGTACTCATGCCTATTCGAAACCTTAAAGGCTATCCTTCTAATCACATCTATGCCCCAGACTAAGAAAGGCCAAGGAGAGGTTATGCTGTATAGCTCACTAGGTAGTATGTGATTCAAGTTTTCATATGTCTGGCAGTCGTGACAACTTCTCATAAAGTCTACACAATTGGTTTCCATTGTATTCTAATAGTACCCCATCTTTAGAATCTTTTTGACTAACATTCTCCCATTCATGTGAGGGCCACAAATCCCTTGATGAACTTCTTTCATGACTCTTTCGGCTTCTTCTTTCTTCAAATAATGGAGATGTACACCGTCATAAGATCTCCTCCTATAGAACTATCCTTCACATAGTATATATTGCATAGCCATCATCCTAATCGAATGACGTTTTCTCTTATTAGCCTCATCAGGATACACTCCCAAATCCAAGAACTTCATAATGTCATAATACCAAGGAACCCTTTCTTCTTCTATGTCCAAGACTAAAGACTCAGCTTTCCCTTTGTGCACTAGTTCATAACTCTATTCAATCTCAAGGGGTTGTGTCCATACTCCTTCGGGTATTTCAACCATGGAGGATAAGGTAGCCAAGATATCTGCAAACTGATTCTATGCCTTAGGGATGATGGTGTATTCAATCTTATCAAAGGTCTTGGTCAAGTCCTCTAAATATTTTTGATAAGGCTTCAAATGTTCTTCTTTTACCTTCCATAATTTCTGTGCTTGAGCTATGACCAAGGTTGAATCTCCAAAGATATCTGCTTCCTTCACCCCTAAGTCTCGGAGAGCTTCCATTCCAATGATACAAGCTTCATATTCTGCCATGTTATTAGTTGCCTCAAAGTTCAACTTGACCACCAAAGGCACATGAGATCCATCAAGGGTGATCAAAAGTACTCCTATCCCATTCCCATATTGTTTCACGGCTCCATCAAAGTACATCTTCCACGCCTCAAGTTCAATATCCAAAATATCCTCATCTGGGAAATCTTCTTTTCCATCTTCTCCTTTTATGGAGTTCTCAGCACAAAAATATGACACGACGCTTCCTTTGATCATTTATTCTGGCCACATACTTTAATTCAAAGTTTGCCAATAGGATCAACCATCTTGACAATCTTCCACTCAAGCTTCTCAAATAGGTACATTAGTGGGTCCATACTTTAATGTGTTTCAACTTCTGCACGACACATACGAGAGCAAAGCATGACTTTTCTATAGGAGTGTATCTAGTCTCATAATCATGAAACCTCTAGCTTAGGTAGTACACAGCTCTCTCATTCTGTTAGGACATATGTGAATCATGTTAGGAACATATGTCATTATAGAATTGGCTAATTCTTTGACAAAACGCACTTTACTTGTAATTGAGTAGACCTAGGATGTGTTTAATGCTTCAAGGAACAAGGTTTTAAGTTCAAGTGTTAAAGCCATACAAGTCTGTCTAAGAATCAAGTGAAGAAGTGCTGTATTTTAAAACTCGACAGCTAGTATCTATCGAGGCTTAAAAAGCTATTTTAGCCCAAGGCTTGACAGCTGCTCGATAGATAGGGTATCTGCCAAGGTTTATGAATATCGGTTTTCCAAATTTGATTTCACTCGAATCTGTGAATAGATGTTTGGGCTTTCTTTTCTCACAACCTTAAACATATATAAGGATTGTTTTAAGGGCCATTGCAGATGGTGCAACTTAAAGTTTTTCACAAGCATATTGTGAACCAGAGACATATGCCCTAGTTCATCTTTCCATTCAAGAAGCTGTTGTGTTTGTACACCGTAGGGTTTTGTAACCAAGGAGCTTCGTGATCTTCATCGTGTGATGAATTAAAGAACATTGCAGCCAACATTCTTTCTCAAGTTGGTGATTAAGTCGCGTACTGGGATTCCTTTACTTGTAACCGCTTGTAGTGATAATAGTGGATTCTCGGGAGTGGTGACCTTAAAATCACCTGGTGGGGTTTTGCCTTTGTAGTTTTCCTTATTCGTAAACAAATCACCTGTGTCCATTTAATTTCTGTTGCATTTAGTTACTAGGTAATTTGATTATGCTACCACGCGATTCGCATGTTAATTAACTTAATTAATTCACTTGGCTAAATTAATTGGTTAATTTATCACAAGGGGTCAATACATTCTTCGCCTATCAAGTGGTATCAGAGAGGGCACACTCTAATTAGGTTTTAATCTTTGTTGTCATGGATAGAGGGCAGTCTCTAATTATACCTCATTTATTTGATGGGACTAACTATGCATACTAGAAAGTACGTATGAGAGCTTTCTTGCAATCTTTAGATGAGAAAGTGTGGCAAGTTGTAGAGATTGGCTGGACTAAGTCAAAGGAATCACCAGCCAATTGGGATGATGCTAAGATCATGGCAGTAAACTTCAACAACAGGGCATTGAATGCTTTATTCAGTGCGGTCACAAATGAGGAATTCAAGAAGATATCCTCCACTGAAACTGCGAAGGAAGCGTGAACCATTCTCTAGACAACCTATGAGGGAACTAAGGCTGTCAAGGACTTGAAGCTTTAGAGGCTCACTACAAGCTTCGAAGAGATCAAGATAAATGAGGATGAGTCATTCGATGAATTCTATGCCAAGCTCAAGAACATAGTGAACTCAGCCTTTAATCTTGGGGAAACCATTCCCAAACCCAAGATTGTTAGAAAAGTGCTTATATCTCTACCAGAGAGATTTCATGCCAAGATCACAGTGATTGAGGAATTGAAGGATATTGACAAAATTCCTTTGACAGAGTTAGTTGGGAATCTGCAAACCTATGAGTTGGGTTTGTCTAGGCTTGAGAAATCGAGTAAGAGCAAAAGCATGGCACTGAAGGCCAAGAGCAGTGACACGGATGGGTCTTCAGACGATGGAGATTCTAAAATGAAGTCCTACACCATGAGGAAATTCAAGAAGTTCATGAAGAATGCCAATGGACAGGGCTTCGACAAGGACCGTAGGCAATCTAGTTCTTCTTAGTTTAAAAACCATGACAAAGGGAAGAAGGATGCTAGGGATGACGGTCAGTACACTATTCCCTCAGGACCAAAGTGCTTTGGATGTCAAGGCTTCGGTCACATGAAACAAGAGTGCCTTACATATATCATGATCATAGGGAAAAACAAGGCACTTGCCACTACTTTGAGCGACACCGAGCCTAAGGATAATTCCGACAATGAGGATGATAAAATCCTAAATGTCTTCACTGCCACTGTAAATCCTACTGAATGGATTGTTGAAGATGTCGATGAACTTGGTGGAATCTAAATTTGAAAAGATGGATGAGCAAGATGACATCCACACTGCCTATGCAAAGTTATACAAGGTCTCCAAAAAACATGAGAAATTGTACAGGCTGGTCATTAAGAAGCTCAGTGATGTATAGCTTGAACAAGAAGAAATCTCCACAAAGTTTGATGAAGCCAATTAGACTATTGGAGCACTGAGGTTTGAGAATATTTACTTGGCTGAAAGGACCAAAAAGCTTGAAGCAGAGTTGTTTCAAGTGAGAGCTCTGATGGGAAAAATACGTGTTCGTATCAAATACAAAACATACGCAGCAAAAAATTAACGGATCTACTTCATTCGTAATAGATAACATGCACTATGAAAGTTTCAGAATTTTAGAACAAGAAAGCATACCTTGGTGCGGTGAAATTCAAAACCAAAGATCAGAAGTTCTTGGGAAGACTTTTAATCTTCACTCCAATTCCACTTAATGCCCAAGATGTGTGGTCTCTCAATCAGTTTCCAAGGAGAGAATAAGAGAGTGTCCAACACTCACATACAACCATTTCATTTCTTGTGTAATCTTGATGAAAAACACTTATGAAAGAACTCATGAAAGGACTTATGAAATTCTGTATGTTTCTCTCCTTATATACAACTGATTATCTAATTGGGCTAGCCTTTTGGGCCATTCCAATTGGGCTCTAGTGTTTGGCTTAGAGTGGGACCAAAAGGGAACAAATAAGACTCTAGCTCCAATGGGCCTTGGGCTTTTCTGTCAACTCTTGACAAGTCCAAAATTACCATTAATTATATTCAATACCACTATACGAATATAATTGCACTCTAGGCCTTATTAATAAATTATATCCCAAGACTTTATTATACATACAACCCCTTCATTAAAATATTTGTAGTAATACAAAGTCATGAACGTAGACTGCCACTTTGAAGATTACTACATCTTAATCTTTGAGTACCCAGTTTAATCCTTAATGTTATTTATCATATATTTATAAAATCCAATTCCATAAATATATACTTTAGTAACTCCTTACTAAAGTTGTTGGGCCCAACTCTTTGAATAACCAAACCCATTAAACTTATCTCAAGGGAATATTTTATATCTCCGTTAAGATATTATGAATTCCATCTTGAGAATATATGTTCCATCAACACTAAATGTGACTGCCCAACATACTGAGGTTTTGACTGTAACTTATAGATCTCACTCTTGATATATCAAAGCAATCTACATCTCATGATCAGGTCTATTATTCTCTCAGGATTTAGAGTTGATGTAAATAGAAGTCGTGAGATCTATTATTTATTTGACAATCGTTAGGAGAATAATAAATCTCACAGTGGTCCAGTTCAATATGTCTTAACTCTTAAAACATATCAACATACCAACTAGAAATCTCCATTTTCATGATCAAGACAAATCATCTTAGTTGATATGTTATAGTCCTCGCAGATGAAACGCCCAATTTCATCACCGACTACGAACTACATTCTGAGTTTACAAAGAACTTGCAATTTATATCTTCTGTGACTGAATCACATAAATCACATACGATGCATCTCATGGACTAAGATAATGTCCCATTAGTTCATTTATAGATAGTCTCATATAATTAAATAATTTAATTATTTATGTCATGCCAATAAATTTGATTTTAGGGCATAAACCCCAACAATCTCCCACTTGCCCTCAAAGACAATTTACCATATATCCAACACTTATCTCCCTTTAGAGTAATTCATAGTCACTCTAAGGCAAGGTTTGGAAACAAGTTTCAGCCAGATTTATTGCATAAATTATCTTTTCTACTACTATTCAAGTATTCATATCTCTCTAGTGAGATAATACTTATGCTTAATGTGTATCTTCACCACTAGGATGAGCACATATCTTGAAGTCCAACTTCATGAATCATAATCAAACTACAAGTCAGCATTTGTACATCCAATAACCATCGAAATCTCACTTTTGTGGACAAGCATATAATCCTTCATTCTCCTAAGATATTTGAGTATATGCTTTACTCCAACTAAATTAAGTGATCTTTGATTCAATTGATATTTGCTTACTATGCCTACCGTAAAATAGATATTTAGCCTAGTATCAAGCATAGCATAAAGACTTCCTTTTCATTTGATATAAAGAACGGTCTTAATATGCACTTCCTTTTATATGTCTTAAGACTATAGTCCTATATAAAGGAACTTCAAACTTAAAAGGAAAGAATCCTTTCTTGAAGTATTACATGCTATACTTTGCTAGAATCTAATCTATTTAAGCAGTTTGAGATAAACTCAATATCCTAATTTCTAAATTGTAATAAAGTTTAAATTCTTAGGATATGACTAGTCTTTCCCAAGAACTTTATATCAAACTGGATAAATAACAAAAACTCTATTGATGACAATATCTTTACATCATTTTAAATGATTAGAATGTCATCAACATACATTAAGAAATTTATTATTCTATATAGCTTTCACACACATAAGGCCTTTTAATATTTGATCAAAATCAAACGAATTGATTACTTGATCAATGATGATATTTTATGATTCAGATGTTTGCTTTAGTCCATAAATGGAATTTAAGCAACTTGCATACTAGGCACTACTGTTTCTTTGCTATATACAAGTCTAGTTACATCATATAGATGTCTTCTTCAAGATTGCCACCAAGAGAAGCTCTCTTGATATCTATTGCCATATTTCATCCAAATGAAATATAATGGATAAGAGAATCTAGATAGAGTCAAACTTGACTATTGGTGAAAAAATCTTTTCATAATTGAACCATTTCTTTCTGAATAAATCTTTTCGCTATTAGTCTTGACTTTGAAGGTTTGCACCTTCAAATCTATCAATCTCATTTACTTGTAGACCTATTTGAAAACAATAGGCCTAATGCCATTAGGCGCCTCTACAAGTTCTAGACTTCAAATAGAATCCAATTCTATTCATATAACCTTGATCCAGTAATCCATATTCAAATCATCTATTGCCTTTACATAGAACCGAGGATCGAATTCATATCCTTGTGGAATAACTTTAACAGTTTATCCTAAAAGTATGAATTTATTAGGTAATTGATGATCCTCCCACTATGATATTGTACTGGTGTACTAGCTATACATTTAGAATAATGCCTTGTGGTGTATCTAATACAATCATCTCATTCCTAAATGCATTTTACAGTTGTCTTTAAAAAAATTATGACATCTTTCTTCTAGAACAATTATACGTTTTGCTTTAAGATTATTCACATAGTCATCATCTAGAACTTTGTATTTGTATTATACAAACATCTTGTTTTCTTTATGACTACCAAAACAATCTTTTGCAATTCCTTTTGGATACCCATCATAAACACACATTTTTCTACCTTTTGATTTCAATTTGTTAGACTTCCTTTCTAGCACAAGTGCTGGACATCTCTAAACGTGGAAGTATCATATACTAGGTTTTCACACAATCCACGATTTGACAAATGTCTTAGGAACAAACTTTTGAAATCAACTTTAGAAAATGTATAGTAATTACTAGAGTATATCTTCAAAAGAAATAAGCAAATGGAAATACTTATCATGTACTTTACTATTTCTAAAAGAGTCTTATTCATCCTTCATGTATGTACTGACTTAAAGAAGTCAGTGGAACTTTATTCCTTTACAATAAAGGAGCCCTAGATCTAATTATCCTCTAAATAGAATTCATAAACTAGGAATATAACAAAATAATGGATCTAAAAGCCCATCTTTCACCAATCTTGAATATCATTTAGATTAATAAGATATAGGCATAAGTGCCAAATACATACAATAACAAAGGATGGAAACTTTCTCTTTAAAAAGTAAAACATATAAATTTCCATCTAGAAAATAATCAAGGACAAAGCTTAGCTTTACCAAAACAATAACTTTTCCTTTTGGTCACGCTTTTGAGTCAAATTTCCTTTTGGCAACTACTAGGGCAACTTGCTTGTCCAACTGTTTGGTTTTATAATTCATCTTCTTATCACCCTTACCTTTCGGTTCAGGCTAAGAATTTGAATTAAATCTTATTGATCCTAGCTTTAGCTTTTAGGATGTCTTCCGTTGCTTAGAACTCACTCATCAATTCAGATAACATAAAAATAATTTATTTTGAAAACAATCTGAATTGATCAAATGATTCTAACAAGGACTTGTGGATCATATCCATATGAGATTAACATTTAATCTCTACATCCAAGAATTCCAATTAATTTTTAAATTTAAAACATTTTCATAAAATGATATAGAGTTGGAACTCTTTAAGCTTTTCTTAGCACTCAATATGATGCAACCAAACATCTCATTTAGACTTAATATAAAGTCCAAGTCTAGTACTAACTCTTGCATCTCATGCTGTAGCACACTTGAGATAGAAGCCAATGTAACTCTTGCATCTTTGTATGAGAGTGTTGGACACTCTCTTATTCTCTCCTTGGAAACTGATTGAGAGACCACACTTCTTGGGCATTAAGTGGAATTGGAGTGAAGATTAAAGGTGTTCCCAAGTACTTCTAGTTCTTTGGTTTTGAATTTCATTGCATCATGGTACGCTTTCTTGTTCTTAATTTCTGAAACTTACGTAGTACATGTTATCAATTGCAAATGAAGTAGATCTGTTTATTTTCCGCTGTGTATATTTTGTATGTGATACAAACATGTATTTTTCCAACATCTCTATGGGAAAACTTTGGGAGTTGTGGTTTGGAGGGTCAAGAGGTATATTCAGTAGTGCTCCAACAGTTTAAAGTTGATAAAAGAAACATGTTGTTTGGCGTGTCTTCTTCAACTCCCTGAACTCTGACAAGTCTGTGTGTAGCGGGTAACATATGGTAAGCATCTCTTATCACATAACACTTAAAATAATAAAATTCCCCATTTCACTTTTCCTAAAGCTTAATATTCATCATGTGACAAATGCTTAATATCCCCAGCTATCTGACTATTGAGAAAATAACTATTCATTCAATCCCCAGCTGTTGCTATACAAATTTAGAAACTTCATTATATTATTTTACATAAACTAAATTACTACTTTCAGCTAAAATCCAACTCAAACACATGGCCTAATCTGATTTAGCTATCTTTAATCTCCAACCATATACAAAATATTCACGATATCTCTGATAGCCAGCTGCTGTCTGTCACAATCAAACCATATATTTCTGCTAGCTGCCAGAGCAGAGCATTAAATGCTCTTCTTGCTCACCAAGATTAAGTCACAACATAATGAGGCCTTAACTAGGTCTCTAAAGTTTCAATCCTTCTATTATTTACTAGAAATGTGTTGTAATGGAACTTTGCACCAAAAATACAAACACCTGAAAAATGAAACATTTCCAGTAGAACTCCTGTAGTGTATTCAGCACTTAATACCTGGCTGGAAGTGATATCATCAACCATTTAATGCTAAAATCCCAGTAACCAGTTGTTATACCCAAAATAGCAAGATACCCTTAAAAGAGATCTTACCATTTTCAGCTAAATCCAAGAAATAAATGCTGAATGTCCTCTCCAGCAGTCAGAAATCACCCATCTGACCTCATTTGCTTCTGCCTAAAGCAGCATGTGTCTTATGACAGCTATAACAGCTATCTCATGATAGTTATCACAGCTTTTCCTAACAGTTGGGACAACCTTTTCAGAACAGCTGTGATAGCTAACCCAACAGCCTGAGCATTATTAATTTTTGCTCATTTGGCTAAAACTAAAACCAACTAAAGAAACTACCTTTCTCTTGCTAAAATACTTTCCTTTTCTGCTACTCTTTCTCTAGCAACTTTTACCCGAAACAGCAAGAATACCTTAAAGCTAAACATACCATTTTTGGGCCAAATCTTAAGATGGATTCTCTAAAGATTTATTGGTATTTGGGACAGATTTTGGCTAAGATTATTTGCTAAAAACCCCCTTAAACTTAGCTAAATGGAACCCTTCATCAACACCTCAAGGGGACAACCAATAGAGAAGAACGACTCTCTCATGAACTTATCTATTCCCTCTCCCTCTAATGATCTTCTTAAGCTCTCAATGAAGTTCTGAGCCTCTGAGTTTTTAGTTTTCCAATTGAGGAACCAAAATCTTCAGCCTTTAGCTCATAAATGCCCTTTATAAGCCTTCATACACCTTCCAATAGAAAATCCCAGCAGCAAATCCCAGCAACATTGCTAAACACACTACAGCACTATTACCCTCTTATACTCATTCTCTCACTCTCCATATTCAAAAAATACATCTATCTTACTGCCCTTATCTCTAAATACCTAAACACATCTCCATGCTCTTCTCTTACAAAATCTTTCCTATTGGAAAGCAATCTCTACAACTTTTCCAGCGGTTATAATCTCATATTTTTACTATCTTTAACCTTCATATCTCTCACAGTTCCACATATCATAGATATCACGAATATTACATCCCACAAAAATTCTATATCTTTTACCATCTTCATACTTCTCAAGAGATATCAAACACTCATGCTAAAAGCCCTTCTCATGAAAGGCACTAAGATCTCATATCAAAACCCTTCTCATAGAAGGCATGAACTTCCATTACTAAAGCCCTTCTCTTAGAAGGCACTAAGATCTCATATCAAAGCCCTTCTCATAGAAGGCATGAACTTCTAATACTAAAGCTCTTCTCCTAGAAGGCACTAAGATCTCATATCAAAGCCCTTCTCATGGAAGGCACAAATCCATCTTACATAAAGCCCTTTTCTTAGAAGGCACAAATGCTCCATACAAAAGCCCTCCCATAGAAGGCAACACTATTCATAACTTCACAACAACTAAAAGAGCATTGTCAAGGGGAAAACTCATTTAAGTGCATGATAAGAGGGGCAAGCTTAACCAGCCCCTACATACAGCTGGGCATACCTTCTCTCCCTTCGGTTACACCCATTTTTCCCCTTCAATCTTGAAGTTATCATGGCAAACTGCCACTCTACCGCTTGAGTCATTCTACTGGAATCCTATCAGCTCACAGATGCTGCATAGCTGGGACTACAAACCATTAGAGATAAGTGACTCTGCCTCTATATCTTTAAATTTACTTCATTGAATACATGATTACTTCACATCTAAATACATATTACTTTATTCCAACTACTATTACAACTATTACAACCATTAACCAAGGCTTAAACTCATTTCAATGCATGATAAGAGGGGCAAGCTTAACTAGGCTCTATCGCTGGCATTTTGCTAAAATCCTATCAGCTCACTGATACTACACAGCTGGAGCTGCAAACCATTAGAGATAAGTGACTTTGCTTCGATATCCTTAAATTTACATCATTAAGTACATGATTACTTTACCTCTAAATATATACTATTTTATTTCAACTGTTATTACAACTATTAATCAAAGCTATCATATCAAACGCGTATTACATATTTATTCAGCCATTATTGTGATTCTTAGACTTTGGCTTTAATGGCTTTGTAGGCTTGAAAGTACGCTGGTAGCCGTTGGACCACGTGGCCTAATGTTGAGTTCCGGAGGCAACTCCCCAAAAAGAACCCGGGTCTAGCAAGGTTATCCCTCCAATGGACCACACGTGGCCGAGCAACCGAAAAAGGCCCCCGAACAATAACTAAACCTCCTAAAATGAAGTCGTTTAATGCAATCTTTTTAAAATTAAGTCATTAAAATTACAGCAAATGACTAACAGCAAGATCCTTTAGAAAGCCAATTCTAAATAGTTCAAGGCTTCTAAAATTGGAGACTTTCAAGTTTCTCCTAGATTAGATAACTATAAGTTAGGTTGATTACACTCTTTGGTAGTATTGCCTGGCAGATCTACTGTTCAAACATTACAATGGTTCCAAACCAACCCTTCAATATTCTATCATCAAAGTGGAATTTGGCTGGTAGCTTTGAAAAAAATTGATTTGCAAAGGAGGCCACCTACCATTATTCAGGTCCCTTTTGAAGACAGAATTCAGTCAAGAGCATTTATGAATATAATAATTGTAAAGGATAATTCAGTGATATAATAATAGGGGAAGTGGCAGCATATATAACATCTAAATGCATCTTATAGGGAGTAACAATTAGCATAGCTGCTCCTTTTGGAATTTGGATCAAACATATCTTTGCAGCTCTCCAAACCATTTTAAATCATAATCATATCATTGGAAAAATTATAACACTATAAGAAGAAACTCAAGTTGTTATACTTACACACCCAATGGTATTGGTCCACACATTGAAATAGGATCCAAATACCATAGACAAATAAAAAAGAGACAAACATAGCTCAAAATATCAATGTAATAACAAATTTGTGAAAAATAAAAATTATACAATAAACTAAAAAAAAGGCACCAAATTACCAAACAAAGCAAGATGCTTATCCTATCAAAAAAAAAAAAAAAAAGAAAAAAAAGAAGAAAAAAAGAAGCAAGATGCTTACCCACAAATCTATTGGATTGAATAATCTGCAGAAAAGAAAAGCAATGAAAATCAAATAGAATACAATAGGGAATAGACATATCTTAGTAGAAAGAACACAAAGAAAACGGTTATTAATCGCTAATCCGTGCAATGCACAGAATAATTTGAGTAAGTAGATGTTAACAAGTATTTGTCTCTTCCACTTTGATTGTACATAGTCACTAACCCGTGCAATGCACAGAATAATTTGAGAAAAATAATATATATTTACTTTGCTTAAAAACTCACTTTAAAATGAATAGGCTGGCTTTCTACTCATAATATAACTCAACATACTCAAAAGTTTGTTGAAATAGACACATCCATCATCAAAAGTTTAGGTAACACACTAATAACATAAAACTACCCGTCAAGCGTTAGTTTTAAAACCAACACATGGTTCCCCTACTATGCTTGTGCATAAACAGCCTAAACAATAGAGAATATGAGGAAAACAAATTTGACCATGAAACATGGAACCACTAATTAGATTGAAAAAGAATACATAAATCCCAACTAAGTCCTCAGGATAATAATATCAATTTCCTGGTGAAAAAATAATATATAAATATGTGTGTGTGTGTGTGTGTGTGTGTGTGTGTGTGTGTGTGTGTGTGTGATGAAATAATTGACAATAATAGTGGAGATAGCAAAAACACTCTGCTCACACCAAGCATGATACTTAAGCAGAAAACAGAAACCAACAAAAAATTAAAAAAATCCCATCTGAAAAACCAAATATCAAATAAATAATCACTACTTCAATTAAATCAAAGGGAGCCTAGCAGTTACCTAAAAGCTTCAATCAAGAGTTCAAAACATAGTTCCATAGAATTTGGGAGTAACAGTGGCAACTATTAGTATATATACTGCCCTACATACTTCGTTGCTTCTTTTTTATATATAGGTTATAAAAATTCATTGAAACAAAAAGGGAAATGGTTTTACCTTATGGAAGAATAAATCCAAAAATAAAAATAAAAATTCTAAATGTTAACTCCTAAAATCTAACTTATGATATTTGTGAATCCATGAAAACTCAATGAAGAATTTGAGGTCACAACCTGCACCCACTCAATAAGAGTCCTTCAAAATAGAAGATTTTCTAAAACAAAACCCAATAACTATATAGCATCAAATCAACCGTGCCTAAAATTATTATTAAACCCCATAACTATCTGCAATACACAGCCCATACATATCACTAAAAATTCTAAAACCACAATCTACATCAATATGAATTAATTTTTCAGCCAAAATAAATTAGTCATCAAGCCGACTCTTAGGCCTTTCAAAAACACAGAAAAAAAAAAAATCATTAAATCAAGACTATCTCCACTATGAAACCCATCAATATTTACAATATATTCTTACAAAACCTATAGAATTTGAAATCCTTAAATCGATAGAAAACCTAATTGAAGACATATAATTAAAACATAACTTTGAGACTCTGTTCCATTTAAACCAATTTCAATCTGAATTTTAACCCATATGAACAAATAAAACTGAAACTTGAAAAAGATCAAATTGAAAATTTGTATATAATACAAAATTTTCTCAATTGAGTCTAATTTTACAAATTTTGAAAACCAAAACGACATAAAAAGCATATTAAGATCCATTTAACAGACAAAAAATCAATTGAAAGATCTAAACTTATATGTATGTATATTATAACTCAAACCCAAAGAGACAACAAAAATAGGGATTGGTATATAAGAGAGAGAATCAGATCAAACATGTATTTCTATTATTGCTTACTTTGAGATTGAATTCCAAGACTAAAACTTAAAATCCAAAATTCCAACAACAAAAACACACAAAAACCTCTTTATCTAACAGACCAGAAAATAGAAAATCAAATTTTTTGTATATAAAATCAGAACATATTTTTTTATAGAGCAAGGTTTTGATCGCTTACTGTTGCCGGGAATAGATTGTCTTAGATAGGAGTGGCGACCAAGGAGAAGGATTTGTGTCTAGGGCTTTTAGTTTTGCGGTTTCGTGCGTATTCCCTTGTAAACTCCAATCGTGTTTACTAGCTGAGTTTGTGTTTGTAACACCCCAAATCCATACCAAGGATTTAGATGCATAACCTGTCTTAGAAATAATCAACAATAATATAATGGAACAGAGCGTAATTAATTATCCACAAATAACTTCTATCCAACATCAACTTTTCTATAAAATCTATAAAAATACGAAATCCTTCACAATAAAATCTCCAAATACAATCTCAAAATAGTTCCACAAATGGCAAACTCATTGCCCCTAAGAAATTACACTAAAATAGTTCACCAACTAACATAGCTCCAAAAGAAGTCGTCAATCTAAGGCTCCATTGATCTACCATCAAAAGACATTCCATTGCTCAAATCTGAAAGGGGTGGAAAAAGGAGGTGAGCTAGAGGCTCAATAAGAGACTACATAACATGAGGATGTCTTTCAAAACAAAAAATTAGTATCATTGACAATATATAGTCTTCACGAAACATGTACAAATAGTTTAAACAGTAATATAATATATTCTATAAAACTGTTAAAATAAAACATTTCACTATAATGCTGTAATCATTAAATAAAATAATAACCACTTAATATGCCAATATACACTAAATAAGTAGAAACAATTTATTATGAAAATAAACAATTTTCCACTTACAAAGATCAGTAGCAATAAAACAGTAGTTCAATATGGAAAATATTAGTCAAACACAGACAAAAGCTGCTAAACACTCGGTGGGTGATTCCCATGGGAACAATAACACTAACCTCAAAGAGGCAACACTAGCTCCAAAGAGCAACAATAACACTGCACCACACCACACTAACACTACTTTGGCCGAAGACCAACACTTAACCCTGTGTTGGCAAAGGTTGCAGACTGTCTAGTTGACCGTTTGACACATTCTTGACATATACAGTTTCATAACAATATACAATGAATAATAAAATTCGAGTATGTGCAAAGCACTAACAATGGTATAAGTTTTTTGGAACTTCACTTTTGCAATTATATATATATATATATATAAATATATTTTTACCACAAATATATATATTTATATATTTATATATATACGTCCTGAGAGACGTCATGTGCTGAAGTCTACTTACCTTTAGTTATTAAACCAAGCTTCAACTCAATTGTCTGAATCACAGTCAACTAAAACCTAAATAAGGATAAGACAACTCAATAAGAATGGATAAACTAAGGTAGCAATGACAAAAATTATAAATTTCACTCTTAAAATTCGTATCTTACATTTTATTCTGAAACTACAGCTAACCTAGTACACAAATTGCTTTATCAAGTACTCCAAAAATCAATACTTAGTAAACAACTATAATGAGCCAAATATGCAGATCTCTATATTATTAAATTCTCCCAGTATGAGTTGGCTTCCAATCAATTTTTATGCTTATAGATCATATTATCCCGAATTTACATATATATATATATATATGGCATCCAATAAGGTTTCTTCCCGTAAGACATAGGAAGGATGCCATAAGTTTACAAAGTTATTTCTACCCCTAGGACCTAGTAACCCGTATCTTTCATTGACAAAATTCTAGAAGCTTGAAACCATTATGTAGATTACAAATGCAATGAAGCTAGCACCACTACCAAATCTTGCGTAAAACCCAACAACAAAATCATCTAAAGGCTTAAATCAAGAGTTTGCATGGAAACGTTCATGCAAGAATAAAAATACTACCCTAGCTTTAGAGATTATCCCATAGATCATTGTGAGAGAGGCATACATGAACATGGACGCAGCAAATTTTTTATTTTTTTTTTGTAATCTCACAGTTTCTCTCTCTTCTTTCCGCAAGAAGCCCTAACCTACTAGCACGTTAAAACTGTTTCACTTGGGCCGAAAATTTAAAACCCACTAAAATCTAAAATAAGCTTCCAAGACTTTCATTCCCACTAAAACTCATATTAAGGTTGTTTAAATAGGCTAAAACCCTAAAGAATTCCAATAAAAATTAAACTCCTAGCCCAAGTAGGTTTTAGTCTCTTATCCTTTTCCTTAACTGATAAGGAGACTAAAGGTTAAATTTGAATAACCCACAAAAATAACTATTCACGTTACCCATTATTATTATTATTATTATTATTATTATTATTATTATTTTGTAGAAATCATAATATAAAATAATATCTCCTCCAAAATAAATTAAGCAATTCATCAAATCCACTCTAGAAGCAGTTAAATTAAATTTAAGTGAGACGGGTGTTACAGTGTTTGTGTCTAGTGCTTTTTTTTTTTTTTTTTTAAAGATAAGCATCCGGTCAGATGGGAGTGGAGACAAAGAAAAAGGATTTGGGTCTAGGGTATTCAGTTTTGGGGTTTCCTGCGTATTCTCTTGCAAACTCCAATCGTGTTTTCAAGCTGAGTTTGTGTTTGTGTCTAACGCTTGTGTCTAATTCTTTTTTTTTTTTTTTAAAGATAAGCATCTGGTTTAGTTTTTGGGGAGAAGAAGGAGACGAGACTACAAAAAGAAGAGAGGGAGTTTGATGAGTCTGTGTTACTGTGTTTGTGTTTAAGGGGGAGAGTGTTTTTTTAGTTGGGTTTTGGTTTTGGGGAGAAGGAAATTTTCGGGTTTTAGGCTTTTGGAATTTTTTTTTTAGCTGAAATTTTGGGTGTTTTTTTTTTCTTTTTAATAATGTCGGGTTTTAGAAAAGTTTTTTTTTTTTTTTTAAATATTGTGCTGATATGAAAATTGTGGAAGCTTCAGAATCTTCGATTATATATATATATATATATATCTGGTAACCACTACTGTTGTAAGTGCTTACCATTGCTGTATATATTTAACTATTTTCAGTATTAATTCAGTACTTTCATATTCACCTATTGTTTTAATGTTATACTGCTTGGTTGGTTCTACCGCCTTATTATTGTTTTAAATTACTTTGATTATTAATTGTGCTACCGCCTCCTTGGCTGGTTTTACATGTTTTCATTATACTATCTCTGTGCTTCCGATGCTTCCGCCCCTTTACGCTTGTTCCCCTCCCTTTTTGGTATCAGAGCCATTCCTTCCTTGGCCGCTGATAGTGTTGTTGTGTCTTTGCTCCCTTGTTCGTGTCTACCCGAACCTTTGGTACTCCGTTACTGTGTTCCTTCTTACCATCATTGGCGCCACCCTAGGCGTAAAGTGAATTCCTAGAATCAGATCTCTGTAAGGCCCGTTTGAGCCAACGAGGGCGTGTAGGGCAAGAGAAGAGGTATAAGGTTGTTTAGGTTCTGTGTTACGAAATGCAAGGGTTGTGAGAAAAACATGATAATTGAGTGTTAAAATTAGGATAGTATGGATAAGATGTGGAGATCCAACTCCTCTGTTAGCTCCAGGACTGATTGTCCTCCTGACATCATTAATGAAGAAGATCAAGTTGTTGAAGAGAAAGAAATTCTGGATTCCCGAAGATGGAATATCCCCAAGGTTAATATTAAACTATTTACAATACTACTTGGCAGGAAAATACTGGATTTTCCCAGTACCGAGTAAGAACTGTTGAACAAACATTTTCTATTTCCAAGTATCATGAAAAATGTTGTTTGCTTTCTAAAAAGAATATTAACGAATTTCTTGCTACAAAATTGAAATATTTACATATTGGTCTTGTTCAGTATTAATTCAGTACTTTCATATTCACCTATTGTTTTAATGTTATACTGCTTGGCTGGTTATACCGCCTTATTATTGTTTTAAATTACTTTGATTATTAATTGTGCTACCACCTTCGCTGGTTTTACTTGTTTTCATTATACTATTCATATCAGAACCTGTGAGGGGCAACAGGGGCTTTATCAAAAGCCAGAAGATAAGATTTTGGCGTCTTGTGCCGAAAGTAGTCAACAAAGTAGTCAATAGATTCCCATGGGGACAGCTTGAGCAATAGGCGGAAAGGTGCATCAAATCATTGGTCTGTATCACAGCAGTCCGAACAGCCATCATAAGGATCCTATGGGGGATCATAATTGCAGTCATGTTCATGGTAGGTAGTATACTGATTGCAGAAACCGCAATATTAATTGCAGTCACGTTCATGGTAGGTGGTATACTAATTGCAGTCATGTTCATGGTAGGTGGTATATATAACAATGGTTTTATCTTCATTGCAGTCATGTTCATACTGGTAGGTGGTATATATAACAATGGTTTTATCTTCATGTTCATGTTCATCTTTATCGCAGTCATGTTCATGGTAGGTGGTATATATAACAATGGTTTTATCTTCATTGCAGTCATGTTCATTGCAGTCATGTTCATACTAATTGTAGTCATGTTCATGGTAGGTGGTATACTAATTGCAGTCATGTTCATGGTAGGTGGTATATATAACAATGGTTTTATCTTCTTTTACAAAATTTGATTTCTTGATTACGTTCAAATGATTTTGCGAAACAAGATCTTTTGAAACATAATGATTTTCAAGATAATCAAAAAATAGAATATGTCTTTTTAAATCATTCATTTTTTCTTTCCATTTCCTTTTAACACGATCTTTTTCAGATTGGGCAAAAGTACTTTGGTAGTACTTTCTTTTATCTCTATTTTTGGCAAAAATAAATTCACTATACAGGGAAACCATATCAATCTCAAAACTTTGATTAAGAGAGGTTAAAACTCTTAATTGGTTTTAAAAAGCAAGAGGTTCAATAGTTGAAAATCAGAACCAAATGGAGACGCAGACTTTGTCTCTTCTTCTTCTTCTTCAGCAGATTTCTCATAGGGAGAAGAAGTATCAGGTTTAGTTGAATAAAAAGAAGTGTTAACTTGGGAGTTATTACTTGAAACACCTTTTAGCTTCAAATCAAGTTTAACTAAACTTTTTTGTAAAGAATCAGCGAGATCTTGATCTCGTTTTGAAACACTTTCAGATCCAGCAAAGGAATGTCTTCCTTCTTCGATCTTCTAGGGATTGTCATCATGAAAACTTATTTTAACAGTTCCATCAAGGCATTTTTGAATATTTGCAAGATCATTTTTACGAAAAATATGTTTAGCAGGAGGTGATTCTCGTTCCAACAACCATTCTATAGGAAGATTAACATCTTCCCATTATATCATTTTTGGAACTTCAACCTTAGCATTAGAAGTTGAACATTGAATTAACATGGTTTTACCAGAAGGATCTTTAATATGAGCGGCTCGAGGATTCAGTTGGGAACCCACAAGTCTGTAGGAAATACGGTAAATAAGTGCAAAAGGTTTACTACCTTCATCCATATCATAACCAGATGTTAAAACATTTAGAGTTAAAGCTTTAATATTATTAGGATCATCAAGAGCAAGACAAATATCAGGGTAAACATCAAAGTAAACAGGACCATCATACAAAGAAGTAGCAATCATACCAAGAATGCTATCTTTAAACTTTCTAAATCTAGCATCTCTTAAACACGTCAAAGCAGAAGCATTAATACCATATCTTGTAAGAGGTTTAACAGCAACTTGAACAAGACCAATATGTAAATATTTCAATTTAGTAAATAGTTTTCACATTAACCTTGGGGATATTAGCGAAATTACAATGTTCAATAATACCAGAAGCAGGGGTTTCAGCATTAGCAATTTTGAAAGGAGAAGCTTTTATCTCCGTCTTTTGACAAGTCATATGAGTTGTTTCAAGAGGCGGATGGCTTGTCCTACCAATGGTTTTATCTTCTTTTACAAAACTTGATTTCTTGATTACGTTCAAATGATTTTGCGAAACAAGATCTTTTGAAACATAATGATTTTCAAGATAATCAAAAAATAGAATGTCTTTTTAAATCATTCATTTTTTCTTTCCTTTTCCTTTTAACACGATCCTTTTCAGATTGGGCAAAAGTACTTTGGTAGTACTTTCTTTTATCTCTGTTTTTGGCAAAAAAAAATTCACTATACAGGGAAACCATATCAATCTCAAAACTTTGATTAAGAGAGGTTAAAACTCCTAATTGGTTTTAAAAAGCAAGAGGCTCAATAGTTGAAAATCAGAACCAAATGGAGACACAGACTTTGTCTCTTCTTCTTCTTCTTCAGCAGATTTCTCATAGGGAGAAGAAGTATCAGGTTTAGTTGAATAAAAAGAAGTGCTAACTTGGGAGTTATTACTTGAAACACCTTTTAGCTTCAAATCAAGTTTAACTAAACTTTTTTGTAAAGAATCAGCGAGATCTTGATCTCGTTTTGAAACACTTTCAGATCCAGCAAAGGAATGTCTTCCTTCTTTGATCTTCTAGGGATTGTCATCATGAAAACTTATTTTAACAGTTCCATCAAGGCATTTTTGAATATTTGCAAGATCATTCTTACGAAAAATATGTTTAGCAGGAGGTGATTCTCGTTCCAACAACCGTTCTATAGGAAGATTAACATCTTCCCATTATATCATTTTTGGAACTTCAACCTTAGCATTAGAAGTTGAACATTGAATTAACATGGTTTTACCAGAAGGATCTTTAATATGAGCGGCTCGAGGATTCAGTTGGGAACCCACAAGTCTGTAGGAAATACGGTAAATAAGTGCAAAAGGTTTACTACCTTCATCCATATCATAACCAGATGTTAAAACATTTAGAGTTAAAGCTTTAATATTATTAGGATCATCAAGAGCAAGACAAATATCAGGGTAAACATCAAAGTAAACAGGACCATCATACAAAGAAGTAGTAATCATACCAAGAATGCTATCTTTAAACTTTCTAAATCTAGCATCTCTTAAACACGTCAAAGCAGAAGCATTAATACCATATCTTGTAAGAGGTTTAACAGCAGCTTGAACAAGACCAATATGTAAATATTTCAATTTAGTAAATAGTTTTAACATTAACCTTGGGGATATTAGCAAAATTACAATGTTCAATAATACCAGAAGCAGGGGTTTCAGCATCAGCAATTTTGAAAGGAGAAGCTTTTATCTTTGTCTTTTGACAAGTCATATGAGTTGTTTCAAGAGGCGGATGGCTTGTCCTACCAATGGTTTTATCTTCTTTTACAAAATTTGATTTCTTGATTACGTTCAAATGATTTTGCGAAACAAGATCTTTTGAAACATAATGATTTTCAAGATAATCAAAAAATAGAATATGTCATTTTAAATCATTCATTTTTTCTTTCCTTTTCCTTTTAACACGATCTTTTTCAGATTGGGAAAAAGTACTTTGGTAGTACTTTCTTTTATCTCTGTTTTTGGCAGAAATAAATTCACTATACAGGGAAACCATATCAATCTCAAAACTTTGATTAAGAGAGGTTAAAACTCTTATTTGGTTTTAAAAAGCAAGAGGCTCAATTGTTGAAAATCAGAACCAAATGGAGACACAGACTTTGTCTCTTCTTCTTCTTCTTCAGCAGATTTCTCAAAGGGAGAAGAAGTATCAGGTTTAGTTGAATAAAAAGAAGTGCTAACTTGGGAGTTATTACTTGAAACACCTTTTAGCTTCAAATCAAGTTTAACAAAACTTTTTTGTAAAGAATCAGCGAGATCTTGATCTTGTTTTGAAACACTTTCATATCCAGCAAAGGAATGTCTTCCTTCTTTGATCTTCTAGGGATTATCATCATGAAAACTTATTTTAACAGTTCCATCAAGGCATTTTTGAATATTTGCAAGATCAGTTTTACGAAAAATATGTTTAGCAGGAGGTGATTCTCGTTCCAACAACCATTCTATAGGAAGATTAACATCTTCCCATTATATCATTTTTGGAACTTCAACCTTAGCATTAGAAGTTGAACATTGAATTAACATGGTTTTACCAGAAGGATCTTTAATATGAGCGGTTCGAGGATTCAGCTGGGAACCCACAAGTCTGTAGGAAATACGGTAAATAAGTGCCAAAGGTTTATTACCTTCATCCATATCATAACCAGATGTTAAAACATTTAGAGTTAAAGCTTTAATATTATTAGGATCATCAAGAGCAAGACAAACATCAGGGTAAACATCAAAGTAAACAGGACCATCATACAAAGAAGTAGTAATCATACCAAGAATGCTATCTTTAAACTTTCTAAATCTAGCATCTCTTAAACACGTAAAAGCAGAAGCATTAATACCATATCTTGTAAGAGGTTTAACAGCAACTTGAACAAGACCAATATGTAAATATTTCAATTTAGTAAATAGTTTTAACATTAACCTTGGGGATATTAGCAAAATTACAATGTTCAATAATACCAGAAGCAGGGGTTTCAGCATCAGCAATTTTGAAAGGAGAAGCTTTTATCTCCGTCTTTTGACAAGTCATATGAGTTGTTTCAAGAGGCGGATGGCTTGTCCTACCAATGGTTTTATCTTCTTTTACAAAACTTGATTTCTTGATTACGTTCAAATGATTTTGCGAAACAAGATCTTTTGAAACATAATGATTTTCAAGATAATCAAAAAATAGAATGTCTTTTTAAATCATTCATTTTTTCTTTCCTTTTCCTTTTAACACGATCCTTTTCAGATTGGGCAAAAGTACTTTGGTAGTACTTTCTTTTATCTCTGTTTTTGGCAAAAAAAAATTCACTATACAGGGAAACCATATCAATCTCAAAACTTTGATTAAGAGAGGTTAAAACTCCTAATTGGTTTTAAAAAGCAAGAGGCTCAATAGTTGAAAATCAGAACCAAATGGAGACACAGACTTTGTCTCTTCTTCTTCTTCTTCAGCAGATTTCTCAAAGGGAGAAGAAGTATCAGGTTTAGTTGAATAAAAAGAAGTGCTAACTTGGGAGTTATTACTTGAAACACCTTTTAGCTTCAAATCAAGTTTAACAAAACTTTTTTGTAAAGAATCAGCGAGATCTTGATCTTGTTTTGAAACACTTTCATATCCAGCAAAGGAATGCCTTCCTTCTTTGATCTTATAGGGATTATCATCATGAAAACTTATTTTAACAGTTCCATCAAGGCATTTTTGAATATTTGCAAGATCAGTTTTACGAAAAATATGTTTAGCAGGAGGTGATTCTCGTTCCAACAACCATTCTATAGGAAGATTAACATCTTCCCATTATATCATTTTTGGAACTTCAACCTTAGCATTAGAAGTTGAACATTGAATTAACATGGTTTTACCAGAAGGATCTTTAATATGAGCGGTTCGAGGATTCAGCTGGGAACCCACAAGTCTGTAGGAAATACGGTAAATAAGTGCCAAAGGTTTATTACCTTCATCCATATCATAACCAGATGTTAAAACATTTAGAGTTAAAGCTTTAATATTATTAGGATCATCAAGAGCAAGACAAATATCAGGGTAAACATCAAAGTAAACAGGACCATCATACAAAGAAGTAGTAATCATACCAAGAATGCTATCTTTAAACTTTCTAAATCTAGCATCTCTTAAACACGTAAAAGCAGAAGCATTAATACCATATCTTGTAAGAGGTTTAACAGCAACTTGAACAAGACCAATATGTAAATATTTCAATTTAGTAAATAGTTTTAACATTAACCTTGGGGATATTAGCAAAATTACAATGTTCAATAATACCAGAAGCAGGGGTTTCAGCATCAGCAATTTTGAAAGGAGAAGCTTTTATCTCCGTCTTTTGACAAGTCATATGAGTTGTTTCAAGAGGCGGATGGCTTGTCCTACCAATGGTTTTATCTTCTTTTACAAAACTTGATTTCTTGATTACGTTCAAATGATTTTGCGAAACAAGATCTTTTGAAACATAATGATTTTCAAGATAATCAAAAAATAGAATGTCTTTTTAAATCATTCATTTTTTCTTTCCTTTTCCTTTTAACACGATCCTTTTCAGATTGGGCAAAAGTACTTTGGTAGTACTTTCTTTTATCTCTGTTTTTGGCAAAAAAAAAATTCACTATACAGGGAAACCATATCAATCTCAAAACTTTGATTAAGAGAGGTTAAAACTCCTAATTGGTTTTAAAAAGCAAGAGGCTCAATAGTTGAAAATCAGAACCAAATGGAGACACAGACTTTGTCTCTTCTTCTTCTTCTTCAGCAGATTTCTCAAAGGGAGAAGAAGTATCAGGTTTAGTTGAATAAAAAGAAGTGCTAACTTGGGAGTTATTACTTGAAACACCTTTTAGCTTCAAATCAAGTTTAACAAAACTTTTTTGTAAAGAATCAGCGAGATCTTGATCTTGTTTTGAAACACTTTCATATCCAGCAAAGGAATGCCTTCCTTCTTTGATCTTATAGGGATTATCATCATGAAAACTTATTTTAACAGTTCCATCAAGGCATTTTTGAATATTTGCAAGATCAGTTTTACGAAAAATATGTTTAGCAGGAGGTGATTCTCGTTCCAACAACCATTCTATAGGAAGATTAACATCTTCCCATTATATCATTTTTGGAACTTCAACCTTAGCATTAGAAGTTGAACATTGAATTAACATGGTTTTACCAGAAGGATCTTTAATATGAGCGGTTCGAGGATTCAGCTGGGAACCCACAAGTCTGTAGGAAATACGGTAAATAAGTGCCAAAGGTTTATTACCTTCATCCATATCATAACCAGATGTTAAAACATTTAGAGTTAAAGCTTTAATATTATTAGGATCATCAAGAGCAAGACAAATATCAGGGTAAACATCAAAGTAAACAGGACCATCATACAAAGAAGTAGTAATCATACCAAGAATGCTATCTTTAAACTTTCTAAATCTAGCATCTCTTAAACACGTAAAAGCAGAAGCATTAATACCATATCTTGTAAGAGGTTTAACAGCAACTTGAACAAGACCAATATGTAAATATTTCAATTTAGTAAATAGTTTTAACATTAACCTTGGGGATATTAGCAAAATTACAATGTTCAATAATACCAGAAGCAGGGGTTTTAGCATCTGCAATTTTGAAAGGAGAAGCTTTTATCTCCGTCTTTTGACAAGTCATATGAGTTGTTTCAAGAGGCGGATGGCTTGTCCTACCAATGGTTTTATCTTCTTTTACAAAACTTGATTTCTTGATTACGTTCAAATGATTTTGCGAAACAAGATCTTTTGAAACATAATGATTTTCAAGATAATCAAAAAATAGAATTTCTTTTTAAATCATTCATTTTTTCTTTCCTTTTCCTTTTAACACGATCCTTTTTAGATTGGGCAAAAGTACTTTGGTAGTACTTTCTTTTATCTCTGTTTTTGGCAAAAAAAAATTCACTATACAGGGAAACCATATCAATCTCAAAACTTTGATTAAGAGAGGTTAAAACTCCTAATTGGTTTTAAAAAGCAAGAGGCTCAATAGTTGAAAATCAGAACCAAATGGAGACACAGACTTTGGTTCTTCTTCTTCTTCTTCAGCAGATTTCTCATAGGGAGAAGAAGTATCAGGTTTAGTTGAATAAAAAGAAGTGCTAATTTGGGAGTTATTACTTGAAACACCTTTTAGCTTCAAATCAAGTTCAACTAAACTTTTTTGTAAAGAATCAGCGAGATCTTGATCTCGTTTTGAAACACTTTCAGATCCAGCAAAGGAATGTCTTCCTTCTTTGATCTTCTAGGGATTGTCATCATGAAAACTTATTTTAACAGTTCCATCAAGGCATTTTTGAATATTTGCAAGATCAGTTTTACGATAAATAGGTTTAGCAGGAGGTGATTCTCGTTCCAACAACCATTCTATAGGAAGATTAACATCTTCCCATTATATCATTTTTGGAACTTCAACCTTAGCATTAGAAGTTGAACATTGAATTAACATGGTTTTACCAGAAGGATCTTTAATATGAGCGGTTCGAGGATTCAGCTGGGAACCCACAAGTCTGTAGGAAATACGGTAAATAAGTGCCAAAGGTTTATTACCTTCATCCATATCATAACCAGATGTTAAAACATTTAGAGTTAATGCTTTAATATTATTAGGATCATCAAGAGCAAGACAAATATCAGGGTAAACATCAAAGTAAACAGGACCATCATACAAAGAAGTAGTAATCATACCAAGAATGCTATCTTTAAACTTTCTAAATCTAGCATCTCTTAAACACGTCAAAGCAGAAGCATTAATACCATATCTTGTAAGAGGTTTAACAGCAGCTTGAACAAGACCAATATGTAAATATTTCAATTTAGTAAATAGTTTTAACATTAACCTTGGGGATATTAGCAAAATTACAATGTTCAATAATACCAGAAGCTGGGGTTTCAGCATCAGCAATTTTGAAAGGAGAAGCTTTTATCTTTGTCTTTTGACAAGTCATATGAGTTGTTTCAAGAGGCGGATGGCTTGTCCTACCAATGGTTTTATCTTCTTTTACAAAATTTGATTTCTTGATTACGTTCAAATGATTTTGCGAAACAAGATCTTTTGAAACATAATGATTTTCAAGATAATTAAAAAATAGAATATGTCATTTTAAATCATTCATTTTTTCTTTCCTTTTCCTTTTAACACGATCTTTTTCAGATTGGGAAAAAGTACTTTGGTAGTACTTTCTTTTATCTCTGTTTTTGGCAGAAATAAATTCACTATACAGGGAAACCATATCAATCTCAAAACTTTGATTAAGAGAGGTTAAAACTCTTATTTGGTTTTAAAAAGCAAGAGGCTCAATTGCTGAAAATTAGAACCAAATGGAGACACAGACTTTGTCTCTTCTTCTTCTTCTTCAGCAGATTTCTCAAAGGGAGAAGAAGTATCAGGTTTAGTTGAATAAAAAGAAATGCTAACTTGGGAGTTATTACTTGAAACACCTTTTAGCTTCAAATCAAGTTTAACAAAACTTTTTTGTAAAGAATCAGCGAGATCTTGATCTTGTTTTGAAACACTTTCATATCCAGCAAAGGAATGTCTTCCTTCTTTGATCTTCTAGGGATTGTCATCATGAAAACTTATTTTAACAGTTCCATCAAGGCATTTTTGAATATTTGCAAGATCAGTTTTACGATAAATAGGTTTAGCAGGAGGTGATTCTCGTTCCAACAACCATTCTATAGGAAGATTAACATCTTCCCATTATATCATTTTTGGAACTTCAACCTTAGCATTAGAAGTTGAACATTGAATTAACATGATTTTACCAGAAGGATCTTTAATATGAGCGGCTCGAGGATTCAGCTGGGAACCCACAAGTCTATAGGAAATACGGTAAATAAGTGCCAAAGGTTTATTACCTTCATCCATATCATAACCAGATGTTAAAACATTTAGAGTTAAAGCTTTAATATTATTAGGATCATCAAGAGCAAGACAAATATCAGGGTAAACATCAAAGTAAACAGGACCATCATACAAAGAAGTAGTAATCATACCAAGAATGCTATCTTTAAACTTTCTAAATCTAGCATCTCTTAAACACGTCAAAGCAGAAGCGTTAATACCATATCTTGTATGAGGTTTAACAGCAACTTGAACAAGACCAATATGTAAATATTTCAATTTAGTAAATAGTTTTAACATTAACCTTGGTTATATTAGCGAAATTACAATGTTCAATAATACCAGAAGCAGGGGTTTCAGCATCAGCAATTTTGAAAGGAGAAGCTTTTATCTCCGTCTTTTGACAAGTCATATGAGTTGATTCAAGAGGCGGATGGCTTGTCCTACCAATGGTTTTATCTTCTTTTACAAAATTTGATTTCTTGATTACGTTCAAATGATTTTGCGCAATAAGATCTTTTGAAACATAATGATTTTCATGATAATCAAAAAACAGAATATGTCTTTTTAAATCATTCATTTTTTCTTTCCATCTCCTTTTAACTCGATCTTTTTCAGATTGGGCAAAAGTACTTTTGTAGTACTTTCTTTTATCTCTATTTTTGGCAGAAATAAATTCGCTATACAGGGAAACCATATCAATCTCAAAACTTTGATTAAGAGAGGTTAAAACTCTTAATAGGTTTTAAAAAGCAAGAGGCTTAATAGTTGAAAATCAAAACCAAATGGAGACACAGACTTTGTCTCTTCTTCTTCTTCTTCAGCAGATTTCTCATAGGGAGAAGAAGTATCAGGTTTAGTTGAATAAAAAACAATGCTAACTTGGGACTTATTACTTGAATCCCCTTTTAGTTTCAAATCAAGTTTAACAAAACTTTTTTGTAAATAATCAGCGAGATCTTGATCTCGTTTTGAAACACTTTCAGATCCAGCAAAGGAGTGTCTTCCTTCTTTGATCTTCAAGGGTTTGTCATCATGAAAACTTATTTTAACAGTTCTATCAAGGTATTTTTGAATATTTGCAAGATCAGTTTTACGATAAATAGGTTTAGCAGGAGGTGATTCTCGTTCCAACAACCATTCTATAGGAAGATTAACATCTTCCCATTCGATCATTTTTGGAACTTCAACCTTGGCATTAGAAGTTGAACATTGAATTAACATGGTTTTACCAGAAGGATCTTTAATATGAGTGACTCGAGGATTCAACTGGGAACCCACAAGTCTGCAGGAAATACGGTAAATAAGTGCAAAATGTTTACTACCTTCATCCATATCATAACCAGATGTTAAAACATTTAGAGTTAAAGCGTTAACAATATTAGGGTCATCCAAAGCAAGACAAATATCAGGGTAAAGATCAAAGTAAATAGGACAATCACACAGAGAAGCAGTAATCATGCCAAGAATGCTATCTTTAAATTTTTTAAATCTAGCATCTCTTAAACACATAAAAGCAGAAGCATTAATAGCTTTTCTAGTAAGAGGTTTAACAGCAACTTGAACAAGACCAATATGCGAATATTTCAATTTAGTAGCAAGAAATTCATTAATATTCTTTTTAGAAAACAAACAACGTTTTTCATGATGTCTGGAAATAAAAAATATTTGTTCAACAGTTCTTACTCTGTACTGAGAGAATCCAGTATTCTCAGTCCAGGTAGTATTGTAAATTGTTTTAATATTAACTTTGGGGATATTCCATCTTTAGAAATCTGGAATTTCTTTCTCTTCAACAACTTGATCTTCTTTATTAATGATGTCAGGAGGACAATCAGTCCTGGAGCTAACAGAGGAGTTGGATCTCCACATCTTATCCATACTAGCCTAGTTTTAACACTCAATTATCATGTTTTTCTCACAATCGTTGCATTTCGTAACATAGACCCTAAACAACCCTATACCTCTTCTCTTTCCCTACACGCCCTCTGTTGGGGTTTATGCCCTAAAATCTAATTTATTGGCATGTCATAAATAATTAAATTGTTTAATTATATGAGACTATTTATAAATGTACTAATGGGACATTATCTTAGTCCATGAGATGCATAGTATGCGATTTATGTGATTTAGTCACAGAAGATATAAATTGCAAGTTCTTTGTAAACTCAGAATGTAGTTCATAGTCGGTGATGAAATTGGGTGTTTCATCTGCTAAGACTATAACATATCAACTAAGATGATTTGTCTTGATCATGGAAATGGAGATTTCAAGTTGGTATGTTGATATGTTTTAAGAGTTAAGACATATTGAACTGGACCGCTGTGAGATT